>NC_051170.1:19538311-20100811 GCF_013339725.1 Rhipicephalus microplus
CTATCGTCATGCCGTACCAACTAGCCCAAGGTGCCACACAAATACAAGACATGGAAAGAGATGGCATATACCCCTCGGCTTGCATGACTGGTCTCCGGTGGTGAGATGCGCTGTTGACCCCAAGTCCGCTCACCCCAAAAAGGGCCCGAGTCGCTGCTTAAGTATGGTTTTCCAGTATCCACGGGTGCGCGGACCAATTAGGCAAGCCGAGGATAACCAATCTAACATGAGTTTTTGTGGTCGCCTGAAGCCTGCCTCGCGACAAAACTGTGGCAGCTTTTGGAAACGAGCGCATTCTCTAAAACGGCCTTGACGCGCTAACAAGTGCTCAAATTTCGGTCCCCTTTTGCCCCGTCTCAAACTCTAACGTCACCCGGACAGAAAAATAACATAAAATAAAAATGGTGACTGTGCTCGCTCCTACGTGCAGTCCCCTTTTGCCCCGGAGGACCTAAGCGGCGGCTCGTTCGTTTGAAGCGTGAGGGGCACAGTGGTTAGAAGAAGGAAAAAAGGCACCTAATTTCTGCAGTCCGGTCAAAAGCACGGCGCGGTGCCTGCTTTTGACCGACCGGATGTAGCCCTTTCTGTTCAGACTCATTCTTCCTCAAGGCGCCCTCAACGAGATAAGTCGTTAAATAGCGCCTCCAACAAGAGCATCTGACAAAGAACGAACTCCAGCTGTAGCCAAAAAATAAAAAAGCTCTCCGCGAGACATTGCCTTCGCGACACTATTGTGTCCTTGGTGTTTTTTATTAAGTTTTTTTGTCTTATTTCGTGCGATAGTCGTTACATACACCAGTGGTAGTGTACAGTGTACAACTACGGCGCATGTGACTCTTGTTGCGATCTCAACTTTCGCTGTAAAATAGAGATAGATGGGGGCGGGGGGGGGTGAGTTAGAACGCTTTATTTTTTCTAAACACGTCCATTTAACGTAACGTCACAGTGTCTTGAATAGCCGTGAACCAACTCGCTTAACGTAGCTAAACATGCGCTGACTTACAAGTTGGGGCGTTTGTCCTGCATATATCTCGTTATGTGCCGTCTGTTTTAGTGCCGTTCCTCATCACCGAATGCTCTGGAGGGAGCACTGGCGTCGTGAGGCGACGCGCCACCCAACCTCGTTCAGCGACGAAACAGATTTTCATTAAGACGTTTGTAAACGCTGGAATAAAACAGGAAACACGGGGCGTATAATGTTTGTGCGCACGACGAGTAGCCCAGTGCGCGCGCACTACTATTTACTACCCGTTTATTCCAGATGTGCGATATAGCGATACGGCCTAACTTTGATTTTTGTCTGTCAGATGCTGTCTATGTTGCGTGCTCCGATTTGTTCCACGGCTGAGCTTGTTGTCATTTCTTCTCACATCACACTCCTCTTAGGTTGTGAAAGGGACGATGTAGTTTTTCACGGAAATACCGCTGGGGACCTGAACGCAACGCATGTGGTTCGCCTATATCGCCCCATTTCTTCGTTTTAGGGGCGAAGCTTCTTATGGGGTCACCTGTTCGTCCCGTTATCGCTTGTAACCACTGGTAGCACATAGCCGAGAGAGCGAGTATGTGTCACAGGGGATAGACTTTTAGGGGTGCCCCGCCGCGGTGGTCTAGTGGCTAAGGTATTCGGCTTCTGACATGCAGGTCGTGGGTTCAAATCCCGGCTGCGGCGGCTGCATTTCCGATGGAGGCGGAAATGTTGTAGGCCCGTGTGCTCAGATTTGGGTGCACGTTAAAGAACCCCATGTGGTCGAAATTTCCGGAGCCCTCCACTACGGCGTCTCTCATAATCATATGGTAGTTTTGGGACGTTAAACCCCACATATCAATCAGACCTTTAGGGGTGAAGCTCCTTAAGCCGTGGGTCGTGCGTACTCAATGTGTGCAGTAGGTAGCCGCCTCTCGTTTAGTTCTTGGAATGTCCGCTAGATGGCTGTACTTGTATATAATCAATCTATGATGAAAAGATGTGAGATGGTGGTACTTGGAGTGTTCACTAGACGGAAGGACGTACAGACAGACGCACGGACGGACAGATCGACCCGCAATTGGACGGACGAATGGATGCTTCGCCCCACTCATCATCATTCAGTCCGTGGATATGCTGTAATTTTTTCATTCTGAATTAAAAACCAACGGCAAATAACGTCGTTCTTTCACTCTGAAAAATGGAATCAGATTACGGCGATGTTAAAGATGTCGTGATGTTAAAGATGTCGTGTTCTTTGCTAGGGCAATAATAGCCCGCTATTTCAACAGTACAAGCTCATATAATGGCACTTCGCGTTGTAACACGCTTGGTTATGATGCGAATGATATATCGCGTATAATAGGCCAGCTGCAAGAGTAATAATAATAATAAGTACGTATATATTAAGCCACTAAGGTGGGCCAGTTGGTTACAGGTGTACGATTCGCATTCTTTTTAAAAGCGACGCTAAAACGGACGGCACGTAACGATATACGCAGGACAAACGCCCCAACTTCCAACTCTGAAGCTGACGTTTGACAGCTGAAGTTCTTTGTGTCCCGCTATACGTTTAGTGTATTTTCGCGCCGCAAGGAATAGTGCTCCGTAATACAAGTGCACAACGTAACATCCGCATTCGTTTGTTTTTTTAAACCTTGTTGCGCAATATTGTGGGAGTAACAGGCGGAGGAGCTGTGCGGGAACCTTACACGAGGGGCTCGTCTTCGTGCCCCGAACAGACAACTCGCGCCTACGATGACATCACCGCCGCTGGTGCACCAGTTTTGGCGGCGTCTCTTCTGACTTTCCCGCACCGGAGGCTTCTTGTCTGTCTGCAGTCGCTATATTTAGACAGCCATGGTCCGGCGAGCTTGGAGCGAGTCCCGCGAGCCGCTTATAACCGCAGCCAGAGCTTTCCGCTGTTGCCTGGGCTGTTGCTGCAGCCAGCCGTCCCGCGTCTTCGCTTTGCCTTTGGTCTTGAAACGTCTCACTGAGGAGCATCGCCTGATGGGCGGCGCCACGTGCGGCGTCCCTCCAGCCCGGTTGACAGCCGTCAGTTGTCGCCAGGTGACGGTCCTTGCCTGGTTGCGGTGCTAAAGTCAATTGGTGGCTAAAGTCAACTGGTGGCTAAAGTCAAAGGCAATTGGTGGCTAAAGTCAAGGCACGAGTGAAAATGAAACCCTTAACTGCAAAGTACGAATCCTCAACCTCACTATTTAAAGGAAAAAAAATAAATCTAGTTTTTGGTTCATTAAGTATTAGGGCTTGGTGGCGCTAGCCACCGCCCGATTTAAAGGGTACAGCCATATCCATCCATCCATCCAGTTTGTCGCGAGAATGAGAGAGAGTGAAACGTCCTTGTTGGTGTTTGAATGGAGAAGGAAAAGCGTGAGAGGAACCATAGACCACGATATTATTATGAGATACGCCGTAGTGGAGGTAGCCCTGCCGCGGTGGTCTAGTGGCTAAGGTACTCGGCTGCTGACCCGCAGGTCGCGGGATCGAATCCCGGCTGCGGCGCGTGCATTTCCGATGGAGGCGGAAATGTTGTAGGCCCGTGTGCTCAGATTTGGGCGCACGTTAAAGAATCCCAGGTGGTCGAAATTTCCGGAGTCCTCCACTATGGCGTCTCTCATAATCGTATGGTGGTGTTGGGGCGTTAAACCCCACAAATCAATGAATCAATCATCGTAGTGGAGGTGTCCGGAAGTTTCGACCACCTGGGCTTATTTAACGTGCACCGAAACCTCAGTAGAAGGGCCTCTGGCATTTTGTCTCCCTCAAAAATGCTCCCGCTTTGGCCGGAATTTCATCCCGCAACATAAGTGTAAACTGCCGAGCACCGTTTCTAACTACTGGACCACCGAGGTGGGCAAAACGTCCTAATGACACCAGTGACGCGCCGGGTCCGCGGTATCATATATAATGGGGGGACATCGGTACCACATGGAATGGGGAGCATCTTTTCACAGTTTCTCGTTGCGTAAAGGGTGAATTATAACTTTTAAGGGAGAGGACGTTTTCGAAGTGCGCTCACCCGTAGCGTTGGAGATCGTGGGCGAATTTCAACAAACACCTTGGGCTAGGATGCGCATAGCGATGCTGGTAGACTTTATTTAGAGGTAGTTCAATATTTGAAAAAGTGTAAGTCTGCAACTGGTTTGACGCACTTGCCTCCTCTCGCGAGAAAGGTGACGGACATGCAGTGGGTGTGTGAGGCTATACATAAGAAGCCCTGGTCGTTTCCCTTCCCTCTCTCCCACCCCACGTGACCTGACGTCACTGTTGCGCGGGTCCGTCGCTTAAGGTACTTTAAGAATACAGAAATGAAACCCGAGTGCCATTCTCAAAATTCTGCGGGGCAACAGGGGCGTTTTCACGGCAAAATATAGCCGCTCGCTGTGCCAGTTGCTGGAAGTTGGCAGCAGGTTTTCTGCTTGTTTCTTTGATTCTTTGATTTGGGCGCTGTGGCCGTATCTGGCTTAGCATTAGCGATGTAGAACAAAATAATTAAATTTCACACGGGGCCATTTTTCGTAAATGTACGCATAGCTCTTCGAAAATAATTCCGAAGCTTATGGGGTATGCGTAACTACCATTCACTCGCATGCTTTAAGAATATTTTTTTTTTCACGTATAGGCTACGCGTCAATGATCGGAGAACAAACACAAAAGAAACACTGAGACAGCACCAAGAGCTTTGCTTACGTGGCGGCCTGCCTGCCCGCCTTGTTTTCTTCTATAACAGTTAAATCTTACACCAACTAGCGTAACTTTCTGCCGTGCTGCGCGTCAGCTATTTCTATCCAGCCGCGGATCCGGTGATAGCAGGAAAGTTGTGTTTTCTTTTACAGTACTTTTTATCGGGCGCATCCGTACTCGCCTGCATCGTTATTAATAATCGCCATCATCACCAACCTGAGTACGCCCACACCAGGGCAAAATGTGTCTCCTATGTTTCCCCAATTAACCCAGTTCATCGCTTGCTGAGCCCTCGTTTTTCTAGCCGTCTTCTTAAACTCATCTGTCCACATAACTTTCACCTCCTCCGGAACGCTTGCCTTCTCTTATGTACAATCCAGTCTATTTTTCTTACTGACCAACAGTTATCGCCGCTTGTCGCTGCATGTCCTGCCGAGGCCATCTTTTCTAAGCATAGTGGCGCATAAATTCAACGAGTGTGTAATAACTTTCTACTTTGAAGAAGGCAATGAGGTCCGCTGGTATACAGAAACTTTTCGTCTCTACTCTTTGTCAACGACGTTCCTGTTTTTAACCGCCGTGGGAAAGTTCGTCGTTTACAGATGTAAGCCACGCGCACCTCAGCCCCTAAGTGGGGCAAGTTACGGAAACTTTAATTAATTAACGCATGCTGATGCAGTCAATTATGCAATCGCTTATTCTTTGTAGAAGGTCGGTTTTCGAACTACAGCGATGCTTTTTCGCACGCCGTTGTCGCACAGAGGTTATCGCTATGTAGCTAGAGTTTCGTTGAGCCTTTGCGTATCCTTTAATCAAGCGGCACACTTCTCGAAAGTTGGAAATCAGCTATAATTTGCATGACGACCTCCGCCTTCAATTAAAGTTTCTCCCATGTAGCGCCTGTTTTCAAGAGCGCACCGTATACTCGTCTCTTCGATTCATTATTCTCTATCGAGTTTGCTTTAGAATTTCTCGCCGTCTAGACACGAATAAATGGGCGCAGGAATAAAGTGGTTTGCCAGTAGTGTTCGAAAGAGGATTTCTTTAATCTAACGCTGGCAAAGAGGGCTGCCGCCCTTGAATACGACTCTTGTCTTCAGGCACTGTGAATACAAGTGCGTAGCGCCTCGCAGACAGCTGAGCGCTGTTTGAGAACTCCTGTTAATGAACGAACATTTGAACGAGTATGCAAATAACACGTGTTGAAATAAGTCGAGCAGATAGCCTTGTGCACCTGCGGAACACAAAGCTATTGAAGTGAAAGCCTTAGATGTCTCATCGAACGCGAAATTCGATCGTCGGAAGCTTCAGCGCCAGTGAGGCAAAAAAAAAATCATCATTGTGGGATGACGTATCGCGACGTCATACAAGATTGCCAACATTTTGTGACCTCGTCATGACGTCATGTCGTCACTATCGTGTCGCTTGACGTGACGCCACCGAACGACGTCTTTACGTGACATTGTCGCTTCGTCGAAGTTGGAGCCGATCTCGGAGGCAGTGCAAAACCAAGTGAGCTGCAGAAAGCTGCAAATACTTTCCGATCCTGGCGAAAGTGCAGAATCATGTTAGGTGCAGACAACTTTCAGAGAGTTGCGGCGGAGGATCACTGCACTGACTGAGAAGAAAAGAATTGATCGCTTCAGTCGCGATAACTTCGTCGTTATCGCTTTCCAGTCGCGTTATACGAATGCATAAGAGACCGTACGTGGGATCTTTTTTTAAAAATTTTTTTCTTGTGCCGGTGCTCCGAAGAAGTGAACTTACTTACAGCGCGACACCAGAAAATATACAGGACAGTAAGGAGTAAAAGAGAAAGAAAAGACGGCGCTTTGCTGGTGTTTAGCTGTAAGTTCACGAGGGATCCCAACCAACGGGCCCAACTTACCGTCTTGCACCAAAGAAACGCGGTTGTCTGGAACAACGTTCGTCTAATAACGCAGCGGCGACATTTGAATCTCTCCACTCGTGCGCACTTTGCATCTCATTCTAAATCGGGAACCGAGGAAGCGCCGCGGCCGGTAATTCCCAGGGGACGAGAGACACTCGGCTGCGGCGTTGGACAAAGGCGAGGCGCGCCATGGATGGGGCTGTGCGTGTCGCGAGATTGCGGGCGCCGATTGAAGCGCGCAAAACTCGCGTGCGGCGGGAAACAGGAAAGCATCGCGGGAGGAGGAAGTTGCTTAGCTAGTCTGCGCGCTCGCACGATATAGCGACGCGCAGATGACGCGGAACGGGAGGAGCTTAACGAAACGGCTTGTGGTCTTGTCGGTGAAAAAAACGCCATCGAGCGTGACACGAAGCACAGGGTATAGTGGAGAGAGGCTTCATGGTAGGAGCCTTTCTTTTTTTTTTCCTTTCCTTTTTCAGTGGTACATGTTGCGACACAGATGGTGACAACAGCAGCCACAACACCAAATCCTGCACTGAGCCTACTGACACACATGTGCGTCTTCAATACTCCCGTCTATACTTGCGTAACCGTTCGCGACGGCGAACAAAGGGACGGATCGAAATAGAACTTGCCCGCAAATATAGAAATACCTTAACTCGAGAAGCTCACTGAAAAATAAAAAAGAAAGAAACAAAGCATCCCGAGCAGCTAACGAAGGGCCCCTCCCTCTTTAAAGCCGAGACGACGAGGCTTACGAAACGTCTTTGGACGGGGCTCGTCTCGGCTTAGTGGACGCGAGACAATGCACGCCTCTCTGACCGGTCGTCCACTTGGTTGCGCGTGACGCTCAACGGCATCGACGGGGCCGTTGTCTTACAGGGGCACGCTGCGGCTTTAGGATAAACAGGAGGGCAGAGAGAGGAGGAGCGAGCACTCGACCGCAGTCGCTGCGCCGCGCGCTGACTCCGACGGCAGTCGGCGCCTCGTTTAGCGCGGAAGACAAAAGAGGGATGAGTTGGCAGAGTGGTGGCGTCGACTGTTCTCCCGCAGTGGACCCGCTGACGTTCGGGTGACATAAGGATGACGCGACACCTTCGATTGGGGGGGGGGGGGGGGGGGGGTCGCACGGCGGGAGTTCGCTTCGCCGTATGGCGATCTGTCTTGGAGACACCCTCGAGTGGGACGTCACTACACTTTCGCAGCCACGACGGCGTTTATTGAACGCAGCCCCCAACTCGTTGCCGTTTGCTTTTGTAAACAAACAAACAAACAAACAAACAAACAAACAAACAAACAAACAAACAAACAAACAAACAAATGTTGGTTTGATCCGCGTACAAAGCAATGCACACAGGGTAAAATAAAAAAATCCTGCATCAAACGTATTGTGGGCATTTGTAACTTACGTCGTCCTCATCCCTGCATAATCACAATCACCATCATCCGCTTGTCTCTTTGGCCTCATTGCCACTCTGGGTCATCGTCATCGTCTGTGTGCTGGCTCTGCCCGTTCGTTTTGCGAGGTCTTTCCTCAAATAAACGCTGTCGCAGCCAAGACTACTAAGACTTCATAGTATATATATTCATATTCCTCTTTCGTTTCCTTGTCTTCATTTTACGCATCAACTGTTTCTCCCTTTGAATAGCGTACCCGCAAGGACGGAACTGCGTATCATTGGATTCTAGAGCAGATGGGACTCTCTAGTGAAGGTAATTTTTTAACAGCGTGCGTCAAAGTACAGTGCTAACGAACATTGGAAGTTGGAACGCGTGTAGTCGGTAAGAAATTATTCTGTGAACTTAAACGGCGCTTACAGTACAGTGTTGAAGCTCCGATTAGCAAGCATGACCATCTGGTGACTGCGCATACATAGCAGAGGATTGCGTCGACACTGTGTGGAGCTGTCGCGAGAAAAATGTTGAATCCTAGCTAATGCTAGAGGGAGGATAATATATATATATATAGTGAAAACAATATTTATTCTGTACTTTCGGCCGGGAATCGGCCTTTATCAAAGACGTGTCTCGTACTGTGAGTTCGAGTTTAAATACAGATTTCCGTGACACATACCACATATCATCGTGATTCGTTAGAACGGGATAAGGGGAGGGCGCCAAAAGTACAACAGCGAAACAGCCAAGGGAGAGAGGCAGACATATGCGTCGATATTTGTTGAAATATAACAAGAGGTGGGGCCAGTAGAAGCAAACAAACAATCAATAAATGACAAATAATGGAAACGGCGAACTGGACGTGGCTACATGTGCACTTGAAAAAAAGAGAGAGAAGGAGGAAGAGAGAGAAGAGAGAAAAGCACAACAAAAATGAACAAGTGTCAGTGGTAACTGCTGCTAAAAGGGGAACATGCTTTAAGTTTCGCCTTGCGGCGTAGTCTTCTGCTTGACATGATGACTGTTATGTCAACAAAAACACATTGCGAGTTCCGTATTTATCTATTAGCTGTACATTGCTACTTCATGTAAGCGATTATTGATGTGTCAGGTTTGTATGGCACCTCTGTAACGACCCATTCGGCCAACAGTACCTGGATATAAAAAAATAACTGGGAGAACAAAACTGGTGGTAAAACTAAATATTCACGCAATCATCCGTTGTTCCTCCTTTAGCTATTTAGAGATCATATAAGTTTGGGCATGTTGGTTTTCTATTTGAGCATCTAGCGGACAACGTAAGGCAAGAACTGAGTGACAACAGACGAAGACCGGTCTTTGTAGGTTGTCACTGGGTCCTTGTCTTAGGTTGTGTACTACTAGATGCAGAAATGCTACAGACAGACAGACAGACAGACAGACAGACAGACAGACAGACAGACAGACAGACAGACAGACAGACAGACAGACAGACAGACAGACAGACAGACAGACAGACAGACAGACAGACAGACAGTTAGATAGATAGATAGATAGATAGATAGATAGATAAATAGATAGACAGATAGATAGATATATAGATAGATAGATATAGATAGATATATATATATATAGATAGATAGATAGATAGATAGATAGATAGATAGATAGATAGATAGATAGATAGATAGATAGATTACCCCGCACTGGGGAAGGGGTAAGTAAAGACAGAAAAGTGAGGAAGTAAGAGGGTGAAGGAGGGAAGCACACACATCACTATCGCTCAACGAAATAGATGCTTAGATGGGATGCATGTATATATACAGAAGCAAATGAGAAACAAAAACGTCTTTTGTGCGCGTCTCCAATCTCTGCCTTCCACCAAGGCGCGATAATTGTTGGAGTTGGATCCTCTTTAACTTCACGGCATGCGCTGTTTACCATGAGTTATAAGTGGCATAGAAGTGTGGCAGCTTGGGCTATAGTTGGTATGGCATGACGATAGTTATAGCGCGAGAATAAAACGACGACACAGAGACAAGAAGGACACACTTTCGTGTCCTTCTTGTCTCTGTGTCGTCGTTTTGTTCTCGCGCTATAGCTATCGTCATAAGTGGCACCCACGAAGCTCGTGGCACATTGAAGCCAGTGGTGTATTGGGTGCGCTTACCCAGTTTGACGCTTGCCCTATACAACTTTCTTCCACATCCGGGACCACGATATTTGACCCCCTGCGTGTCTGGGGCTAATAAATGTCGGTACTCTGTTCTGAGAGTTCAGCACGATGCGAACACCACCCTTCGCTGGTGTCACGGTCAGCCTTGTGCACTTACGTGTGGCGTCCGAAAGGTCGTGCTGGAAGGCAGCACGTCGGCTGACCGGATGCCTCGCGAGTCTGGCGTGCTGGACCCGTCTCTCCTTGGCGCTCATCAATTCATCTTCTGTCTTGGCAGGACCCTGGTGCCTGCCCTCCGCGGCCGACTCCTCTGCATTCAGCCGACCTCGGGCTTTCGCCGCGAACCGTGTCTTGTTGATGCGTCTGCGCGTAGCTATTGCTGCGTTTCGACGCGCGGCTGTTGCATAACGGAGTTTTTTTATCACTGGTGCGCATCCTGTATTTGCACTCGATGTCCCTCTCACGGTATAGCAGACGCTTACCTCGCTGTGAGAGCTCTGCGGGCTCTCATTTGCATAGTCTCTTCAGTTAAACATCGCGGTTGCTGTGGGCATATTGAAGTAGAGTAACCCACCCACACCGTTACTGCGGTGCGTGGCAGTTTCCGAAAGCGTTCTGAATTGTTCGTTGTAACGGAGCCTATAAACATTGTAACTGTGCCGCCTACTTACCGGCGGCATTGAGATGCTCTATTGAGTGGCCTTTTTTTATGATAGAAGAAAGTCTGGAATATGTTTACTGCTGTATTGTTTATGGTGTTACTGTGCATGAATATCGAGTGACGCGAGTTACAGAATGTGAGATGAGATAAAATAATGCTTGTGTTTTAGAGCCTGCGCACGAACTAAACGTGACCAAGCTCAGTGACATTAGCCAAATGCTTAGCCAAGGCTTTCGTCGACCGCCGTAAACGCCTTTGCTATCGATTGAAGGATTAAAAACCTCGCCATCAGGTGGCAAATGCTTTCTCTAAGATTTCGTTAATGTGTTAGGACTATAGTTTGGTGGTATCGGTTGTGCTTTTCGGCAGCTCATACATATATAATCCTGAAGCATCCTGCGAGAGGGTTGTATTATTGCAAGAAAGAGCCGCGAATTGATGAAGTATCGTTTTTTCCCACTATCTTATCGTTAAAAACGGGTACCGATTTCCTAACCATATTTTTACTCATTTCAATACTTCTTCCATCTTACATTGTGTCCCGTCACAAAAATATGGAAGGGAGGCGGAAATGTAGACCCGTGTGCTCAGATTTGGGTGCACGTTAAAGAACCCCAGGTAGTCGAAATTTCCGGAGCCCTCCACTACGGCGTCTCTCATAATCATATGGTGGTTTTGAAACGTTCAACCCCACATCATCATCATCATCATCATCATCATCATTATCATCAACAACAACAACAACAACAACAACAACAACAACAACAACAACAACAACAACAACAACAACAACGACAAAGATATGGAAGCGTGCGAACCTATATGACAAAAGACCCAAAGAATGGACCGGGGAAACTGTAGTGCTACAAAATTTCGCGAACTTGCACGATAGAGAGAGAGAGAGAGAGAGAGAGAGAGAACGGAAGCTGGGAGATTGCGCTTGGTCACAAGAATTTACTGTTGCACAGCAAGTTTGCAACCACGCACGAGCTTATGGTATATGTGCGGTGGCGTGCGTCGCTGGTTACACGCCGATAACGCTGGATTCCGTATACGCGCCAAATAATCCGTCAGAACATGCTCGCGCAGACCATTTCGAGGCACAACACCGAAGCCCATCTCCTTCGTAGCCTGTGCGGCTCGAAGAGGAGGAGGTATGCGCAGATCCGGCGAAACGGGAAATGAGGTTCCTTATCGGTGCACGGCCGTTGCTGCTCTGCCGTGTTTTACGCAGCCTGGCGGTTATTTGTGATATGCATCGTGAAGGGCGAGACTGCGGGGAAAGAAGCGGACGTGTATCGAGAACGCGCGAAGGTGGGGTTTCGTAAAGCCCATCCACCTTCGTAGGTAGTAGGGGGCCACCTTAGAAGGGGTGGGGGGATGTTCTCGAGCGTGAGGAATTTCGAGTCTAGGCGCTCACACTCTTTTACGGTGATTGATAATGTGCGGGCAGCAGTTATGCGCGGTCAGGATTGCGGAAGATGTGTGTGTGTGTGTGTGTGTGTGTGTGTGTGTGTGATTGTGCGTGCGTGCGTGTGTGCGTGTGTGTGTGTGTGTGTGCGTGCCTGCGTGCGTGCGTGTGTGTTTTTGTCTCTTCGCGGTCTTCGGTTATGCGTTCAATATTGAACGATCACGAGTGCTGGGAAACGCTGCACGCGTTAGTTTACAGTGGCTCGTTCCAGCATTAGTGATGCACTCCTGAAGCAATGGAACGGGAGGCAGTATAGTTTATTATTATAGACTTGGCCTCTCGAAACGGCAATGAGGAACTTGGCGCCGTCCACCTAGCTTTGTGGCTCTGCGGGAACGCGCATGACGTAATTGGCGCGAACTGAAAACTACACCTATACGTGAATAGCATTGCGGATGGAGGAAATAAAAAAAAATAGATGTTAGTTTATTAATATCAAATCAAAGAACTGAAGGCAGCAAAGGTTCACATATAGTTCGTGTGAACGAGAACGATTCTGTTATTGATTCCTTTGAGCTTGACTGCTGACCCGCAGCTCGCGGGATTGAATCCGGTCGCATTTTCATGGCGGTGACATGCTAGAGGACCGCGGGCTCAGTTTTAGGCGCTTTTTAGGGAAACCCCGGTGGTCGAAGCTTCCAGACCTGCACTTTGCGGAGTCACTCCTGGAGTCATGATCATACCGTTGTTTTGGGGAAGTAAAACTTCACCACCATTGTTAAAATTCGACGTTTATGATCACTTGTCTGTATGTGGTGGCTTCATATACTGACGATTTTTGTACATTACCCGAAGGATAGGTCGTGTTCATTGTACCGTTGAATTTTTCACACTCGACCTTATATAGTCCAGCGCGCATGTGCCAAATCCGTGATGTCTCGTAACGTCATAACAAAGAAATATAGACATGCTTCTTGCTTATGCGCTAAACGAAACCGGACTTTTAAATCATTCTCATCGACTAAACCGCAAGTGCCGGATATTCAGCTAACTCCGGCTACGACTGTTGTGCGCCTGCGATTGCTACATTTCAGGTGAACTTCTAAAACCAGGCACCAACCCTCTGTCAAATTGCGAAGCCGTGCTCGGAGCCCCCTTGCTCAGAGCTAACGATAATATCTGGGTTTTTACTTGCCAAAACCACGATATTGTCACGGAGATGAGCCCCGCCGCGCCTATGCTCTCTTCATGATGTGTGACTTTCACCTCAGACAGCCACCTACGTCGTTTTGACCGCAGAGCCACAGGTTCCCGATGGTCAATATGTACTTCTTATACTCTCGCCGACGTCCTTTTGGAGCGCAACATCGCCATTACCCATACGCTTGTGACTGTCAGCTGATTCTGTCCTTCCTCTTCCTTTACTTCATCTCCGTAACAATATGAAGCACGCTGTGGGAAGGGGGGGGGGGACGGGGTCGGTTGTATTAAATTTTTACTCTGACGTAGCAAGCACAGTACACAACCCTGTAACATTTCGCCTCCATCGGAAGTGATCGCACCGGCGACCTTAGTGTCTGCAGCAGAGCAACGTCTGTACCACCAAGACGGACATGCTCACGGCCGCAAGCGAAATTGGGGCGCTCTTCGCTGACCATCGAATTGGCATGCGTGCACACCGTGGCTCCATCTGGCGATGCGGAACGGGCCACGATCTTCGTGAGGACGTGCACGCCCTCCCCTAAAGTGGATCGACTTCCTGCGCCCGGTTCACGTCTCCGAAGAAGCCACTGCGGGGCGGAAAGGTCGTTGCGGCTGGCACGGCGAGGAGTCACCCCCTATTTGTGTGGGCTCACCTCTGTATACATCATGTGCGAATACAAGATATAGCGGTGTACAACCTATGAAACTTGAGAGATGTGCAGGTTACCTCATTGACATGTGCATATATGGTCGGTGTTCAGTCGGAATATTCTAATCACGAAGGGCGCCTTTCAAATATATATATATATATATATATATATATATATATATATATATATATATATATATAAAAGGGAAAGAAGTGTATACCCATGGGCTCGTTTTTCCGTGTTTTGACACAATATTAATGAGATCTAACAGACAGTAATGCCAAGGAATGTACAGGGGAAGTTATTAGAACCAATGGAATGTAAGTAAGAAGAAAGAAAAGTGGATGAAAAGATAACCAGCCGTGAGCAGGAACGAATATATATATATATATATATATATATATATATTGAAAATGGTGCGAGGAGTGTCGATGATTGCCCTCTCTCGTCTCCCCCACCCCTTGTGTCCCATTGCTTCTTTTTCTACTATTAGTATAGGAAGATTACCATTGACCGCCTATAATAATAGAAGAGGTCGGAGTGTTTATAAGTGTTTGGAACAGAAAGAAAGAGTGCCAGAAAAGCCCGGTACGCCCTATGCGAGAAGTGACTGGAACAAACAAAAACTGAAATATTAGTATTTTAATGTGGAGGTTCTGAGGCAGACTTGTAAAAAATACTTGGCATTTACGCATCCCGTGGCTTCCACTCTGAATGACTTATTAGAGAAACACGAAGAAACTAAACAAGCGTGCGCTATAACATTGTGCCGCGCAAGGCTATGAATGACGAACGTAAAGAAAGCAACAAAACTAAGCGTCAGAAACGATCGTTTGGTGACAAATAGATAAGACTCTTTGTATAAGACAGATTATGTAAATGATGTGCGGACCACTATTTGATTCGTGATGCCGATGATTAGAGTGCGCAATCGCAAAAGCCTCGTTCCAGTCATTTATCTTCAGACATGCGCGTTGTATACATGATAAGGTGTTCCATTTGCTCGTACTCGCAAACAAGGCTTCTATGTATTTGTGGGGTTTAACGTCCCAAAACCACGATATGATTATGAGAGACGCCGTGGTGAAGGGCTACGGAAATTTCGACCACCTGGGGTTCTTTAACTTGCACCCCAATCTGAGCACACGGGCCTATAACATTTCCGCCTCCATCGGAAATGCACGCGCCGCAGCTGGGATGCGAGCCCGCGACCTGCGGGTCAGCAGCCGAGTACCTTAGCCACTAGACCACCGCGGCGGGGTGCAAACAAGGCTTCTACAATGTCGTAAATGTAGCTTAGTATCGGTATCAATTGAAGTAATCATTCTGAGCCTTAATGAGCATGGTCAGTGATCGAGTCTCGACGGTAGAATTGACGCATTTGTTCTCAAAGACAGGCTATTTAAGATTGTCTTGCAATAAACACGAGACATAACACCCGAAAATATATGCAGGCTATCGCTGAACCATTCACAAACACACGTTTTGAATGCGAGAACAGGCGACATTCGAAGCGCAGGCGATTCGGCTGCATCTTCGCCTCGGCTATTTTATAGACCTTATTTGAACCCAAGTCACGCTCGTAATTTTCGAGTTCGGCCTGCAAACCTCTCTGAGGTGTGCTGTATGACTGGCCGATTTCGTTTCGTATACAGAACTGTGCCGGTGCTGTGTGTTTGCGTGTTGGCTGAGAAAAGAACAACCGTCCGCCGTGATGGATCAGTGGATATAGGGTGCTCGGCTGCGGAGCCGAAGGTCGTGGGTTCGATTCCGGGCTGCGGTGGTAGCATTTTGATGGAGGGAGAATGGCTGAGGCTCGTGTAACTCGCCATGTCAGTGCGCGTGAAAGAACACCAAACAATCAAAATTTCCAGAGCCGTCCACTGTGGCGTCTCCCATAATCTTATATTGTGGTTGTGCGACGCAAAATTGCACATATTATTGTGAGAATAGAAAAACGCAGCGTTCATTCATACGTTGATTGTTACGATAAATGAGATATTACCCTCAATTGTGAAGGCTATGTCATTGTTTTGAATAGTCGCTGTTTACTGAAAACTATATAGCACTGTCAGCACGATGTTGTTTTTGTTATGTATACACACAGGCATACGCTAACGTTCTACTGCCAATCAAGAACCAGCTTTACAAGAAAGATTGTTGTGGGGACGCCGGGCCTCTTAGGTATCGCGCATGAGTATGCTAATGGATAACACCCGCAAGCTCAAGCGACAAGGAATGATGTGCAATGATTCATGCGCTCAGACGAGCAACGTTTTATTGTGTCTCTTCTTGTAGGCTTACTCCCAATGTCACCTTTTCCTGCTATATATGAAGCTGTGATCGTCGTGAAACAGGCAGTAAGCCAAGCGGCTGCGGCCGGATTTGAATCATCGGCACACGAAATGAAATGGCACTGCGCAGGCTTCAATACCGAGGAAGCGCGAGTACTTGTAATATACACGCATTTTCCTAAACCAGGTGAAATCGAGTTTTGCCTGTCGACGCGTGGATGTAGCATTGTTCTCGTCTCTAGTTTATAGCGTCGACAAAGATATTGCACGTTCATATCGGGCTTGACAATCTGCGTGACGTGCGGTCCCGAGCTTGTTATCTCACCCAACGATATCTGATGCAAAACAAGGAAACAGGAAGGTGCGCTGGTGTATACGGTGGCTTCGCGAAGTTATAAACCACCCTGTATTGCGATTCTCTTAACCTGTGAGACAACAGTATAAAGTGTGTATCGATGTAACGGATCTGCCTCTGTTGCGCCTTTTAGTGGGTCGTCCTATACTTCTTTTCTGAAAGAACGACGCGCGTGCTGGGAGTCCGTGCTCCGCCTTGACTGTCGGCATTGAGCATTGTCGCCGTGCTGTCAAATAAACCTCTTTTACAAGCGGTACAAAAAGGTACCTTTGGCTTAGGCGACACCATTTAACGTGATAATTTAACGGAATTTAAGTGGTGATTCTTCGGTGTTGCAGTTCGGTACACGTATATTGAATAGGTTTCGAGTTTTACGTAAGTGCAAGTGCCATTCGCGTAATGTTTGGTAATTATAAGTTTATTAGAGCAGCGGATCAGCACCTTCATTCGCTACCTATTGCGAACGTTGCCTATATATCAATATCTGCACATATCGACGTCCTCGTTGAAGTAATCTAAAGGGCGTTTCGGACCGTCTTCGTTTCATAAAAAAAAAAAAAAATACTTCAGTACCACATAGCGTGCTTAAGGAGTGATTGTTTAGTGACAAACCGGTGCACCAACACTTTTGTTTGTTCCGAGACTCGGCAACAGCCTGGTGTTCAAAATAGCTAATTTTACAAGCAAGCGCAGTGTAGCGCGCCGGCTGGCTATTTTTCGTGACGAGAGATTGAATCGCGACTTGTGCGGGGAGGTGCAGACATCGTTTACAGGCGTGTGTCATGTTGTGCCATATAGTGTATACGGCCGAGACGTATGCCAGCCGAGTGCGCACGAGTATTGTAAACATGGCGTATTGAAGATCGCGTGAAGATAAGTGACTACGATTACTGCGCCAGCTACATTGGAGCGGCTCCGAACCACACAATAGATCGTTATATAGGGTCCCATATAAACGCGTACAGCCGAGGAGTGTCTGCGCACGCCGCGAACGCGCTTCTACTATATATCCTGTTGCGAGGCTGAGTTCCTTTGAAGCCGCCGTCGCCCAGCAATACATGTGCACACTGCGTTGACTGCCCAGCGAGAGAAAGAGAGAGAGAGAGGGTTAGGGGGAGGGAGAGAGTGAGGTGTCAAGATAGGCGAGGTACACGAGGATGGCTTGCGCTTCGTGAGTCGTAAAACGTTTGTTTGTTTGTTTGACACCTCTTGCGTGCGCCTGTTTCCTGCGCAACGACTGCCGGTGCATGGGTTCCTTACGTGTGACGGCGTCGTGCCGTATATAGGGCGGCGAATGAGTCGGCGGCTGCACTGAGGGTCGCTTGTGGGAGCCCCGCAATGCCGTGGTACCATAAAGAATTGCGTGCGAGTCGCCCGTTTCAGTAGGCACCAACGTAGTCTTCCGAGAAGGTCCTAAATACCGTAAACATGTTTTTTTCCGATTGTCGGTTGCGCCGACTGGCCGGTCTATAAGCTCTAGCGGTGGACAATGAAACTGCTCTGTGGGGGAACGGTGTGGGGCAAATATTGCAGCCATACTACGATCACTAGACTGTAGCTGATTGATTGATTGATTGATATGTGGGGTTTAACGTCCCAAAACCACCATATGATTATGAGGGACGCCGTAGTGGAGGGCTCCGGAAATTTCGACCACCCGGGGTTCTTTAACGTCCACCAAAATCTGAGCACACGGGCCTACAACATTTCCGCCTCCATCGGAAATGCAGCCGCCGCAGCCGGGATTTGAACCCGCGATCTGCGGGTCAGTAGCCGAGTACCTTAGCCACTAGACCACCGCGGCGGGGACTAGACTGTAGCTGCAGCATTCTCTCGGCCCGTTGTTGCAAAGTGTAGCGCTTATGCGATGTGCAAATCAAAAGCGTTGTTAGCGTTTCTGAGGGCTACTGTCCTCAACTAAGCTACGTGAATAATTTTTTTTCGTGGGTATAGCTGTGTTTGTTACGTATCGTATGACTGCATATGAGATCATTGCTTACGTCATGGTGGTCACTTGACACCTAAAGTAGCAAGCTTGGCAAGAAACCAGGCTCATCTCCGGGAATTTCGTTAAAGATATGTATCTATATATATTCTACGGATGGACTCCTTAAAATGATCATGACATCGATGCTGGGCGTGTTTTAAGATTGAAGAAAGTTCCTTGCGGTCAGATGCCACCTTCTGTATGCAGTAAGTTACACGGTATACATTCTATTCTATCTCGTAAGTTATGCCCCGCCGTAGTTGTCTAGTGGCTAAGGTACTCGGCTGCTGATCCGCAGGTCGCGGGTTCGAATCCCGGCTGCGGCGGCTGCATTTCCGATAAAGGCGGAAATGTTGTAGGCCCGTGTGCTCAGATTCGGGAGCACGTTAAAAGAACCCCAGGTGGTCGAAATTTCCGAAGCCCTCCACTACGCCGTCTCTCATAATCATACCGTGGTTTTTGAGACGTTAAACCCCACATATAAATCAATCAATATCTCGAAAGTTATGGTGGTGCTTGCTTTTGCAAGAAGGGAGGCTTTGATTTTGTGATCTGAATGACGTATCGGAGATCGTCGACGTCTTCGTTCATTAAATGCCGGTGAGACCATGACCGCTCTTCTCAATTACTCGGATGTTTTGTGAATCATTCCTCTGACAACGCTTGCGTGTGGCATGCCGCGGTACAAAAAAGTAATGCAGCGTAAGCCAATATGCACGACTTTTGTTTAGACGATTCAGCTTCTTTTTTTAAAAAGTCAGGTGCCTGTTGTCGTCGTCGCGCGTGAGTTCTGCACTGAGGCGGAAATACTTTGTCGGACTTAAGGGGTTGCGGAAGTTACTAAATAATGAAAACTTGCTAATTAACAAATTGGTTATTAACATGGGGACAATTTTCTACATGAAAGGATTGTCGGACGTGACTATTTGTAGCATAATCATTTGTTATAAATCCCCCATGGCACACGTAATTTGAGATACGTATAATTGAAAGTCAAGGCCTTGATCGAGGCTATATAATAAATCGAAACTGAGGGCGCCCGGCGCGCAGGAAGTGCCACCGCTGTTTTACTTCAGATCGGGAACTTGAAAACAAAAAAAAAAAAGGTGTGTTGCTGTGTAATTTGTTCGGCCAGCCGTCTCTGAAATAATTGTTGACTCTTCGGGTTTGGTGTGGTATATATATATATATATATATATATATATATATATATATATATATATATATATATATATATATATATATATATATATATATATATATATATATATATATATATATATAATGTCTCACTTTGATCGTCTTGGGTGGACGCGCCCCTTTACCAACTACCAGACATACCGCTTCATCTTCGATCGCCTGACTAAAGCTACGGCGAAGGAACTGGCAAGTGTTTTCGAGGTAAGCTTCTGGCTAACGTAAAAGAGGCAGTACATAGAGAGCCGCGACCAAAGCGTTCGTAGCTGCTCCGTAGCAGCCGCCCAGATGAAGGCTTCACAAAGCCGTCCCGTATAGACGACGCTGTTTATTCCTAACCGGCGCTGCCCCAATTAGTCCAGCCCGGGGAAGCCTGCAGCAGGCTCCAGTCGGGCCATGCACAGGATCTGGTGCGTGTCTTCTTTTTTTTTTCTGCGCCGCAGAGCGTTTATTTTCCTCTGCCTCTAATTTTTTCTTAAACTTAAGATGCCGCTTCCCGCTGGAACCGCGCGCTAAGGCGGTGCAGAACTATATTCTGAGACGGCGCACTGAAAATATGCCTTCGCGTGTGCGCAGCCCACCGAGACCAAACTATTGTCTGGCATTATCCTCCGGCCAGTCTGCGTTCAGAAACAAACTTTTCCAGCCGCCTCTTTACTGAAAACTTGATGCGTGCATGGAGACTGGAGAGGAAAAAAAAACACAGGAAAAGTACCCGGGGGAATCTATAAAAATAGAATCTGCGTGGACACGCCCGATGGACACGTGGTCCGCCGAAGATAGCGAAAAGCGCGCATGCACCTTAATTGGCCTTTTTTTTTTTTTTCAAATGCGTGCTACGCTGTTGAAACCTTGTACACGCGAATAAAGCCTTATATCTCGCGTGTATATCTCGCTTACGCGAATTGAGCGCCCAAATATGCGCCGGGAAAAGTGAACAGTATTTGTTTAGTCATCAGACACATAATCCAGCGCAAGTTTATGCGTGAATGAGTCGTAAAAACGATTTCTTGCTTATACATAAATTAATTCATACATGTTTTCTTTATCGCTGGCTTGCCATGAGTAGTATCTAACGACTTACAGGTTTACACTGTTTGTACGTAGGTTCTGCACGCTATAAAAGTAAGATTAACAGGGAATGTGTGTTCCTTGTGGCAACGTGTAGAATGGGTGGGCATATATTTGACACAATGGGAGCCAAGAGGTAACACATTGTTGGCAAAAGTATAGCTTTGAGCACGGGACTATCTTCTGACGTACGTATATCCAACTGCATGTCTTGACTGTACGACGTCCGTGCGTCAGCTATATTACCTTGTATTAAGCTATATAGATACATTTCATGTAAAATGATTGGTTCAAGCTGTGCGAGTTGCCGCAGTGTGACTAAATATTCGTTATAATTCGGTCATTCCAGAGTGCCATAGCACTCTGGAATGACCTACCCGACGTCATTGTCAATTTAACTAATCATGAAAATTTCCGCGAGCAATTAATGATACATCTATCTCAATAGCATTGTATAACCTCCTTGACTTCTGTTTTTGTTCTTTGTGCTTTTTTGCGGCTGGGAAATTCTTGTTGTTGCTTGAAGCCCCTCTTTGTCATTTGTGCAACCACTGTTATTAGTTCCAATGTTATTACTTGCTTTGTATTTTTATTAGTTATTAGTTATTAGTTGCTCTGTAGTTGCTTTGCTTTGTAGTTGCTTTGTATTGTGGCAGAAGTATCACCCACTAGCATTCTTTCCTATGTATCCCCCCTTGCTCTATGCTCCGTAATAGAGCCTGTAAGGTATTTTTAAATAAATAAATAAATAAATAAATAAATAATAATAAAATATTCGTAATAATAATAAGTTATTTCAACGTGTGAGTACAGAGACTTCCACTCCTCATTAACGGGTGCTAAAACTGACGCGCTGTTCGGTTCTAGCGAAGCGAAACATGCAGCAGGAAGATGAAAGCGGTAATAGGATTATGCACTCGTGGAGCGCCTGGTTGCCGCCCTGGGTGGCACGAGCGAGGTTTGCCTGTTCCTCCTGGGGCCCAGAGTTTTGCCTTATGTTGGTTCGCCAGCCGAGTGTGCTTATTATCTCTTCTAAAAGCTCCCTGTACGTTTTGTTTTTGTGGCCGCATGCTATTCTTCACATCGCACACTTCTCCGCGCATGCGCACCTGTGCTTGACGGTCAGATTTAACTCGGGATTTGTGGCAATGTTGAGAACTCCCGTACGAAGCCGTGCGCTAATGCACTGGGCATGACACCTTCAAGCGGCGTTCACATCCCACGCACTGATCTTTGTTACAAACGGCGTTATTCTATATATATCTCTGACTGCTTTCCAGACGTAATGGCGTACATACCAGTATATGCAACATAATCGACTGATATTATTTTTTCACATACTCAATGCGGACTACAAGGTTCACCTAAGGAAACACATCGCACTACAGCCATTTAACACATCCAGAACAAAACACTCGCAACATATCACACCACTTAGCTACAGAACAGATTTATTCAAGTATTCGTTTTTGGTTCGGAGCATCCATGACTGGAATCAATTACCTCAATACATAGTCGAACATTGCGATTTACAAAGGTTCGAGAAGGCTTTGTCAGAATATTTGTAACCAAATTGCTTGTTCCTTGTTGGTTGAATGTGTTCAATGTACTACATCAATATGCTCAATATGTACTACATCACTTCAAATCTTTTTTTTCTTTTCGGTGACGTGTACGAGATGTATTCGAACATGTTTCTTTTACCCGTGACCTATGCGGGATGTATTCTGATATAGTTTTTGCGTTTTTGTTTTGTTATTTCCATATAGTGTGCGTCTTGAGCGTACACTGTGAAACTTGTTTCCACATATGTTCTTTCTATATGCCAGATCTGTAACCCCAACTCCTGTCTTGGCCCTTGGGCTATGAATAAATAAATAAATAAATAAATAAATAAATAAATAAATAAATAAATAAATAAATAAATAAATAAATAAATAAATAAATAAATAAATAAATAAATAAATAAATAAATAAATAAATACAAATATATAGACTATTTTACGGATGGGTTTTATGGTCACGTTTTGGGCTGTTGTAGCCCCGCCTTTCTGCGGTAGTCGTATTCGCGGGAAAATGGTGGGGTTGGTGCATTGGACCTTTCCCTTACCTGATTGATTCCCGTCGCGATATACGAACAAGGAAAGAGCTTCGTTTAACAATCTAAGGTGAAGGCATTCATGCGTCTTACGTAAAATTGTTGACGCAGTCGTCGTGCATACATTGTAAAAAGAGGTTAATTTCCGATGATTACAAATTTTTCACTGTTCTACTTATAGGTACACTTGACGGTGGCGCAAAATACATTTCGCGAAAAAAAAAGGGTGACAGAAGAAAAGAAAGTGAAGCGCCAAACTACCAGCTGTTTAATGACAGCCGGAGAAACGCACAAAAAAAAAAAACAATTCCGCGCATGCGTGGACGGCCATGACGTGCAGCGACATGGTCAAGACGACATATTATCGAGAAACCGCATTCCTGTCGAACACAGAGGTATAGGTGCGTCACTGACTCAATCGGAATCATTACTGATAAAAAGTTCTTTTTCACGAAGGCTTTTGCGCCACAGTGAAGTGTACTTAAGCACTGTAGGCAACAACTCGCCCAATAAGAAGTCCTTTCGGAATATGCCGCTGTTCTATAGGTCCGACGTAGTATGCTAAAAACGTCTCCGCTTGAGCCGGTTCTTTTCTCGTCTGTGCCGATCCATCACTCCTATGAGTAGGCAGCCGTGAGCGAGTCGTGGGCAGCGTTCTTCGATCCTTTGTCGTGCTCTGCGGAACCGCCCAGCCTTGCCCCGTGCACGACTGGCTTTTCGTTGCACGCTGACAGGAAGGATATGGCGGAGCGCACGCCGCCCATGATGACCGCGTGTTTACGATTCGTAGCCTGAGCAGGAAAACTGCGCCGGAAAGGAAAAAAAAGAGAGTAAAGAATGGTTGATGGAGGCTATCTATGGCCGAGGTCTAAACGGCCGGGTGTATAAGCTCCCGCAAGCCCTGTTCTTTGGGCGCGCGCTTTTTGCACGGGGGGGGGGGGGGGGGGGGGGGTGATTATAAATGAAAAGAAGAGAAAAGTAAGCTCCGTAACTGCCTCTCAGGGGGAGGACACCTCAACAGTAGCTAACGAGGGCTGGGGGTATGGAAGGATTAAAAGGACAGAATTAAAGGTGTAGAGATAGAGAGAGGTGGTAGGAGAGAGCGTGGCGCAGGGACAGGGAGGGACGGAAGGAGAAGACAGGAAAGATGGACACGGTTGCAGGAGTCCGAGGACGGGGCACCACTGGCGAGAGCTCTTGTCGGCGTCAGGAGATGGCGTATAGGGCAAGTCCAGTAGGTTAGAGCTACGCTGTCGTCGGAGATCGGTGTCAGGAGATGTCGTAGGGCCAGCCCAGTCGGAAATCGCTAGGGCACAACCGGTCGGCACGAAATCCAGTGAGCGACCGCTTTTTGCACTAGGTACGCGTGGTCTATTAGAACACTCTTGTTAGTGGGCTTGGTACGAATTGGGGCTACGTGATTGGTTTCAGCGTGTTAAAGTTGGCAACGTAAATGACGAGTACTGAATCCGCTGTTCCTCTCCCAAATTCTTTCTCTATCGCTTTTCCCGTTGTGTAGTGTAAGCTGGTTAAGCTCCTTACTTTGAATATCTCTCTGGTGTTAGTCGTCATGCCAACCCTTTGCGTTGGGTGTATGCCAGCGTCGTGGAAAAAGCGCGCGCACTTAATTTGAATGCCCCCCCCCCCCTCGCCCCTTCCTCCCGTGTACACACCTTGTGTGAAAAATGACTCAGCGGTCAACCGTTTCAATTGTAGCGTCACCAAGTGCAGGTGCGTCTTTATCACGCGACTTCATATCACTCAACGCAAGCGTTTAGTTAAAAATTATAATTGTAGGGGTCTTAAAAGTCCCAAAACCGCCATAAGATTATGAGAGACGCCGTAGTGGAAGGCTCCCGAAATTTCGACCATCTGAGGTTCTTTAACGTGCATCTAAATCGAGGCACACGGGCCTCAAGGATTTCACCTCAATCGAAAATGCGGCCGCCGCAGCCGGGATTCGATCCCGCGACCTGCGCGTCGACAGCCGAGTGCCTTAGCCAGTAGACCACCGTGGTGGGCAGGAAGCGTTTAGTTCGCATCTTGCACAGTCTCTTTCCAGTCGAACAGCGAAGCCTCTGGTACAAAGCCGTCGTATGTTTTCTGTTCTGTTCCGTTATGGCTGGCGTGATGTGGAGAGGTTGACGTCTATATCGCCTCGACTAAATTTTTTAAAAGTTGCAAAAAAAAAAAAAGAAACCAGAGTAATAGAAAAAAACGAAAATTAGTAATACAAAAAAGCGAAAAAAAAGGGTCGTCTATTGATTTGTTCTGCTGAATCAAGTTTAAAGCATGAATATTTTTAACCGTTTGAACTGTTAATACTCGTGCAATAAGGTTTATTTACGTAGCCTAACAAATGGGCGATAGATCGGAAATGACACAGTGCGAAGAGAAGATGGTGGCGTTGCAAAGCCGATCTGGTGGTGCCTTTCTCTTGTGATGATGTTCGTTGGTCCCTGTCGTGGCCTTCCTTCCATTATACACAGAAGGTTCTTTTAGTGTAGAGTTCGTATTTTCGAGTATCTCTGATATCCCGTGGTAGTCAGTCAGTTCTTTCTTTCTTTCTTTCTTTCTTTCTTTCTTTCTTTCTTTCTTTCTTTCTTTCTTTCTTTCTTTCTTTCTTTCTTTCTTTCTTTCTTTCTTTCTTTCTTTCTTTCTTTCTTTCTTTTTTCTTTCTTTCTTTCTTTCGTTCTTTCTTTCTTTTTTTTCTTTTCTTCTTTTTCTTTACATGACTGCACACATTCTTGCTCTTGTCAGATGATGCACTTGCGCTTTCGGTCTGCAAACCCGCATTTTTTTTTCATTTATAGCTTATACTATTTGGGGGACGTCCATTACGTCGTGGTCGATTTAACTTCTCGCTCGCGGTTAGACCGGTACTTTGCTCTGTATTCATCTGCGACGTTTCTTTTTTCATATATAAAAGCACGTACGATTCTGAGCTTCATACCTGTGGCGATATATCGTACGTCGACGGTCTTTTATATGGCGCACTCTGGGGGGGGGGGGGGGCGCATATCGTACACCCGAGAATGTGACGCCGCAATAGATTCCAATTCTGCTGTGAAACAGCGTTTATAGGCGTCGCTTGATGGCCACACTCCACGGTCCGGCGACTGGCGGTCGTGACCCGGGTCCCTGAAGAGTACGTGTACAGTTTTTCCAGGGCTGCCAGTGACGCTCCCTCGCCACCTGTTCTGCGCTTCCCAGGAGCTCCTGTGGGTCGGTACAGTGGCTTATAAGCCAGGCGCGATCTGCAATAAACTCAGCTGGCTACGCTCCCATGATACCTTACTTCATTCTCTTCGCTCCGCCTTTTTGCGCTTACTCTTTGAGCACTGCAGGCGTATGTGGCTGTATCGTGAACAAAAAATAAAAAACCGCATTTGACCTTTTGTGCGCGCTTGCAGTACAACTTCGATGAAGTTCATAATCTGCGCTTTCTACTTTCTCTTCTTCATTATTTCCATTCGCTATAACTTTCTTATTCGTACCAGTTGTCTTAGCCTACTGGCCCCGCCGCGGTGGTCTAGTGGCTAAGGTACTCGGCTGCTGACCCGCAGGTCGCGGGTTCGAATCGCGGCTGCGGCGGCTGCATTTCCGAAGGAGGCGGAAATGTTGTAGGCCCGTGTGCTCAGATTTGTGTGCACGTAAAAGAACCCCAGGTGGTCTAAATTTCCGGAGCCCTCCACTACGGCGTCTCTCATAATAACATGGTGGTTTTGGGACGTTAAACCCCACATATCAATCAATGTGTTATCCTACTGAAGGTCATACGATTTCTTTTTGTTTTCGGTATATTCTGCTGATCTCCTTTTACACCAACCTCGGGTCACTTTTTCTTTCTCGCTGAAAGCATACTAGCCTGCTTTCACTTTCCTGCTCTTCGCATCACAACTAATTCTCCCTCTCTTTTTGCCCTCCCTCCTCTCCCTCTTTTCTTTTTGCATAACACGAGCAGTTATGTCCGGTTTCACCCTCGCATGCAAACTATAGTTCCATACGCATAGGGAACTCGTAACAGGAGATCACCATTCAAAGTGCAAAGTATAGCTTGCATCCTTTTTTATTTCTTTCGCTCGCACACATACTCGGTCTAGCCATTTTTCTTCATTACACGCTTTCGCGTTTTGCCTTTTTTTCTTTTCAGTGCTGGGCGCGTTGACTTTGCTGCGTGAGAAACGACACGAACTCTAGCCATGTCACGCTGCCAAAAAAAAAAAAAAACTTTTACGGCTTCGAAAGGATGACTTCTTTAATCTACTCAGATTTCTCTCTCCAAGCTCTTATTCTTGCCCTACGTCCCGCCCTTCCTTAAGGGAGAGAGTGAGAGAGATAAATAGAGAGGAAAAGCAGGGATTAACCAAGCTTGGCTCGGTTGGCTACCCTACACTTGGGGTGGGGGAAAAGGAGAATAATAGAACGGAAAGAGACAGAAAAGAAGAGGAGTAAGAAAGAGAAGCATAAATAGTCAGCTTGAGACTACACAGCACGGCCTTTCCTTAAAATTGCGCTCGATTCTGCGGCCTGCGAACTCCAGTATTGGTCCCGGTAGGATTTCGCAGCGTCGTGGTTTCACGAAAACGACGCCAAAGCAAAGCAACCTGAGAGGCACTTATGTCTCGCGGCCATTGTTATCTTCCTCGCGGACCGCGTCATGGATGCCGCACACGAGAGCATATTCTTATGCGGCACGTTCGTTGGTCGTTTTGCTGCTTAACGACGCTCAACGGTGACGTCACGTTTCGTTTTCATTTTTTTTTGTTTCTATTTATTTTCCCAGGGCGATAAGGAGCTCTTGCGGGACTGTTGACATGCGTGCATGCCTTCTCGCGTATACGCTCTCGAATACGGACAGCTCGAATGGCAGCGCGGGCCCGTAATCAGTTGACGGTTTTGCTGTTTGATCATTCGAGACGCTGCCGCTATCTAGTCGAGTGGGGCGAGTCTATAGGCTCTTGGTGTCAGTGATGAAATAGCCGAGCGCCAAAAGTGCATCATGGATCACACCACTTAGGGAACGCAGAATCGCTGTCCAAGTGGCATCGATTTCGTCCATTTAAGGGAACGACATGATGGAGTGATATATGGGGTTTGATTGAATGATTGATATGTGGGGTTTAACGTCCCGAAACCACCATATGATTATGAGAGACGCCGTAGTGGAGCGCTCCGGAAATTTCGACCACCTGGGGTTCTTTAACGTGCACCCAAATCTGAGCACACGGGCCTACAACATTTCCACCTCCGTCGGAAATGCAGCCGCCGCTGCCGGGATTCGATACCGCGACCTGCGGGTCAGCAGCCGAGTACCTTAGCCACTAGACCACCGCGGTGGGGGATATATGGGGTTCAACGTCCCAAAACCACCATATATGATTATGAGGGACGACGTAGTGGAGGGCTCTGGAGATTTCGACCAGCCGGGGGTTCTTTAACATGCACCCAAATCTGAGAGCACGGGCTTACAGCATTTTCGCCTCCATCGAAAATGCAGCCGCCGCAGGGAAATGACTTTTTTTGCCTATTACCGTGCCTTCCTTTACACTGTTGGCGCAGTCATGTGCACCCCTGGTAACTTTTATCATGCAAGGTGTCGCACGGCCCAGTTCGAGGCCGCGGGTTCGATTAATGGATATATCCATTTTCAATGGATATATGCAAGGAACACCCATGTGTTTAGATTACGGTGCACATCGAGGAATCCTAGGTGGTCGAAATTGATCTGATGTGCACCACTATACGGCGTGCCATATATCGTAGGTTTGTTCCGCAAAACACCAGTAATGATTATTGCTACAATATTGATGCTTGTCATACCCGTTCCCCCACATGTTGCAACTCGGCCGCGCGCGTACAGATCCCTCAGTGATGGCGTGCGTTAATAGGGAGTTTTAGAATAGCGCACCGCTATGCCTTGCGGTGCGGTCGCTGCCACTGCGCATGCGTCGTAACGCGAGTCGGCGTTCGCGGACCGCACGCAAAAAATCCGAAATTGCGTGCGGTGATGGCGGCCCGCATGTCGTCCGCAAGCGCTGGTTTCGAGGCTACGGTGTCGCTGCGATCGTGCGTTGCGGTTTGCAGCAGGGCAAACGCTATTCTAAATCTCATATGGCGCCCGCTACGCCCGCAACGCCCGCAGCGCTTGCAAATGGTATTCTAAAACTCCCTCAGGGAGTTTTAGAAAAGCTGTGCACACAATAGTATTGTGTGCACAGCTTTTCGTCTCAACGCCGAGGGCTGACTTCATTGCTCAACTGAAGCCCCTCTAACTCTAATTCAGTTTAATAAAATATCTTTTGACAAAATCGCTCACGCACAATCAGCTACATGCCATAGCTAATTTATATTATCCACCGTTGCATTTGATAATCACTTTTCCTCGTACTTATAGGCTTGTCCAGTTGTTTTTCTCGCTGTTTAAACTGTCCAGACTGTACATACAGTAGTTGTTAAGCGATAATGATATAAAAAAAAGAAACAAACCCTCCGTCTTCGGAGCTGGTTCGTCAGTAGCCACTCGCAGGCCAGTCTCGCCTCCCACAATGGGCAGGAATTTCGCCAAGCGCATATGCGCTGTCGTGGCGTGGTCGCTAATGCATGGTCTTAGCTGCAGCCGCATGCTTGAGAAGACGTCTTTCGCACGTATATACACCGACACACGAGTTAAGACCTGGCGAAGCATCGCATTTCGGGGCAGAACCGTAATCCTACCGCGACCTCTGCAGCTCGCATCGGAGCTTCGCGCCGAGCTGAGCACGCTTCTTATCCCGGCTTACGTGGCCGACGATCGCGGACTGCGCTTGTGTATACCGCATTCACCGCGGAGTCCTGCCAGCCGAAGGATTTGTGTATATACGAGCTGCAGCTGCACTGCAGGACTTCCGATGCGGTGGCGTATTTACAGAAGCTGTACACAGGACTTCCTGTTGTTTCGCTAATCAGCGTTTCGCTCTCCGCATTTGCCGCTCGAGTGGGTTTAGGCCCCCGCTGATCACTATCTCAGCGCGACGTGGAGGAACCCTTCTTATTACGCGCGCGGCTTTCTTGCATCATGTAGAACGCGCATTATTTAATTAATAATTACTATACCCTGCAGTTAAAACAGAAAAGTGATGCCCCATACAACTTCCTTAGCTTCATTGTCATTTGCTCTCTGCCATCTCTTCCTTTATTTCCAGAGTATTTCATACCAGTTTTTCTGGACTTAACTAAAGTCTCTGCCTTCCCTCCCGCCTCCTTTATTCTTTCCTTATTTGTCTGTTGGTTTCACTAGGTCACAGCGTAGGAATAAATAAATAAATAAATAAATAAATAAGTAGCTCCGCCGCGGTGGTTTAGTAACTAAGGTACTCAACTGCTGACCCGCAGGTCGCGGGATCGAATCCGGGCTGCAGCGGCAGCATTTTCGATGGAGGCCAAAATGCTGTGGGCACGTGTACTCGGATTTGGGTGCATGTTAAAGAACCCCAGGTGGTCGGAATTTTCGGAGCCCTCTAATAAGGAGAGAGAGAGAGAGAGAGAGAGAGAGAGAGAGATAAATAGAGAGGAAAAGCAGGGAGGTTAACCAAGCTTGGCTCGGTTGGCTACCCTACACTTGGGGTGGGGGATGTTAGGAATTTGCTCTGTCGCGATGGTAGCGGTGGCGAAGAGCGGCGAGCCGTCGAGCGGACTTCGCTGAAGCCTTAGCCCGCAGGCGAAACAGGGAGGCAATCCGTTTTGAAAACAGCAACAAAAGTAGCGTTTACTGTAGCAGGTTGTCGTTTGTACAGAGCCGGCCAGCACGACAACGTCGGCTGGGGCAAAATCTCTCTAACATGGGGCCGGCACGGCCTTAAATAGCGTTTTGGGACTCTTCTGCGAGACCAGTTCCCCGGAACGGCTCAGTGGCTCGGCTGAGAAGACGCTGCCATACCCGGAACTGCAAGGTGGTTCGGCGGGGGAAGCGACGTTATCCCCGGAAGTGCATGGTTCTCCTGCACGGAAGGTGGCGCCGGGAGGGGGGAGACAGTTCGTCGGAACAGGGCTCGATCTCGTGTGACGTGCTCCCGAACGAGGAACATGTCTGTGGCACAACAGGGAAAAGGAGAATAATAGAACGGAAAGAGACAGAAAAGAAGAGGAGTAAAGAAGAGAGGCATAAATAGTCAGCTCGAGACTACACAGCATGGCCTCGCACAGTTCTTTCACAAGTGGTCGTGAAGTTTGGTGGTCCTTAAAAAGTACAAGAGGGCTTTCGTGGCTTTGCGCGTATGGGAAGCCGTCGGCCAAAGTCCCAGGATCTTCTCTTCTGTAATCGGCCGTGAATCCAGCTGACAGAGCTTGGCTTCCATAATACGTCGTTCGGTCTGGTATATGCTGGCCAATGACGTAGAATGTGCTCAAGCGTTTTTTCGCAGGCGCAGATGTTGCATGCCGAAGTGCTCGCCATTCCAAGGAGACGAGAGTAAGAATTCGTAAATGCCACGCCCAACCTCATGCGACACAGTAAAGTTTCAGCGCATCGTGGGAGCCCGGATGGCAAACGAAGTTGCAAGTTTGGGTCGATCGAATACAGGTGCGTGTTGGAGAAATCCTGCGTATTCCATTGTAGGAGAGGTATACGGTGAGCAAGTGATTGTAGTAGCCTTGCAGCGTCCGTTCTCAAGAGTGGTATGGGCGTGCGCTGGTCTTGGTCATGAGCCGATCGAGCAGCTTCATCCGCGCGGTCATTCCAATAAGGCGTTTCACTTAATCATATGGAAGTATTGGGGCGTTAAACCCCACATAAAGATTAAAAATAAATAAATAAACAAATCTCACGCAGAGGGAATTTTAAGTATGTGCTAAAGCTGCGCGCGCGACTGTAAGCCAGTAAGTTTATTGTTCTACTTATAGTTAAGTTACGGCAGTCATGTGCCCCCTTGCGACATGTCAATTCAAGCCTTTTTTGTGTGTTACAGTCTTGTGCTGACGGAAATATGGTCAATGCATGCTGCGCACACAACAACGGAAGAGAGCCTAGCTGACAGTCCCTTATATCGTAGAAAAGAGAAGCTTGGTTGCCCATGGCATTGCGACAACTCTTATTTCTTTTATAGAGAGACGCCATAGATCGAAGGGCGATCAAGATGAAATATAGGTATTTCCAGTGTTTGTATGCTTTTTTTTTATCCCACTGCATAATCCAGCTTACATTACTCGGGGCTGCGTCGTGCTAAGTTGAAGCATCTCTCTCTCTCTCTCTCTCTTTTTTTTTTTTTCGTAAAATCTAAGTCGCACGTATGATAGTGTTGGGTACATGATCATGTGATGGCGTTAACCATACAGATTTCGGACCTTTTCGTGAGCTCGAAAAAAAGTAAAAAAAAAAATAGATAAGCAGAACAGGTGTGTAGGTCGTTTATACATTAGTTGGATTGTTTACAAGTGTTAAGTAGTTTTTGCGAACTCGACGAATATATACTGGGTGATAGGGTGAGTAACCTTACGAGAGAGTCGTATATGGTGCAGATCATGGTGTTTAGAGCGCGCACAGTTGATAACGATTGGTGGGGTTTGAACGCGCCAGAACTACGATATGATTACGAGAAACGCTGTAGTATAGAGGGCTCCGAAAATTTCGACCACCTGGGACTCCTCAAGATACACCTAAATCTTGAATACACTGGCATCTCACGTTTAGCAGGGAATTTTAGAGTGCCATACGCAATGCTTGTGGCGGTTGCGGGCGTGGCGTTAGCGTTTGCCACTCAACGAGGGCCCCGTGTGAGGTACGACGCATGCGCAGTGCAAAGCTTTGCGTTGCGCTGTTCTAAAGCTCTCCAACATCCCAGTGCCATCTCGCGGTCACTAGTAAATGGCATCCGGCCATCACCGCCCAGTGACAGATACATCCGGTATGACGGAATGTAAACGAGCGTGCGTCTTTGTAGCGGTGATCGCTTCAAGGAACGAGCGATAAGCGCCATGGGAGATTGTCACTGTCGACGACTCGTGGAAAAGCACACGACTTCCTTCTTTTTTTTTCCGTTTTCCACGAAAAGTGGTCGTCGTCGTGTCGAGCCGCCCTCTCGTCACCTTGGCCCCCTGTCCTCGATTCGCGGTCTGCCGGAGAACGTGTCTTATCGGGCGTTTCCTTTCGCGCGGCGAAAGTGCACGCCGCAGGGACTCACACGAATACACACGATCGTAAGGAAAAGCGTACGCAAGCGCGCATGTACGACTTAACGAGCTGTTGCTGCTTTATCGGAACTTCGACGCAGAATCAGACACACCGACTGAATGACCTCGACTGCCCCCCCCCCCCCCCTCCTCCCCTCTTGGTATTGCTTGCAATTGCGAACAATTGAAGCAAGAGCGCAGGCTTATTCCTCCTGTTTAAGCTCCGTTCTCCTTCGATCCTTATTTGAAACGCTCGGCTGTCATTTCGTATATAGTGACGTCTGCCGTTTGGTTCTGTGCCACTGTTATCAAGTATATCGTTAACTGCCTGTTGATCTTAAACTCACAACACGCATGGGTGCTCTCATTTCCTAACTACTGATGAATACAAAAAAAAAACACATAGGTAATTGATACCGAAATAAACGATTTCATTGATTAATTGATTGATTTATCGGTTGATTGACGGATGATTGAATGATTGAAGGCAAGCCTTTGTCGCAAAAAGAGAATGGTTGATTGATGTAATTTCATGGCCCAGAATTTGTTTATTTCATCTAAAAAAACGCACCAATCGGTGGTCGCTGCCATAGAGCTGTGCATGCCCATATACCGCGGAGATTTTGCGATGTTCAGCCAATGCAATGACAAGAAGTGTCACAAGAGACACTGCAGTGAATATGGTCGTAGACAAGAAAACTTTATCAGTTTAGGTGGCGAAGCGGACTGGTTCACTTCGGGAGCACGCTGCAGAGCAAGATAGCCAACCATCACCAATAAGACGAACGTAATTAAGCAAATCAGTTGATAATTACCGAACACTGACACTCTCTGCAGCCGCGTTCATCACGACGGAACACAAAGACGAATACTTCAGAGAATCATCGATTAATGTAGCTCACTTAATAATTTTTTGCATGACTTGCAGATTCGGGCATTAAATCCGTCTCCTCGTGGCTCTAAGAATTCTGCGCATGCGCTTTTTCTCCGACCATTATTATTCAGTCTCCGAAGCTGTTATCCTCGCGTTTATCGATGCCTCCGGCGACCTGGCAGACCCTGCCCTCAAGACGAAAGGCGCTGCATGGGGCAGCTTCGAGGCAGACAGCCTGTGCTGGTAGAGCTACAAAGTGACTCATCTTGGCAGCCATCTGAATCGTGTACGTTTTCACCGGGGACCTTGAGACGCCGTCGTGTTCCGAATTGCGCGAGCGTGATAACATATGCATTTCGCCCTGCGGCAGTGCTCATACGCTGTATAAGGTATCGCTCAGGGTTGTCGGGGTGGTTCTGTTGGGCTGTGTACAGTTTGTACGCTGCAATTATTTTTTGAGGAAGCGTGGTGATACTAGGAATGTTGTTGATTGTCTCGGATACCTGCATATCTTCGTAGAACCTGCGGAAATTAATAAACGTGCATGCCATTTATCCGTCGAAGTGGATTATGATGTTAAGAATGTTACGATAGCTTACAGCTTCTTTGATGAGTTTTGAACTACTGGCGGGATGTCTTTTGGGCTTGCAAATGTATAGCCAGGGTATTCACGATATATTTATCTGCATTTGATGTAATAATAAGAGAACAAGAAATATTGCGAATGTTTCCTTAGTTGCTCCACCAACAAACATTTCGTTGCTTCGGGAACAAATATTTCGGAGGCTACGTAATTAACGTTAACGTAATTACTCGCTGTTAGCGGTAGTATTTTCGCCCCGTCGTAGTGGTCTAGTGGCTAAGGTACTCGGCTGCTAACCCGCAGGTCGCGGGATCAAATCCCGGCTGCGGCGGCTGCATTTCCGATGGAGGCGGAAATGTTGTAGGCCCGTGTGCTCAGATTTGGGTGCACGTTAAAGCACCCCAGGGGGTCGAAATTTCCTGAGCCCTCCACTACGGCGTCTCTCATAATCATATGGTGGTTTTGGGACGTTAAACCCCACATATCTATCAATCAATCAGTGGTAGTATTTTACCATACTTCTACGTAATAATAAACCGAGGAGAGGCTCCTGTCGCTGATGCGACATCTCATCGCTGAACACGACATATCTAAAGACGACGCTCTGTAATTTTGTGGCGAGGCGGTGATGCGTCGGCTGCAGGAGCGGCGGGAGCGACCAGTGTCTGAGAGTCGTAGTCATTGTCCGTCTGCGCTGTAGCCTTTTCAGAATCCTTTCCCAACTATCCTACTAACCCATACTCTTGAAATAAACAGGTTAAGCGTATGCCGTCACGACCAGTCGCTGAGAAGATCGCGAAATGCCAAACTGTCCATGGACAGCTTGGCACTGCTGCAGGCTGTATAATCTGCAGGAGTGCCATCTCAATTCCTACAATGCGTAGGCTGCGAGATCGCTTGCCATCGATCTGTTTCCTTTTGCTTCGTTGCATGACTGTCTAGCCACGTAACGAACACCGCCTGTAAGGCAATATATCGAGCCTTCTCGGTGAACGAGGAGTACGACGTCCCTACAATACAAAAGGTTCATTACAGCCAGTAATTGAGATAATTAATTACAAAGTAATGTAATTATTCATGACAATGAATGTGGTAGTACGGAGTGCTGGGCGAATTCTATCGTCACCCATATAACCGCTCTAATGAATACGGGATGCCTGATGATGGGGATGATGATGCCTCAACCATGGCTCATTACCCACGCAGGGAGATTGGCCAAGAATTGGTTATATGTCGCAACTAATTTCGTTGTCATCGTAAATTACATTCACTAATACAACGTACGTCTTCCGTTACGTTCATGCCTCCCCCCCCCCCCCCCAAAAAAAAAATCAACTCAAGTAAAAAAAATGGATTTACACTTAATTATGTCATACGAAAATTATGATTTCCGCAATGTGCCAATATATGGCATGTATTGCTTATTATATGTGGCGCATAGAGCCAATGTATAGGATACGTCGACGAGGAATAAGCGCGTGTATATCGCATGAAAGTACGAGCCGTGGCACGTCTTCCTCATCTAGCTATAGCGTCACATACACACTCATTAGAATAAAGTATTTCAAAGCTCAGTGTTGTAGTGTGCTCTGTGGAGCAGAGTACGTACTTCTTAAAATTGTTGTTTTTATGCAGACCTATTTCGTCACCCTTTAACTTCGCTGGCTCCAGTGCTTGATGTCCCCAGATTTCATGAAGTTCACACGCTAAATGAATCTTCGTTTTCGGACCTCTTGATGACGTTTTTTGTAGAAAGGCCGGCATGTAAGTATAGTAGCGAGCTCCTTGTATGACGCTGTTCAAAAATAGATCGGTCGAAGGGAAAAGTGTTATTTTCTAAATCCCGTTCATGCGCGTCTGTTCCCTGGAGTACTACGTAGATTGTTCCTAGTGATATGGGCATCAACTCGCTTCTCTATCTCCGTATACACAAACAGAAGGATTCACAGCTGTTCGGGGAGGTTTCCCAGCGCGTCGTGTTTTTTTTTTTTTTTTAAACAGCTGCGCCGATTCGGCAGCGGCTGAGTGAAGAGGAACGTATGAGCACACCACAGCTGGCGTCGTCGTTGCTGTAGTCGCGGGCTGTGACGAAGAGGCCGTCGAAACAAGTCAGCATGGAGTATACATAAGAGCTGGAAACAGCTGAAGCGTCTCGGGAAATGGGATATTATGAAATATGGCAGCAACCATTTGCCTTATCTGTCATTTAGGATAAGTATACCTGTTGGGTTACTGATAAAGGTCCGTGGTCGAACAAGCGCATATATGCACGAAGACTTTCTAGACGCAGTGTTTACGAGCAACTGATTTTTTTTTCTATTTCGGAGAGGGCGTTCTTACATATGCGTCACGCGAATGCAGGTTGCCACAAATTATCCCTATTATCACAGTGTTTATCAACAAAAGGCTGCAACGATAAACGATTGCATTCAATAGGGAAGCCCGTGTTAAACCCCTAAATAACAAGATTAGAAATGCTTTATGGATACACTTTTATCTGTGTTTTTTTTTAATCGGCGTAATAATAGTGAGGGGTGAAGAGTCTGAACAATTGTAAGTTGGTGACTAAGAAGTTCAATTTAATGGCTTTGCTATTGCCAATCTCATCATAGTCAGATGGGTTGTTTAACGCTGTTTATCGGTGCATTTGATAAACTTACTTTGACGTCAGTGACGGCAATCGGGAATGTTCAGAGAGGGCTTATACAGGAGTTAGCATGATGCCTCCTCAAATATGTTTAACCTGGCATATTTGTGTTGTCGCGCCTCGTAAAATAGTAAGCACGTGGCGCGGTCGAGTTAAATTTGTCGTTATTTTTTTAAATCTCTCTGATAAAGTAAGGTGCGCCGGCTTGACCTATTGGAAGCAGTAACCCACATTGGGAGATTACTGGGCACTAATTAACGATGGAAGTGCACGAAGCGAGAAGCTAGAGCGCTTCTGTTTGTTATCTGTTTGGGTGCCGTAATCCGCAAACGTAACCTATGAAATGACCGTAGGTCGGACGTTATACAAAATTGAAACAAGATACCGTAAACTTTTACCTGCTATATATGGATGCCTGGATGAACTCGCAGGCGATAAGATAAGCTCACGTTTCTGCGCGGATTTACTTGGCGAACCTACGTCGACATTTTCTGCGTACCATTCGCGTGCGTGGTCGTTTTTGTTCCTGTTTTCTTTTTATGAGTGCGTGTCGTGACCGCTGAATGTAAACAAGATAAATGAAGTCGGGAAGTAAATGTGCCATTTTGGGAAAGGAGGAAGGTGGAGGGAGGCTCCGCATTATTTTTTATTTTTCCGTGTCCCGCGCGTCCTTCAACGAAGTGTCACGCTCTATTTTTGGTTGCTTATTTCATTGCGTCCGTCATTTCTCTTTTTGGCAGCAGATGATGGATTGTATATGATTCATCTGCACAACTTACAAAAGGAACGTGTGGCGCTTCCCCTCAAAGTATGGAAAAAAAAAAAAGTCAACCGAGAGTATGACCAAGTGTTTTCACCGACAGAAGTGTTTTTTTTTTTTATACGGAAGGATGGGTCCTGCCTGTTTGAGACACTGAAATATCGTTAGGAGCGATGGTGCCGACTTGCTGTCGTAAGCCATGCACTCCACACCGGCCGAGTTCTTTCTCCATGAACAAGTGAGCAAACATGTATGTTTATTGGGCAGCGTTAGCGTTGGTACGGGGGGAGGAGGTGCCATTTTAAAACGTCCTTATCATATAATGTTGCACCCCCCCCCCCCCCCCCTAAACCGAAGAGGGCTGCCGATTCTGCTTCATATCTTTACTCAGTCGTACATTTCACGCCGTTTCTCTACGCTCAGGGCTAAGCATGTTTTCTGATAATAGCGTACAAGGACCCCTGGTGTTACACTAAATAGCTGTTTACGTCTCACCTTTGCCGCGTAGAGACAATGACAGGCGTTATCGAGAAACATGTCAGTGCTTCGTTTTCATTTCCGCATCTGTTGCAGAGCTTTCCCTTCAGACGTGGCGCACGTACGGGGTGGGAGGGTCAGGGTGGGGGGCGGTCAGGGTAAAACTGGATCCCCTTAATGGAAAACCCTGCGCACGGCTATGGCTACGCTTACCACACACACACACACACACACACACACACACACACACACACACACACACACACACACACACACACACACACACACACACACACACACACACACGCACGCACACGCGCACACACACACACACACACACACACACACACACACACACACACACACACACACACACACACACACACATATATATATATATATATATATATATATATATATATATATATATATATATATATATATATATATATATATTCACTGGGATTTTTCCGGGTCTCGTGGGGCTAACCGTATGTGGCTTCCTCGTTTGGCCACGCCCACCACATGCCCCTTGACTCTTGTAGCACGCGTAATAACACGTATTCATTAAAGTCCCCAGATGAAATTCATGCCTCGATTGCCCCGTATACCTTCGACTGGACCGGTCAGTGCACTCAGGAGCGCGCATCGAAACCGGCGATCAAGAACCCATTCTCCTCGCTTTTTACTTCTCGTTCTTCGCCGATGTTCGCACGCCGGGTCATGTGAAACCGGTGGCCTGACCCGCTTAGAATCCGCATGATTACTCCCTAATTCATACGACTGTTGCGTGCATTTTTAATTTTTTTGAACGCGAAAACTACCTTCTTTTGTATCGTACCAAAACATCGACGTTCAGACTACCCTCGCTTATATTCGGCCCACAGAACTACACTGGAACGCTCCTGACCGAGCGCCTTCTGCGAAATCATTTCTCTCTCTACCGTTGCTCTATTTTGTTTTTTTTTAAAGACGATAGCCTTTCTTGGGGACCTTCGACGCGAAAATTTGCCCTGTCTGACTGTACTTTTGTCTGTTTGTCCACTTTTAACGGTACCTTAAACGGCACCAAAGTGACCAAACGATACTCCAAACGGCCGACCCCATCTGCAGCGCCCACCAATATTGCTCAAGGTTCAGCGTTCATACTTGTGCGAGTGTCAAATAAAGAAGCAATTATTGCGCATATCTGAGGCACCATAACAACACATCGATATTATGTGTGTCTTTTACAACAAAAGGCATACATGAGTAATTTTAAGGATCGCAGCCTTTATAACATTCCCGGCGTAACTGGGCCCCCACCCTCTGACGTCACTACGGCAGCCCTTCGGCTTTGAAACTTAGTCGGTGTTGCACGTACCCGTCGCCTTGCGTTCTACAGTTTATCACCTCAGAGACGGGCGAGCACGGCGTGCCCCGTTTTCCAGGATAACTGCCAGATAACGCTCATGTCTCACGTGTGACGTCACTTGATGCGCGTTTGCCCCCGCTCCACGCTCGAGGCACCCTAACGCAGTGGCTCCATTCACCGATGTTCTTGCGCAGAACATCAAATAAACGTTTTGTTCACTCTCTCCAGATGCAAGACTATCGTCTTTCGACGACATTTGCAGTGTAACATGCTGATACGGGGCCAATTTTTTATTTTCCTTGTCACATTCGTTACTCTTTGCGGGACTGTCTCATTGTGACGTTTGTTCACCCGTTCCGATAGTTTCCCTGTTTTTAATAGCTCTGCGTTTATTTACTCCAAGTGACATTGTGGTAAAGAGACCGAACGCCACTTTTCTCGTTAGTGCAGGACTAGCCGGGGCTGAACCTGTCACGTTCGCCTTTGCAACACTTCATGATGCTTTGCCTTCGAAAAAAAAAAAAAAAAATGACAGCCCAACCACGGCAGTCAAGTCGCTTTTTAGCGCTTGTAAAGAGCCATGCGCCCTCTGTGTGTGTGCTCTGTCCTACTTTGTCCTCTTTTGCCGTCATGTATTTGGCGCACTGAGAAACGTTTTCCTTGTGAAGTTTGTAATGCGCAATGTTTGCAGCAGAATTGGAGGCGTTTAAAAAGCAAAATCTGCCTGAAGTTGTTTACCCATGTAAATGCCGAAAACCAATCAATCAATCAATCAATCAATCAATCAATCAATCAATCAATCAATCAATCAGTTGAACAACGAAGTGCTTCTTCAGAGATATCTATTTTTAAGCCCATATAGTCTTGTTTGCATGGGGAGCAAATAGCGTGTTATTTCAACATGCAACGCAGATAGGCAAAAAAAAAAAATGCATGAAAGGTGGCCTGAGTGCTGTTGCGGTGCAGTGTCTTTGCTTTGTTCAAAAGCAAGGGGAGACACAAGTTTTGAACATTGGCCGAGTTGGTTCTTCGTATACTTACGGCCGAGAAGAAAGGGCCGAGCAGACCGGCACAAGAGGACAGAGCGCTATATCCTCTTCTACCAAGGGGGGGAAGCTGTCACCTTCTAAACAAGAAAAAGTTGTCCACTTGGTTGGAATGGAAGGCGAGGCAAAACGAGATTCATGCGGCCAGTCATGATTCGCTTCGCTTCGCCGGCTTGTACACTTTTAGCGGCGCCTACTTTTGCAGCCTTTGACCCATGCCCTTTCGGCCGGCCCCTACCATGTCCTTTTCACTCCGGTAGGGACGTACGCTAACGGAATGTCTTGTTGCCCGTGTCGCGCCGTATCTTATTTTACGAACCCCCGAAGAAGGGGTCGACCTCAAGCTGATCATTGCAGAATATGTCCCTCCTGTTTCTTTCAAACTTTGTTCATATTTTTATACGTTTCTTGTTGAAGGCAAGACTTGTGGGACATCAGCGTTCACTCGGGGTCATGCTTTAGCCCCGTACCTCTCTCTTTTATAATAAATGTTTTTCATCATCATCATCATCGCTCGACGCAGCGACCTGCGAAAACACCGCTGTTCGCAAGCCGCTTCATGGGATATTAACGAATGGCCGTGAACGAAAGGAGGAGCGCGAATGACCTGGCCGAAAAAAGGACACGTTGCCGTTGCTGCATGCGTTTCACACCAGGAAAACATGTCGAATTTGCTGGCTGGTTTTCTTTATTCCTGTTTATTTATGCGGTTTGCTGGAACGTATGTGCAGTAAATTTCCACGCGAAGCGAGGCAGAGCGCGTCAAACGAATCGAAGCATGCAGATGCCTAAAATAAGGCCGCTGCGGGGTTCTTCAAAAGTAAAAATAAATAAAAAAGAACAGGTGAAAAGAATACAACGTTAGAAACAGAAAACAAGGAACATCGTTCCGCAGGTGTCCAATTTTTTTTTTTTTTACGCTGTCACGCCGTCCTTTCGTTTCAAACGTGAGCCTATGTTCCATTTTCATTTTCGCCTTTGCTACATTTTATGCTGTTTCGCTTTCTAAAAAAAAAAATGCGAATTCGCTGTGTAACCCTTGTATATGACAACGTGGCCGCACAAATCACTATATATATATATATATATATATATATATATATATATATATATATATATATATATATATATATATATATATATATATATATATATATATATATATATATATATTAAGAAAAGAAGTGTACACCTAAGGGCTCGTTTTTCCGTGTTTTTACACAATATTAATTAATGAGATATAACAGACAATAATGCCAAGGAAAGTATAGGGGAAGATATTAAACCAAATTGTAGTGTAAATATGAAGAAAAGTGGGTGAAAAGATAACTTGCCGTGGGCAGGATCCGAACCTGCGACCTTCGAATGACGCGATGGATGCTCTACCACTTGAGCTACCACGACAGCTATCACCCCATGCCACTTTATAGGGTTTATATGTGAATTAAACGTGGGAGTGTCAGTCAGCGCCACCAGTAGCCATGGCGGCGAGTGTGGCACACTCTTTTGAGCCTGTTTGGCGTCACGTAGCAGGTGAACTTATTACTAACTGGCAGCTGACCAATAGTCCCTCGTACACAACCTAAAGGCACTAAGTCTGCCAGTACGAGACCCTCTTTATTGAATAAGGGAAAGAAGTGTATACTTAAGGGCTCGTTTTTCCGTGTTTTGACACAATAATATTGAGATCTAACAGACAATAATGCCAAGGAAGGTATATGAATATATATATATATATATATATATATATATATATATATATATATATATATATATATATATATATAACTTGAAATACCTAACGTCATAATAGTAAAGGTGAATGTAGGTGAACTGTCTTGAGAATTCTGACGTGCTTGGCTGCGCGCGTGTACGCTCCTAAGGACACAAGAAATACAGAAGAAGGGTTTGAAAGCCTGCTTGCTGATGTGTGATTACTTGATTAGTGGAAAACTGGGCGAGGATATATACACGCGCTATGTCTGTGTCACTTCGTTTTTCTCGTTTTATAGCGCAGTTTTTGAGAAAATTGTTTTCCAAATTCGACGGGTGCTCCATCCAACGATTCCGCAGCTGACCCCCCATTTTCATCGTAGCAGTTCATCCGGCGATGTCGACATACACCTATTTAATGTGAACGTAATTAAGATAGATGGATTCTAGTCCAAGGCTAAACGAGGATGCACTGAAGTATACAAGGTGGGTGCTAATTTATCAGCGGCGAGCTGGCGTTTCTGCATTCTTGGTCCTAGTCTTCAGCTGCCGTACTCATAATGAAACTATGCTGATCATAACCATTCTTCCCAGTAGTATGTGAAAGCGCCTCCTATGCAAATTAATAACGATGACGTATCTGCCCAATAAGAAGCGCAACTCATCCGAAAAATGTGACTTTCACTAACTAAAGGACCGAGTTGACTGGCGGAACATGGGAGAGGCCTTTGTCCTGCAGGGGACGTAGTCAAGCTGATAATATTGATGATGAACTAAAGTACTTACTTAATTTGTTCTGATTATAACACAATTAACTTTATTAACTCAATACTTCAATAGTCACTTAACTTGCGTCAGTTACCATCATACATGTGCAGTCATACTTTCAATCGCATTTCCATGGCTGCTGTAGGCGTCACGTGATCTTTAACACGGAACTGTTCTATGCCGTATACGTATATCCGTCACGGATAGGACGTTGTAAAATATGTATTTAGATTTCTAAGAAAAACAAAACGAGGAAATATTTTGACGTGTGGCGTCGAACCACCGGCCTCTCAGTTCGCAGCGTGTGGTGCTACTCTCTAAAAAAATATCGAGTAAAAAGGGTGTCTTTTTGTCCCACAACAATAATCGTCATCAGGCTTGCGTGCGCTTCCTTTCTTGAAAACTCGGCGCTTGCCACTTTCTTATCGAGAATGTAATGTAACCCTGATAATGGGCATGTCGATCGTGACCGGAATGTACCGGGCGCGGGGCGATAGCGCAAGGATGGAACGCGATATAGATGACGATTATTGTTGTGGGACAAAAAGACACCCTTTATACTCGCTCTTTTTTTTAGAGTGTACACCGTACTCTTCAGAGCTCCGAATCTTCAGCACGTTTCCGTTATCAGTAACCAGATGGCGCGATGGACTCGGGTTGGGCGCACTATCCATGGAGCACCGCCTCCATCGAGTGTGGTCTCTCCTGCGTGCGCGCGCTTATCAGACTCGTAATTTGGGAGAGGACGAAGGTCACTTCGACCGCTGCCGCGGCCGCGTTTACGGAAATCGCGCGTTTCTGACACACGGCGAAGTAAGAATTGTGACAGTTGTTCGCGCTTGTCCTGTGTATACTTGTGCGCTCGTCTCGTGCGTCTTTCTTTCTGTTTGAACAGCGCGCTTAATTTGTCGAGCTGTGGCAGTTGTAAGTCCGTGCTCGTCCTGTGATTTCGTGCGTGCTTTCTGCTTCAGGTGTGCGCTACAAGTTTCTAGCTGCTTGCTGTTCTTCACGGGACTTTGCAAATTGTTGCTGTTGATGAAACAATGCACAATAAGCGCTCAACTACACCTGTGAAAGCCTGTTTCACTTTCGTGTTATACCTATGGGGGATCAGCCACATTTTTTTACTGCATTTATTTCACGGCGTTGGCTTTTTGTCCAAGGCCACGTTCTAGTGTGACGTATGACGGTATGAGGCTTTCGTCTAAATAACTCGCTCGATTTATATGTGGGGTTTAACGTCCCAAAACCACCGTATGATTATCAGAGACGCCGTAGTGGAGGGCTCCGGAAATTTCGATCACCCGGAGTTTTTTTAACGTGCACCCAAATCTGAGCACACGGGCCTACAACATTTCCGCCTCCATCGTAAATGCAACCGCCGCAGCCGGGATTCGATCCTGCGACCTGCGGGTCAGCAGCCGAGTACCTTAGCCACTAGACCACCACTAGACCACTCACTCGACGCGCGTGCGACACAATTACTGCTGCACCGTAAGACGCTGTATTTAAAGCCGCCTCCATTAGGCACCGATAAGGTATACTTGGTGCTCCCATAAGCGACCGTGACACGTTCCGTGCCCTTGCGTTACTTTTCGCTCCATATAGAGGCATATTTTTGCGGAACCGGTTGCAGAAGCAGGATGTATGAAGGAAAGGGGAGAGGTTGGAGAGTTGTGACAGTCGACGACACGAAGTTGAGGCGCGAGGAATGCAATGTCAGCCGGCGGAGCAGTTGTCACGCGTCGAAAACATGCGCAGTGGGCGAGGACACTGACGTATACTACGAGCAGGAATGTACACCATGTTCTGTCAACCTTAGTGCGATGTTTGCTGTTTGTTGTGTCATTGTTTCTTCTTTTTGTGGTTGATTTTGAGCGATGGCGAACATTGCTCGCTGGTGCACGATGAAAAATATGTCGTCAGGAGGACCTGCGGGCATCGTCAGAAATACTATAGCTAAATGCGATATTGATCGCGTCATGCCGTAAGCAGAGTGAAGCATGTGCCTGAAATGTTTAGGAAGGTTTAAAGCGTCCTCCATAAGACAGCCAATCTAAATTTACTATATCTAAAAGACGGAAGTTATTTCCGTATACAGACAGGATACCAGAACCTTTCTGTGCGTTATTATGAAAAGAAAAAAAATAACCGTTAAATCGGTGGTGTTTTACGTCCCAAAACTGCAATATTATTGTGAGCGACGCAGTATAGTGAAGGGCTCCGGAAATTTTGAACACCTGGTGTAACAGTGGTGTGCTTATACGTACACCTGTAAAGCACACGTGCCTCTATAGCACTCTGCCTCCATCGAAATGCGATCGTCGCGGCCGGTATTCGATCCCGCGACCTTTAAGTGATCAGCCGAGCGTTGTAGCGATCAAGCTATGCCTTGACCCAGCGGGTCATTCGCCACGCCGGATTAGTGCCAAAAGGATAGTCTCGCCATGGCTGGACGGAGGAAGCAACAGGGGCCGACTACACGAGACGGCGTCCACTAATTGACAGCGGCGCCAACTGTGTGGAATGTTAAAGAGGGGTTTGGAGCCGCCGCTCTATCTCCCGCCTGGGCCACGCATCGTTAGCGAGTTAACCAGCAGACGACGACAGCGCTGGTCAAAGGGCTCTCCCCAGAGGATTCCACGAACCTGGCACCTTTCGAAAGGGCGCGCTAAGATCTTCCCGTGGGAACGCAGCGGCCGGTACCAAAGGGGTCGAGGCGCCTGTGCGTCTTCCGCTCTCCCCCTCCCTGTTCTACGGCAGCGCTGCGACTAGTGGCAAGGGTGTGTGTGTATGTGCAAGCCAGTGCTGTGCCTCTATGAACATACATGACGGGCGGTACTTCATTGAGTGGAACTTCCACATCACCATTGGTCCGCTTTGTTTTGTGTAGTGATCCCCAACCTAGGGACCTAGGGAACGGGGGTCAACAAAAAGGGCGTGCAGCGCCTCGCCCAACTCTCTTCTCTTCTGTCTTCGTCTCGACAACTCACTGTAAAGATGTAAATAAATCCGTTAAGTTTGCTCAAAGCTCTCCCCTAGTCCTTGGCTCGACGGAGCGACGGCGACCGGCCCCGCTACCCGCAGACTGCGGTCGCCACGACGCGCAACAACTGGTGGCAGCGGTGGGATGCCATCATCAGCGACCTTCCTTCCGAACCGTTACAGCGTCCTAACCACTAGACCACCGCGGCGGGAAAAGAATCATGCCACTCGTGCTGGTTCCTCGCGATCATTCTCGCCGACTTTATTTCAGTCATTCACGTTTTGACAGCGAACCTGTTTCAAACTATAGCCGTAAGTTGTATGCCGTTTCACGATTCACGAACGGGTATGTCCCACCAATCAGCACTGGTACACCAAATATTGGCACGAAAATTGTCACGACACGGGAATATGCCGCCGTATATGGTCTATCAGAAAACTTTCAAACAGGTATCTACCACAGAAACTGCGTAAATCCAATTATACTCACCGCTGGTCTACTGAAAATGAAAAAAAAACTAACAAAAAACAGTCAGTTCAACGCAATGGTGGTGAGCCCCAGCCAGACACCGAGTACGTACGAGAGAATTCTAGGGAACGACAACGGCGGCTGCGAAAAGATCCCGAAGAAATGGAAGGCATACGCCAACGATGACGTGCCGGTATAGATATGTGGGCATGCGTGTTATTATTATTATTATTATTATTATTATTATTATTATTATTATTATTATTATTATTATTATTATTGTTATTATTATTATTCTTATTATTCTTATTCTTATTCTTGTTCTTCTTCTTATTCTTCTTCTTTTTATTTGGAGATTCGGGCCGTTTCTGTGAGTGTTTGACCCGATTCTGCACGAAGAAGCAACCTATATAGCTAAAGCCCAGCAATGACCTAGAAGCAATCTCGAGCATCACCTGTAGCTCATGCGTAGAAATACAGCAGCAGCCGCATGAGTCTCCACATTCGTCCACTTTCGCTATTTCAAGACTCGTGCGGCTTAGTGCAAAGTGTCTGCGACTTATTTACTGACCTCGCAACCGAGCAGACTATATAGCGGGCACAACAAGGCAACAAAACCATGAAACAATGACGTTAGAAACGTAGCAGCGGTAGTTCCTCCGCTGTGCACATTTTCTAGATTTCATCGCATGTTCATCCTTTTTTTTTTTGCGCATTTGACATTCGTGTCCCTTGTTGTCAAAGGTTCCCAGAAGTGAGAGCTGTTGTGCATGCAAGCCTCTGTTGCCCAGCGATCAGGAAACGCGAACAATGGCGCAGGAGCGCGGTTGCCGAGATAAGGCGCTCGTATTTTGACTCGCGCACTTGAACGCATTGCGATAGTTTGCCTTTCAGCGGCTCAGTGCTTGTTTGTCTATTTTACTTCAATCCCGTGGTGCTCACGCTTTGGTGTACACCCTTTGTCAGGGAGATTCGCAGACTCTGTGGTTGGGAGTGAGCCGACGGGCTTAACTATTTCGAGGGCGTCATACAGGGATAACCTCTCTAATGGGCGAGAAGAAGTGGTACCAGAAGTGACTGTTCTCTTCCAGCTTCCATTCTCTTAAATGAGAAGGGTATTGATACATGCCTGCACTTCGACAAGCCTGTTTAACCGAACGAGAGAATCCCATGAGCGTTTGTTTCTTAAACTTCAAACGGATGAGGAGCGTGTGTGTTTGCTTCCTTTATTGGTCACGTATAGCCACCATTGGTCAGTCCTTATTTCAGCAGGTGCGAAACTATGAATTCGAGTAACCAGTATGGACTGCTACACCGAATAGACCGTCCTGTAGTTTTTTATATGCCACAAGGACTAACTACCACATGTGATCGAAATTTCCGGAGCCCTCCACTACGGCGTCTCTCATAATCGCAAGCTGGTTTTGGGACGTTCCACATATCAATCAACAAGGACTAACCACTATTAATGAGAGCCAACAGACAACAGTACCAAGGGAAGTATAGGGGATGTTAATTGTGATGTAAGTGTTAAGAAAGTGGGCAAAACACAATATGTCGCCGGCAGGAACCGAACCGACGACCTTCGAATAACTTGTCCGATGCTCTATACCAACTGAGCTGTAGCGGCGGTTATCCATCCGCACTTTATAGGGTATATTTGTGCATTTATGTGCGCGCGTGTGCTGCCTAATGTGCTGTGTTTATCTCTCTTCCCTCTCTCCTCTGTGTCTTTCATCTCCCCCATCCCCCTCCCATGCGCAGGGTAGCAAACCGGCTGCCTATAGGCTGGTTAACCTCCCTGCCGTTCTTTTCTTCCTACTTTCCTTCCCTTTGCGCATTTAACCGTGGGAGTGTCAATTAGCGCCGTAAGTAGCCACGGCATCGAGTGTGGAACACTTTTTTTTTCGGCCTGTAGCCGTCATGTGCGAGCCTTTAAATTACCGAGGACTAATCAGCCAGGATAGAACATACATTCACCGGCTGATACTCGATGTTGCCTTCACAAAGCGCAATAACAAGCAGTCAGACTATCCCACGTGCCCTCCACAAGTAACACTCAAGAAGTCTTACCCCCGTATTCTAGAACGTCTCTTCACTCAACGCTTCACCTTCACTTGAGAAAGCCGATGGTAGCGCCTTCTCTAGGCACAGCAAGTCACTGCATACCACCGATAATCTGCTGCGATTATTGAGTAGCGCAGTGTCATTTTCAGCCGAGTGGTGGCGCAGTGCTCAACTCTGTCAAGTGAAGGGTGAAAGTCGAGTCGAGGAGCGTTTGTGAATACGGGGGTTAAGTCTTAAACATACTTCCTGCGTGAATGTTTCCTTTACGACGCAGAACGAAGGATTCTGAAGGCGGCACTTCATTTGCAACGTGGCTTCAGCTTGAAGCTGCGGCACCGTCTACGTTCGTGGCAAAGCAGCGGCTGTGTGATGCGCATCACAAAAGCCGTGTTGTTTAGGGTATTTATTTAGGGTAGTTCGCATCGCCTAAATGCTTCCAGCAAACACGCACAAAGACACCAGGGATAGAAGACGAGGAGGCCCAAGGACACTAGGTGCACGAGGACACTATAGGCACTAGGGCACCAGAAAAACTAGTGGTTGTACTTTCTCTTTCTCTGGTGTCATTGCGCGTGTTCGCTAGTGATATGGAAACACTGTTGGGGTTTTCGGTGACTACTCGCTCTAGCAGAACTTCATAAATGATTCTTTTGGGCGCATATCCGTGTGCGTGCCTGCGCGTATTATTTGTGTGCATAAAGTGATTAAATATCATAGTCCCCACCTGACACTTGGAATAGCAAGCCAGTCGATGAACCAGTTTGACATGTCTTGGGATATCATTAAATATTGCTATTTATCTATATCTGCTACACGAATGCACAGGCTTTGTCACACAACAGATACTCGCGTACAATGAAGCGCCCGTCTTCTTGATGAGACTGGTCGAAGCCACCGGTATACGCTTTTGTCGTGTAGCGTCGGCGACAGCAGTTGGCGGCGGCTATTGCATTTGGTCCAGAGCGGCGTAATTGAATTTGAGACGCCCTTTCTGTCCGAGCTCTGTCGTAGCTCTTTGCGGTAGTGGTCTCATACTCGCCAGCCTTTGTATGCCTTCTTTTGCCTCATGGAATAAAAAAAAAAAAAACTGGTGCAGCGTTACGGTGATATCTCTCGTTTAATTGGTGGCCGCAGCCGACAGGGGTACTCATGCTAGGACTGAAGGAAAAAGAATCTGTTAGCCGATGTTGCCGCAACCTATAATTGTGGGGCTGCAGCTGCCGACACCCGGCAAAATTAGTTTTGTAGTTAATTTCTGGTTATGACGCAGTGAATATAAAGAAGTGGAAAAATTTGTTAACTGAGTACGTGCGCGAGCCTAAACTGTGGCGTGTACACATACACACGAACACACAACAACACCACACAACACCACACACACACACACCACACACACACACACACACACACACACACACACACACACACACACACACCACACACACACACCACCACACACACACACACACACACACACACACACACCACACCACACACACACCACACACACACACACACACACACACACAGTACTATGACAGCAACATTGTATTCCAAAGCATTGCTGCTTATTGATAGCAGCTTGTGGCTAATGACATTTATCACGTTTTCTATTGTGACGGTGCACGGCCGTTCATTGCAGCCGGTAAGAAAAAAATTGTTCAGTTGACGTTTAAGGACTTTCCAACCAACAATGCTCGGTTTCGTCTCGTGCTGTCGACCCAGCAAAACAGTTCTACGTTAGCTATCGTATAGTATGCATGGGTTGTCCTTACGCGATAAGAGTCGGGCTGCTAATTCGTTCGCCCATTGTTTCCAAGTGGTCAGCAATACATACATACCAACTACAACTACACTATACCGGCAATGACAGCGCGGTGCCGAGTCACCGAAGCGTGTACGCAGTTACACGCGGCAGTCGAGTGAAATTCTAATATAAATGACTGATTTCCGCCTTGCTGCAGAGTTACAGACATTGGACGCACAGTAAAAGCTGTCGGGAACAGCTTGACAACCGCCGCCCCATTTCGCTTGGCAGCGGCTTCGCAGCAGGGCTCCTGAATCTGATGTAATCACGTAGTATAATTATAGTTATACAAGAATGGACATGTAAATAGTAGAAATAAACACATTATACAATAGTAGAGATAAACATATTATACAATATATAAATAACGTTAGCATTGCGCACACTCAATGGCTGCAAGCAAAGAATCAAGCTAAAACAAACAAGCAAACAAAAATCTGCAGGTTAGCGCACTCAGTGCGAAAACTGTTGAACGAACTGAAAACAATATAGTTATTAAGGTGCACATAACTTATCCAAAAAAAAAGTGAAGTGGTCAGCAAACACTTCACTGTCTTGAAATGAACCCCTACTTAGCATTTGTCTGTAAACTTTCGCCAGTGCGCATGCGCGTGGCTTGTCGATGACACAAGCATTCTTTATAATAACACGAATCAGTTTTACCTATAGAAGTATCCGAGGCACGGAGCATTAACAAGTTGGGGAAGATTGCGTCCGCCGAGCCACAGCATCCTTTCATCACAAATAGGTTATGTATTTTGACAGCTCATATAATCTGTCTTTCGGCCAGTGAAGGCTGGGGTCGTCAATCAAACGCGATACAGTTAGCATGATACAGTTAGCGTGTGCTGTATATGCGCAGGCTAACTGAGAGAACAACGCCGATAGCAGGCTACACCCTACGCCCGCTTTCTTGTTGACGATGTTATTTTACCGCTGACGGTTTATACCATCCTCTCGTTTGATAAACTTGAAAGAAAGAAAGAAAGAAAGAAAGAAAGAAAGAAAGAAAGAAAGAAAGAAAGAAAGAAGAAAGAAAGAAAGAAAGAAAGAAAGAAGAGAAATCGGATCTCCGGTGTTGCTTTCAGCTCGATCTCATGTAACGCTATTATCTTTTCTTTTTTTTTGGAGAAGAAGAACATGACCTGCTGGTCGAGTATAAACGAAGGCCGACAGTAATTAATGCGTGGTCTCGACTGACACTTGTGTGTTTCTCGCCATTTTTCTGATTGGAATAACTCTTGTGAACAAAGCGCGGTAGGAAGTTGATCAGAAATACCACACTCGACCTTCCGAACGGCACACTGCATGCTGCTGCCATGCACGCATCAGGAAACGCAGTGTAACCTTCCGCTAGCGCTGGTTTCGCCCGCAAATCGTGCCGTCGGTTGGTCGATGACAGCGAGCAGCGCCTGAGCTGTATACCGAGCGCCAGCGCGCGGTTTTCCTTGATCCGTGATAGCCGCGTTAATGAGCGTCTATAAATAAGTCTTAGCGCACGTCCTTGCGCTTGTGTGTTAGCAAGCGTACGAGGTCGAGCCCGCATGTGTGTTTTGGTGTGGGATTGCATGCTTGCACACCTGCACCTCATGCGTGGTGTGAGATTGCACGCTTGCGCTCTGGAGTGTCTCGCACTCATTCAACTCCTTGGGCTTAGCGAGCGGCTGTATAAGATGTCGGCCGGCTCGAAATTTCCCGACCTCATTAGCGCGTCTGCTCCTTACAGCTCACTGAGTGATAGAAAAAGGGGTGGAACGTCGATAGTAATCAATCGTGAACTAGTGGAATCTCGGCGTGTGGAGCAGGAAATTGGAGAGCGCGATTATTTTTAGCTTTTGTTAGTCATGCTCCCAGACAAAATAGTCGATTTTCCTTTGTCGTTTGTTTGTTTCTCGGTTCTATGAATTAACAATGTTCATCTTCCTTTATCTGCATGGTGGGCATTGTGTCATATCGCTACTAAGCAATATAGGCTTATGGATGATTGTTATGATTTTGTAATAATTGCACTTGAAACAAAAGCAAGTTTCTTTACTTTTTAATGTTTTTTAATCGACGGGTTGTCGTTGCGACAACATTGTTAGCGCGACAAATGAGTGACTAAACTGTTGTGCTCATTTTGCATCCGGTATGTACCGTTGTAGCGAGAAATAATCACCGGGCAGGTAACTCGCGCAAGCGTGCACGGGAGGAATGACCAGTGTACACTCATCGCAAAACAGGGCCTTGATTTCTGAAACCCTTTAAAAATCACAGCATATTCACGGAGCGAATGATGACGAGTAAAGTGATGACGAGTAAGCTCTGTCCTTCCCACTCTCTTGCTCTATGCCTTCATTCCTATCCTTTTAATCCCTCCTTACCACCATCCCTCGTGAGCTACTGTTGAGGTGTCGCACTCTGATACAGACAGTTACGGAGCTCACTTTTCTCTTCTTTTCTCTTTAAGAATCACATAAGAAAAGACCATGAGGAGCTTCGCCCCTAAAATCCCATATTTTACGAAGCTCGGAGGGATAACTGTTCACTTGTTTAATGATGTGTTCACAACCAGTTGTAGTATTGTCACGATGTTTACATGAACGAATCTACTTTTTATTTTTTCTATTGCCACATGGACTCGCTCAAGGCATAATATTTTGGGCGTATATGCGGATGAAATGTGTGCCGTTAGGCCGGTTTTGTGTATGAAGTGTCTTGTGGAATGTGTTGTCACGTATCCAGCTGTCGCAACTGGTGTTGGTCGCTGTATCGAAAGCAGGCTTACGGAGTTCTCGCCAGCGTATAGTTCTCGCAAGGCGCTCTGTATTGATGGTGTTGTCAGTGTGCGCATCCGAGGACGCCTTCCAGCCATAAGCGTGGAGACCTCTCGATCGGCATTTTTGTGTGTTCTTGCGGCAAAACCATGACTGCCAGATGTGTACAAGGTTAGCGTTACCTATATTTCAGGGGTTCCACATTCTTAGACTGTAATGCGGTAGTTATTGGAGAAGATAAAGGAAACCTCCCATTTCATTCAGAAGAGCTTCCAATTCACTTGTTGACGGGAAAATCAACGTGCTCCTGTCGGTTGTTGACGAGGACCTTGCGAGCTTTCCTACACGATGTGCAACTCTTCCCTCTTGCTCTCGTTGAAGTATGTCACTTATCTCGACATCGCTGACACGGAATCGCACAAGCATTACGGCTGCACACCTCTGGCGCCACCAGCGCGGTCTCGAGGTCGTAAAAATAGAATGACGAGCGAGTGCGAGAGAGATCGCGGAAGCTGTTCAGCTTTCACCCATGCCCCGAATGTTTGGAGGCGCCGTTGCACCGACGAGGTTGGAACGCTTTCGTATCGCCCCTGTCCGAGAGTGGTTCCGCGTTCGAAGAGCCAGTCACACACACACACACACACACACACACACACACACACACACACACACACACACACACACACACACACACACACACACACACACACACACACACACACACACACACACACACACACACACCACACACCACACACACACACACACACACACACACACACACACACACACACACACACACACACACACACACACACACACACACACACACACACACACACACACACACACACACACACACACACACACACACACACACACCACACACACACACACACACACACACACACACACACACACACACACACACACACACACACACACACACACACACACACACACACACACACACACACACACACACACACACACACACACACACACACACACACACACACACACACACACACACACACACACACACACACACACACACACACACACACACACACACACACACACACACACACACACACGCGCACACGCACGCACACGCACACGCACGCACACGCACACGCACACGTGTGCTGTCGTCGCCGAGCGAGCCTGATGGCCGTATAGCGTCGAGGAATGCGTGTACGAAGGAGGCCTTCAAGTAAAGTATTTGTGTCTGCTTGTGAAGCGAGCACCGTACAAGGTACTGTTGTTGATACGAAGGGATGCTCGCTCGATTTCCTGTTACTATGGGGCGCGATATCGAAAGTGGCTGGAATGCCTGTGTCGTTCGGTACGAGATCGAAGTTGTGGCCCGGAGGCGAAGCATCCGTCTCGTATGTGGGAGGTGATCGGATCGATTTCTGAAGCTTCCGGGAACCAGCCGATTTTTTTTTTCTTTTCATATAGACAGAAAAGTCCTCCCGCCTCTGTGCCCGGCTGGCGAAGTAAATTAGGGGGTGGGGGGAGAGAAGGATATCTCATCACAGAAGGAGGTTTATAGGCTGCCCTTGTCTCTTTATAAACCTTTGTATTATTTCAAAAGTCCGTTATCTGTGTACCTTTATCTAGTCTATCGAATTGTTTTAAATTCCAAGTGGGCCCTACATCCACTTTACCAAGCGTCTTCATTAGCAAGCCTTTCGTAAGCACGAGACAGTTTAGGTCTGCACGCAAACGCTATGAATAGTCACGATGCTACAACCTTTTCCTCTAAAAAAAAACAAAAACAAAAAAAAAACTTGGAACAACAATGCGTAATTATAAGGCGCGATGGGATAATGAAGAGGCCGCTTCTGGGTGGACAAGGTTGTTATTGCAGATCAGTCGCCGAAATCGCACGTTGATTAGCTGAAACTGTATGACTGAAGAAGTAGTTCATATGGTATTATTCAGATACGTACCGTCTGTGTCACGGTGGATGTGTCGATGAGTCAGAAGGCAGCTGACCAGCGTTACCCCACATTTCCTTGCCCCTATATGCTTTCTTCGCATCGTCTATAATATCAGTGATCATCATTAATCACGACGGGTATAGATACCATATATAATTCATGCTGCGTCGCTGCATGAAACAAGAAAAGCGCTTGAAGCCGCATCGCTGTTTGGGAACTGCCGAGGACCCTCTGATGATCCCCGGTGCTTTCAGGTAGCGTAATCTACTGTTCGCATCATGCACTGAAATGATCAGCACCGACTTTTTATAGATAATGTAAGACGACGAATTTTCTCTCCCTCTCTTTATACGTTATTTCGGCACATTCATTGAAACTCGTAAAATGCAGTGGTTACTCTGTTTATGCAAAACCGATCCCAAGAGAAAAACGGTGCTCACACTTTAACACTCAGGAAGAGCTGAAGCTTCACAATACAGTGCGCGATCATAGGGGGGAAATGGATAGATACTTTTTTTTATTCAGTTTAGTGTGTGTGCGTGTGTGTATGGAAATAAAAAATAAACGAAAATGATTGCTCTCGGCATATTTGTTGATGAATAAGTTATTCTGCTGTTACCCCAAACAGCGATGCGTCTTTTGTGTGTATGTGTGTGTGTGTGTGTGTGTGTGTTCCTTTCCAAAAAAGCAACTCGCCTAAACTTCTGCTTTTATTTGTGCGCTACATTCCTAGAGCCAGTCTGACTGTTACGCTGCCAGCTTGATGCCGAAGTAGGAAAGCTTATAGAAGGACATTTTACTTAAAAAAAAACGACAACATATAAACTGGTGCTTTCGTGCCACATCAGGAAATCGAGGAATGGCGAGTAGAGGCGGGGTGGGTTGCACAACCAATATCATCCAGGGAAAATTTCCTTATGGTGCGCATTCGTCGATCGCTGTGCGCGTGCCTGGAGCATGGGACCTAGAGAATCGGTGTTCACAAAGCTGCGAAAAGACGTTGGCGTTTCAAATCTATTCGTTGAAAGAAATGCTCGCGTGAGGGCCTTCTTTCTTACTGGTCGCACTTTATCCGTCCGCTTTGAGAGGAAAAAAAAAGAGAAACTTGTGATTTTCTTTTAAACCATGAGTGTTTGTTGGTTCCTCTAAGTACTTTCAGCCGTGGGATGTGCGTTGGAAAAGAAGAAAGCTTGTCCCCGTTTTTTTTTTTCTTTTTTGCGATTACCGAATTTATTCTAAGCTTTGAATGTCAAGTCCGTTCTTTTAAGGCTTGGAAAGACGGATTTACTTATGGCTGTTCGTGTTGAAGGCTCATTACGGCAGTTGTCGGAATAGCCATACTTTGCGCTCGAACAAAACGTAGAAACGGAGAGAAAGCACTTGCAGGGGATGCAAAGCAGTAATGTATGCGTGCCTACTTAACGGGCAACAATAGACTATTTTCCACATTGCACTGATTTGCCTATAGTAGTGCTATGGAAACAGAGTACAATAAGGATATGGACTATTGTGCCCCTACAAATGTGTCACAATGCAACTTTATCGATTCGTCCATGTATACACGCGTACTGTTCCTGCAGTCACGTGAACTAAATATTTGGCGTTTCACTTCATACTTAACGGCAGAGCTGTTTATGCCAGTCGATGGTTGTAACAGTCAAACGGTAAACCATCATCATCATGAACGGACACACTCTGAGTTCGTCCTCATCTTTTTGCCCTTCATCTTCTTCTTCGCTTTTATATGTAAAACACGTGCGCCGATTTGTCCGGCGTCGGATGGCTTAACTATGAAAGGCGAGAGAGCGAGTGCAGGGAGAAAAAAAAATTCCCGTCGAAAACATTTTTGACGTGGTTGGATTCGAACCCGCGTACCCACGATCCGATTGCAAGCATCGGTAACCAGTCGTCTATCCGGGCACGCCAACAGAGCGTAACGTAGCCTTGTATAATGTATCATAGCAAAGAACGAAAGTGATATGGAGAAATGAATTGAAGAAAGAGAGACAAACAAAATGAAGATAGACAAAGAAAGCCACCCAGTTCCGCACTACATACAGGCTCGACCATTGATGGTCTCGTCTATATATTTATTGTCACTTATGATTTAGAACCGCATGCCCCGCCGTGGTGGTTTAGTGGCTAAGGTACTCGGCTGCTGACCCGCAGGTCGCGGGTTCAAATCCCGGCTGCGGCGGCTGCATTTCCGATGGAGGCGGAAATGTTGTAGACCTGTGTGCTCAGATTTGGGTGCACGTTAAAGAACCCCAGGTGGTCGAAATTTCCGGAGCCCTCCACTACGGCGTCTCTCATAATCATATGGTGGTTTTGGGACGTTAAACCCCACATATCAATCAATGATTTAGAAGCGCATGTGGTTACGATTGTTGGCTTCACTCGAAGAGACGCACTGAAAAAAAAAAAAAACAACGACGACAATTTGGTGTTACAACTTAAATTGGCGGTGTATCGTCGGCGAAATGAGCAAAAGTTAAGCAGTAAGAAAGGAAAAGTAGACAGACACCCGTTTGTGGAACGAAGCCACAAGGAAATCCGTACAGATTTCTCAGAAAGAAGCGTTCATTTGTCAATTGGGGCGCCGTTCTTCTACAAGCCATTTCTATAACTTTGTTACGTTAGTCATGCGAGAATGTTAACTGAATTCAGCAAGGTGTATAAATGCTGCCACGACAGGTTATGTAAACGTGAATGACTGGTAACAAATAACTTTTAAATGATTATTTCATTAACATCGTCCGGGCTGTCGTTACACTGATTTTTTTTCTTTCATTCAGGATGAAACGTAATCATTCGTGACGTGAGCTAAAGACGATTTTTCAGATGTATACTAGTGAACGTTCTCGAGGAACGTTATTGCATCAATGTTCCGTTCTTTCCGGTTCTGGCAGGCTTACTGTGGAAAGGTCCATATAACCTCAGCTATAATACACTTCTATGAGTTCTCCAGACGAAAAAATAAATAAATAAAAACGAACAAATAAAAAATGCACACAACAAGGTGGAAAAAAAACCTACAGAACGTGGCAATTGGCAGTCCGCTTCCTGGAGTTCACGTTGCAGTAGAACGTTTGCACGTACTGTGTTGCCTTTCTGGTAACCCAAAACCCGAACAGCTCCGAGAGGAAAGAATTGGATGAGGGGGGGGGGGGGGGTATTTTTGTCTAAGGAACCCAATTATGCAAAAAAAAAGACAGCTCTTGCCAGGCCTTCTATATGTGTCTCCGAAATGAACTGCTCGCCCGCCTCCAGCGAAACGCAAACGCTTTCTTTCTTTCTTTCTTTCTTTCTTTCTTTCTTTCTTTCTTTCTTTCTTTCTTTCTTTCTTTCTTTCTTTCTTTCTTTCTTTCTTTCTTTCTTTCTTTCTTTCTTTCTTTCTTTCTTTCTTTCTTTCTTTCCATTTCCGTCGCCGCCCAGTGCCGCCGTCTGGCATGTGTCTCTGCAGGACCGGGAGCCTCAGTCCAGGGCTTGCCGTGTGTTCTTATTCATTCTTCTTTGACTTGCCGCATTTGCTTGTCTGCTGCTGCTCGTTCTTGGTCAAGTTCCAAGCACCGGCTCCCGAACGGCGAGGCCCGGTCGTTCACCCCCTTCTACGCAGTCGCGAAACTTGTGCCGAGGCGACAGCCGAAATAAGAAAAAAGCACACGGTGCAAGAACAAGTGAAGAATGCTGATAGTATTGTCAGTGGCTGGGAATGACAGTGCATGGCCGGCCGCGCTTGCGTCAAAGCCGCTGCCCAGCGAGCAGCAATTAGTGATTGGCGTTAATTGCGTGCGTTGCGCTGATAGCTTTAATTGCGACGGCACCTGACACTGTGGCTCGCTCGAAATTTCAATTTAGCGAAAATAGGGCGACCAAATTAGCACCCCATAGAGCAGTTTGTTCTGTGTCACGTGGCTCAATCGAACGGACCACTGAATTACCGTTGCGTATCTCGCGTTTAGATTACCAGTACTTTGTGTGAATGTGACAAGTTTGCAAGGGCGCACATTTCGACATCTTTATACAATTAGGAAGTTTTATACCGTATATTACTTACATAAATGGCGGTGAATCACACCTTGGCTTTGTTGTCTTGTCCTTCTTAAATCTTTGAAGGAAACATCGATGTTATTAAAATTACGCTCCGTAAAACACACCACACACACACACACACACACACACACACACACACACACACACACACACACACACACACACACACACACACACACAAACATATATATATATATATATATATATATATATATATATATATATATATATATATATATATATATATATATATATATATATTCGAAACACGGCTCATCGGAATTTCGATTCTACATTTGATTATGCTTGAGGCTTTTGATTTAAAAGTGTGAAAGTTTACTTAACGTAAGACATCTATATAATTCAAAAAATGACTTTCAGGACCCAACAAGTTTGTTAAAGGGCCCTGCATGTATTGCATGACCTTAGGGTGGTTTAGCTTAACACATATTTACCACCTCATTTTTGTGCATTCGCTATACATAGGCTACGCTTCATAAATGTTAGCTGTCATGGATACCCCTTTTTTCGTGAGTGTTAGGTATGGCGATGGCCGTATACTTTATAATTGCTACCGTGTTATCGTGCCATTCTGCGACGTGTGCATCTCATGTACAAATTGGGGACATGTAGAAATTCAAATGTCTTCAAAGCAACGTTGGGGGCAAGTATATAGCGCCGGGTGCATTAAAAAAAGAAGGGGGGGGGGAGAAGGCGTCAGTAAATATTCCATTTTATCGTGTTCGACGTCCCCTACATTTAATGTAAATGCATGCTGTTCCCACCGTCTGACAAACCCTTAAATAACGACTTTTGTTTTAAAGCGCCGGATAGCAGCGACACGCGCAGTATAAGGAGAGACGTGTGTTTGATGGGGCCACGTTTAGAACAAACGGTGAAAGGTGCCCGTAGAAGGTGGAGCGCCCTTGCAGCAAAAGCCCTTCGCACACTGCATATCGGTGTGCAGATGCTCCATGGCGATGGGGCCTTCAAATGAGAACGGATGGATTTCTTCTCACGTGCGTCCTTGGCGGCAGATACCTACCCGCTCTTCTTGCAAAGCAAGGACTTGTAAAAAGGACTTGTAAAGGCTTTGTTTAGGGATATTAGTAAGATTTATTTTGCCCAGGCGCGCGGTATACTCCGCGACGATGTTTACCTGGCGAGAAGATTCAAATGCGAAAACCGCAAGGCGATGGTAAAGTATGGTTTTGGTGTGCTTTGCGTAGAACTCTCGAAGTGTAATAGCTGCCTCATCTAATCTTGCTTCGATAAGAATACGCGAACACATACGAAGATTTAGTTCTCAGAAAGCAGAGCGAAGCAGAGAGAAATAAACGTGTACTTTTCGAAACAGACGGTTTTCAGCTACGCCAGGTATTCACTTATGCAGTATAGCGTTCCCTATAGTTCGGGAGCATCCTCACTACGACTCAAGCACTTTGAACGCGATAGCGTTAAAGAGCTCGTTTCGCAGAATGGCCGCCGTCGTTGGTTGTGGGTGAAAAAAATCATCTTGCGAGTCACCGGAAAATAGAGAAGGATGGAATAGAATAAATATTAAAGTAATTGAACCCGGGTTGTTTGTGTGACAAGTGGGTGTTCTGCCACACAGTCGCGCGTCTGCTTGTGAATACAGTGGAAATAACTTCGTCTGCTCGGAAACTCAGTGAAAGTAACTTTCATGCTTTACAAACACGCGTCCTGTATACAAGATTCGCAATACAACACGAAATATTGCAGTAATAATGCATGCTACACGCCTATATTGTCATCGGGCATCAGAACATGTAATTATCACTGTGACTTCATAGTTTAAAGCTGCTCACCCATTATAAAAGGCCCACACGTTACTGCGCCTATTCCGCCCTTAAGTTTACGTACAAAGGGTGAGTAAGAAGTTCGAAACGATGTGGTTCACTTAGTGTTTGAAGTACGCATTAAAGACAGGATATCGCTATTTCGTTCAACTCTTAAAGGATAAGCTTAAGGGTCCCCCAATTTTTAAGATCAATAACGCAGACGAGTTTGCCGTGCAAAGAGAAAATGAAAGGCAGTGAAATATTAGACAAAAAAAAAAAGAAAGTTCACATGAGTTTTCATGCATTTGCCTAAGACGACTACGTGGCGAAAGCCATCCCGTTTTTTTTTTCTTCAGTCGTGACGTAATGGTCCTCCCCCGCTCACCTTTGAAGGCGTTCTGCACCCCACATGACTTTGCACTGTCTCCCTGTCCGACCCATTGACTAAATGACAGTGTGATGTGACTATATCATCATCTGATGTCAAGTTATCTGATATCATGACTATATTACCATAGTGACGTGCTTGGGATGTAAAAACATCGCAAAAAATATAGACAAGGACGAAAGAAGAGACGAGGTCGCGCTGAACTCGCAACTAAACTTTATTGGAAGACACACGCACATATATCATGCAGTCGACTGTTTCTACATCCCAAGCATGAACCACCAACCAGTCCAACTTTCGCTATTATCGCATAATACGTCAGTGACGTCATTATCTCACAAATTCTGGTGATCTGGGACGTCGTGTGGACGTCATATGGTGACGTCATCCCTGATGATTTTTCGCATCATCCGTATTGACTTCGTCGACGGTAAATTTTGTTCCGTTTGATGTTGAATCATTATACAATTAGAAAGTTATGCACCGTGTACATAAATGGCGGTGAATCGCACTGTGGCTTTGTTGCTTTGTCATTCTTTTTTCTCTCAAGGAAACTTCGGTGTTATTCGTACGCTTGCGTATAGGCTTCGCAAAAAAAAAAAAAAAGATATCGATTTGCGTGACCTGTACAAGGATATTTTCGGCCGTCGCTTACAATCTTAGAATAGTAAAATAGTGGCATTGTTTCGCATATGGCGCTTTGGTCGATTCCGTCGGGTCGATCTCGTCGAACATAGGATCTATCGAGCATTGCAGTCAATGAATTGAGCTGCGTTTGTCGCCGGTCGCTACTGTCCGGGTTTCTTCGATAAGTCTGAAGCGCACCCAGAAGGTGCGTTCCAAAGAATTCGAGCATTTACTGACGCTTATTTTTGTTGGCAGCTGTGGTGCTTCCGAGTGCGGGTACGTCGCTTGTGTCCAGGTTAAGAGCTAATAAATGCCGTCCGTTGTGGCTATTCAAAATGTGTTTCTCTGTACGTGCTCTCGTGTCGTCGCTTTGTGCCCTGCCAGCTCCATCGATTCAGCGTTGTCTGTTGCGGTGGTGCTATGTGGTGTTGATAACGGGGGAGAGGGTTCAGAGAGAGAGAGAGAGAGGTTGTTCTGTTGTCACGTGGGGAAGAGGCACATTGATTGAGCGTGCTTTGTTTTGGGTTCTCGAGCTCAGCGTAGGCCTTGAGCGGTAATTGGTATCGTGCAGCCCTCTCCCCTGAGATGTGCCTCTCTTTTTCTCAGTCTATATCTACACGCCACGGTAGTGTATGTTACTCGACTGCTGTCCCGAAGGTCGCTGAATCGAATCCCGGCCGCCGCGTTTCAATTGTAGTGACATTCTAGAGGCCCGCGTACTTGGTTGTAGGTGCACGCGAATGAATTCCGAAGAGTCGAAATTTCTGGAGCCCTCCGCTATACCGCGTCGCTCATAATTATATGCTGGTCCCAACAATTATTAGTAAATGTCAATCATGGAGCACAAAGAGCCCGATGTGTCAAGACCACTTGGTGCTAATACGAAGTACAAAGCGAAAAAAAAATCATCCCTTCTTAGTGATTAGCATTATTTGATACCATAACGGCTATATTCAGGTTTGCAGTCTTAAGTTTGCTACGGTTTCTTAAGACAACCAACTACTTTGCCGAGAACAAGCGAATTTCAAAACGCGAGAATAACTCTTTCTCATTGATATCATCTGTGAAGACGTTGGCGCGCAAATGATATCCTGGCTAATCCTTAGATCTTGATGAGATGAAGGTTACAGCACACACATCAACACACAAGTATAGTAACACAAGGAGCAACAGCACAGAATGGTTGAAGACTGTCAAACAGCGTTCAGAGATACAGTTTTATTTTCGAGATCCATGGGGCAAAGGGAAGCTGGCACGATCTCTTTCTTACGGTAGACTTAAGACAAACGCAATAAGTCTACCGTGCAAATAAACGAACTCACCCAACAAGTCACTCTATGATCTCGTTCTCTCTCTCTCTCTCTCTATCCTGGGCCTTCCAAGTTAAACAATAAATCCAGATAAACAGAGGAGGTGTTGTGCGTAGTAGGATGGCGCTAAGATGATTTCGTCTGTACGAGCTATGGTAAACATATTTTGGGATACGCCAGTAGTTACAAAGTATATTTTTTTTTGCGTTCATCATCTAAAAAGATCGCGTCATAACATTCGCTGCAGCGCAACAACTTGGATGTTGAAAAAATTCGCGATAGCCTCGTGTCTTGCCCTGTCGCAATCCGCTACGAAGTTGTAACGTTCCGTCTGAGTAGACCTATGACGACACGAAGCTCCTTACATGTCCCGTCTTGGCGGGCAAACTTGCGAAAGAGCTTTTTTCAGAGGGTGACTTAGGTGCAACACCCAGCAGGAGAGAATAAACTTACTGGACTGTGTCTAGTTGTCTGACTCGGCACTTTTGTGTGCTTCTTATTCCGGCAGCTTTAACGATAGAGAGTTAGTTCCGGCTTCGTACGCTTGCGTGTAGGTTGGCTCCACTTGCGAAGCGAACGCTTTGATGTAGGTGCACCGACAGCCGTGTGCGCCTCTACCGAAATGATAGGACTAATGCGTCAAGCGTTCGACGACTATGTTGACAGAACACGAAATTTTTTTTCTTGCTTTCTTTTCTTAGGACGCGCGCCTTGATTTTGCGAGATATGTTTTCATTTATCTATTTACTCGGTTTTATATTTCATGCATTTGTCAGCAGCAAACTAAATTGTGAAAAAACGGCGCTCTGTGGAAATTACCTGTGAATTCATACAATAGTCTGTTTTTTTTTTTCATAATGGTTCATTTGGTCGTCGCTCAGCGGCGTTTACAAAAATTATTATTGGTATGGCCTATCAAGATGTTCGTACTTGGTATTTCGAGACTGTTGGTTTTGAGCCCATTTCTCTCACTAGTATGTAAGGAATTTGGCCAGCTTTTGCCTCTTTTAACTTGGATTTACCGAAAGAATGTACTTCTCTTCGTATATACCATCTATATGTTGGTTTATGAATGTGGAAGAATGCTGCTACCTCGAACATCACCCGCATACGAATTGATTGCAAAAGGCTGGCTGTGCATATTCTTTCTCTTTTAGTTAGGTGTGGTGGTGTCATGCATGTAAGCGTCGGTAATTTTTTACAGTAAAAACTTAAGGGTTAGCGCAGGCGCGTGATGCGTTAGTGCTGGCGCACGATTAAAATAAAATGTATCACGAATCAAATATGTTTTTATCTCCATTATTCTTTGGTTTATATAGTACCATAGGAGGAACAGTGGTAGAATTTATAAAGGCTTATACCGATAATGGAGGCATTCGCTTATTGCACGTGCGAGACACTATATTGTGCATCAACATCACGGCCTTCTTCATGAACAAGCACGACTTTCTATCGCGTGGGAGTCATCACGCGGACTAGTCATGTAAAGTGGATTGAGCTGCAGGAAAATTCAGCCGTGTGGTACACGTTTGTAGGGTATATTCAACCATGATCTTAACCTGCCTTTTTACCTCCCTGCCCTTTTCAGTATTTGTCCGATGTGAACACGCCTAGACATCGTGTGATCGCCACTTGGTTTAATAAGCATATACTCTTACTTTTTGAGAAATTTTTAAGCAATGGAGACCACTTTTCTACCTCGTTTTTACTTAGGCTGTCACTGCATGAAGACTGGAATAACTTGCAGGTCACCTGATCATGTTGTATACTCCTGGACAGACTGAGTGCACACATGTGCCGGGAGCGCGGCATGGTCACGTGGGAAGCCTGCCCATGCTTTCTCGCGAAAGGCAATCATTGTCCACCAATCATCGTTTTGAATGCAAATAGCCGCTTGTACATTAACACGATCCGCGTCCACGGCCGCTATTCACGTGAACAGCCACGCCCACGAGTTTAATATTGGCAACGCCTGACTGGGTGCTCCGCGTATCGCACACGATGACGAGGTCGTATGCAAATAGGCGGCGGAAGCCTGCGGTAAGCAAAAACGAATAAATCAACCAGACAGGCGTCGGAGGAAGGTCGTCGTTATAGAGCTTCAGGGCTTCCTTCCGTGTTTATATAGATATTCACTCGTTTAACCGGCAAATAGTCAGAGTTGGGCGTGTACGTCTCTTCTTGGCCGTTTGCGCTACACGAACCACTATCGACCTTATGGCCTTAACTATAGCACTGCGAAACGCCCAAAAGGTCGTCACGACATCTGATCGTCACGACGTTTCTATATGGTGCTTCGCGCGTGCCTATGCGTAGACATTCGTGCGACACACCCTCGTTTGTTATTGCGTTCTCACATATGCACACGCTGTTACAAAACAGGCAGACATGCGAGAACTAGCGAAACACAATTTTACTATAGGTTTCGGCAGGTGCCTTCATCGGAGCTAAAGGCTACTCCGGAGTAATGCTATACCACACGTGCTCATAGATTAAGGTGAACATTCAAGATCTCCAGGCTGTCATGGTTAACCCGCATATATAGTTCCAACAACGACATGCCTAATAGTCGCATGACTATTTCTATAGCACGTAATACTCTGGTGTCAATCAACAAATTATTTATACGCAATAAGTTGTCACTATTATGTGGCGCAGTACTAGTTGATGCGATGGAAATAAGCGATATTATAGATGCGAGAGAAAAATAACTTATTGTCACAAACGACTCCAATTTTCGGAGCATCCGCGGGCCCCACCTACCAAGGAAGGGCGCTTTTGTGTTGGGGGACGACATCCGCCGACTATAACGACCCAGCGTGGCGCCGGCTCGTCTTCCCTGCACCGATACCGAAAGGGGCACCGGCGATCTAAACAAGGAAAATTACTCCCAGATGAGACGGGAGCACGTGTACGCCCCTGAGGCGGTTTGAACTGCATCGGAAGGGGAGTTGACGTACAGCCAGCAACAAGTGCGGTCGTCGGTGTCGCGAGTCTCGCGTAGGCGGCGAGCATGGAGTGACCCGTGCAACGTATTGAGACGGCTGCAATTCCGGGCACCCTCGTCGTCTACCAAGCCGGCGAGACCTTCAGCGGCACCCGTCAACTCCCCTACGTGCACCAAGAGCTGGCCTGGTCCGTATGGAACATTTTATTGTGACTTTTTTTAAACTGTTAAATTGTTTTAACCAGCCTTTTTTTTAACTGTGTAGTTGTGTGCGCTGCGACGCACATAGAAATTCAAAAGCGCGACCAATGATCATTCTGTAATTATTTCCTTGTAACCCTTTTTTACGATTTCCATCTTGTTGTTATTTTATTAATGTTCCGCATATTTGTCTTTAGCCTGTATCTTTTGTAGTGTTTTTTTGCCTCTATTGTTATGTAGCTGTTCTTTCCATCGCGCCTCAGTGTTAATCCTCTCTGTTATTTTTGTAATCTCCTGCCTTTGCCCCTGTTTTAATTAAATGCTTGTTTGTGTGTAATCAAACTCCGTGTCTGCTCTATGAGTGCGTCGGTCAGGCCCACACATCACCACACGTGCAACCCCGCACGGGTCGACCAACCCGCAAATAAATTCGAAATGTGCCACTTCGAGGCCTTTCAGGCGTCGCAGGCCGAAGCGTAAAGTGGAAGCCTGCGAGTCTGCCGCACGTCGATGTTGGATCGGCGGGGCCTCACCCGAAGAGTGTGACACTTATTATATTACATAAGAAGAACGAAGATACTTGGAAGAGTTGCACTGGCCTTCTGATTTATCCATGCTACTGCTTTGATGCAGTTATTGGGTGTATTGCAATACTCTCCGTATACGGCGAAATGTATAAGCGGACAGCAGCCATCTTTATAATAGTCTCATCCCAAGTCTTACGTAACCGGCCACATCGACAGCTTACCAAGATAGTAGTGGACACAAATATACAATGCTGGCTATTTTGCCGCCCATACACGATGGCGACCATGCGGAGAGCTTGGGCATCGCCGTCATGGTCGTCTTCCCACAACTAAACGGTTGTAGAGTTCTATGCTTTGTGCTTCGGTTTTCGGCTGGTCCCAACCTTGAAGAATACGCACCAGCTGACACTGATCACTGCTCTTCTGCAATGTGTGTAATTCTGCAATGTGTTTAATACGTGTTTAACGTAAGCCATGTTGAGTTTTTCATCATTTCGAACACGGAAGAAGTTAAAGAAATGAAAATTTTGTTCGTTTTTTCTTACCTTTATCATGTCGACGTGAGGTGGCCTCGTGTCGCACAGCCGTCATCCATACGTGTTCCCTTATTCGGACGACTGAGGCTCAGTTGTGTCTTCTAAGACAGTAAGCGTCGACTGTCTACGACGCAGGTCGATACGGGAACGCATTCATTGCAAATGCGCACGAGTTCAAACTCAGTGCTATTGTTTTTTCGCACCACCGCGTTTAGAAGAGTTCCAACTTTTGAAGCCGCTCGTGCCCGTGCTCACTACTGGAGCGCACATCGACCACTCATTGACAGTTCTCGCAGTTCGATTAACGGCGGTAAACTTCCGCCGCACCTCGCGTGTGTGGTCGCACCGGGGGCTGACAATATTAGTGGGATTCTTTCTTTCGCAAAACTAGCCGCTCGGACGAAGTGTGAAAAAGGATAACGAGGTATTTCGGAATCGGTGGGTGGGCCGGCGTGGAGGGCGCGCTTCGCGTTTCGGGTGCGATGCGACACCCTAAATAATTCTCACGAGCTCTCCTCCGCTCGGCCAAATTGGAAATCGATGCCGGCCCGCGGGTGACAGCCGCAGCAGCCGCTCTCTCCTTAAGGTGCCACCATCTCATCGTGTCGGGGTGTGTTTGCTCTGCTTGCGGGGGCTATAGCTGTCCGCAAACCTATGCGGTGTGGATGGCAGCAGGTGTGCGATACTCCGTTTTCCGATCTCTGTAGTATTTTAGTTGTGGTAGAGTGTCGTTTCTAGGGAAGGTATAACCTGCCAGTCTGCTGGGCTCTTTTTTTTTTTTCATTTTTCATAGTTCCGAGTTGCGATAATGGGAGTTTGTCAACTAAGTATTTCGCGAAGTAATGCGAGCAGTTCTTAAAACGACAGTGCGATGCTTCTTGTAACTGGTGGTGCGAAACTTGCATCGACGCCGCCATGCCTCACCACACAGCCGCGCTGGCTGCCTCGCCCACCTTGACAGAGTGGAATGACTCCGAATCTTTGTTTATTCTATACAAACTCACGAGTCATGAGATGCCTAGGTGCAGCAACTGTCGACTGCGTATGCCAAATTAGTCCAGCCTGCTGCAACACCGCCACGAGAAATGCGTGTACAGAGTGTCGCAGCAGAGCGAACCTCTCTCCATTCTCAACGCCAGCCACGTTAGTACTAAGTATTAATAAATGAGTGTTGAAATGACGTGCACTGCACACACCGAAGACACCGTGGACGACTCCTTTGAAATATTACGTCTCAAGCCAGATTGTTCGCATGACCCGGGAGTCACTTTGCGTATGTCGGCATGTGCCAAGAGGGAAAGAGCACGATGTTTATGCTCAGCGCTCTCTGTTGGCAAACATCGCTGTTACGCGCGGGTACATACGAACGCCTCGCTCAGTGTCATGTATACTTATCATTAACATGCTGTTCACTGACACATCTGCGCGAAGTTCCCCGCGACGTTCGCAGAAATGCGAGTGTGGGTGAGTGGCACGATGATATAGCGTGGAGGCGTGTGCAAATATTTGGATAAAAAGTTCTTGCTTTTCTTTACACTGTTTCTGTTCGTGCCAGAAAGCGGAACTAATGGTATATGAGCCGCGTCCGAGGACGTCTTGTGTCTCTGCTGTGTTATTTGGTCCGTCCCAGAAGAATCAATGGACGACCCGCGTGGCGAACGCCATATACCTACCGTATAGATTGTCGTCGCGTTCCGGAGTGTTTGCGCAGTTTAGTGATCCTGTTTTTAGACACGGCAGTCGATCTCGTATCGATCTGACTCGAATCCAGGCTTCCTATTGTAGTCAGTGGCACGACTTGCGATCGTGTCCGCGTTGTAGCTTCAACGTGTTCAAAACAGAGCTTGCGCCAATTTTACACGCGTGAAAGAATTCATCGCACTCGTAGAAGTGAACGTTTTAAAGTAATGGAGCCTTCTTCGAGATATTTTGCTTTATAATGGTTTCAGTGTATTGGTAGTATACATTGAAGGATATTTAATGAGGATCAGGCTGCTCGGTACAAGCTCATTTGGAATTGATTATAGAAACGAATAATACCAAGTGTGTGGTGTATATTTGGCGTGCTAATTAGAGGTCAGTGCACTTTTAAGCGATGATTGTAAATTAGAGTTAAGTGCACTTTCAGTGCGACGAAGCCGCACTAACCTGTTATCTTTGTGTATAGCCAGCTACACAAACGTGCCATAATTTGATATTCTAAAGAACACAGTATAACTGTATACGTATACATAGTAACACACACAGCATTAATAATGCGCGCGCGTTAATAATGCCATTTATACCGTTTATGAAATTGTATCAGTTGCTCAAGTCACTTCATTTGCACGGCTGTGGGGACTTGATAAATGTTTCGGGGTATTTCAGCGCTTTTCTATACTTTTTCTCCATTCATGGCATGTCGTGAGAAACGGAGTGACCGGTGTCTCGAAATGCGCCAGCATCGCTTGCGAGCCATATGGATAAAAACAGTGCGATATAGGAATGGAAAGAAATGGTATCGTGCCGTGCGCCGCATTAGTATCGCCGACTGCTTCGTTTTCAATATAAACGGACTGGACGTGACCAGGACAGATATCGACAACGAGAAACGCGCGACGCATGTGCCTTTATTGTATATAAGGACTGTGCAATAATATCGCGCTTTCTTATCGATGTTTGTCTCAAGTATTTGAATCGTTTAAAAAAAAGGTGGGGTCACCTTCATGATGGAGGCTTTTTCACTCACTAACATTTTTATTTTGTTTATTATTAGTAGTAATATTTTCCCACGAGCTATACGCTAGTGTTTATGGAAACGCTAAGAGAAAGAAGACCGAAAAATCAAGGGTGAGTGTAGCTGGAACCTTGCACCACAGTGAGTTAAAATTCGAGCTGGCTGCTCTTAGTAGGAGCTGCTAATTGGGAGAGGATGTACTATTTTCGTAGCTAGATACGGTAGTAGTCTGGGGGTCTCGTTTTCTGTATTTAAACTAAATAAAACGACAGTCAATTAAACCAAGAAAAGCACAGGGGTGACACTATTCGTGGTTTATTATTATCAACGCGATAGGATTATACAGCTCTTTTCGCCTTTATTCCGTTGTCGGTGTCGGCGTTGTGAGCGAAAAAAATCATTACCTCGAAATCATTGCCGTGAAATCGAGAGAGAGAGGCAAGTAAAATAAATAATAGGAAATTCACCGATGTTTGCAATACGGTTTAATGCGCGCATTCTGGGTGCAGCTTCCAGTTGGGTGAACGCCAATTGTGTTCGAATTTTGACTTTCTGGAAGGCATCGGCTCCGCCATAAATCGTAATTTTTCTGAAGGAAGACAACACCCGCTATGCCATTGTTCGTCTTTCCACGTAAAAGCGAGGTACCCGCTATATACACGTCTGTATAAGGCAATATGTGCACTTTTTTGGTGCTGTTTATGTGCCTGATGGCGACGAAGAATTATGGCTGAGCGCTTTGCAATGCGTGGGAAGCATGCAACCACACCCACACGCACGCAGACGCACTGCAGCAAATGAGTTTGAAGCAGCAGCTTGGCTCTGTGGCAGAATGTTCGACCGCCACGCTGAATACCCGGGTTCAAATTCTACTCGATCTAGGGTGTTGTTTGTTCAGTTTAATTTTTTTTTTCATATTTATCGGATACTCCACCGATGGCGACACCACTGAACGCAGGCACGGGCTCCCAAGAGCTGCGCTCTAATAAACAAGCAAGCAGCAACACGAGAAGGAACAGAACAAGGTGTATAAAATCTGTCAAACAGCGCTCTCAAGTATGCGTTTTTATTTTGGCTTTAGATTGGTCGCGCACGCCGTGGTGGCTTACCGCGGAAGAGTTCGTGCTGCTGAACTTGAGGGCGCGGGTTTGTTTCCCCGCAACGAGAGCCGCTTTGTAATGGCGACGAAACGCAAAGAACACTTACGTGTTCACGTTCGGGTACACGTTCCGGAGTGCCAGATGCTTGAAATTGATGCGGAGCCCGCCCCGCGGCGATTATCATTACTGCTGGCTCTCTCAGCACTGATAGTATCCACTCTACCGTCCTGTTTGTACATTTTGAAAGAATCGAATAAAGCGAGCGCCGTGTAATTAGGGACAAGCTGTCAATCATTATGCGGATTTCAGGAACTAGAATTGTAACATGCTAATTATGAACGCTAACAATGAGATCGACTCCACAGTTATGGAGCTACGGATACACATCAACCACTTGCACTCCTACGCTTGGTGTACTCTCGTAAGCGAATACCGATACATTAAATCCCGATATCTGTGATGACAACAAGGACGCTTCCTTGGAATTCAGCCGTATTTCGTGCTGAGGCGACGCAAAAGCGTTCCGGAAGAGTGGGTCAGGGCTGTGAAAACACTCGCGAGAATGGAGAAAGAGGAGTACCTTCCTGAGGGAATGTAGTAAAAAGTCGGGGTGTCGTAAAGATGTGGCAGATACAGAGGGAGAGATAGAGAGGTAAGGTGGAGAATAGAGATTAGGCGGAGGTAACCTCCGGTTAACTACCCTGTACGTTTCAAGGGTGGCCAACCCAGAATTCGAACTTCAACACTGGTCGCTAAGAGGGAGTTGCTTCTGTTTCATAGGTAAACCGGAATTAAAGAGACACATCCTGACTGTTCACTGATAATACTGATGTGCTCTACTCGGACAGTGTTTTTGTTAACGACCTTGCAGTGTCGTCACAGGCTCATCTCCTCATTGCGTTCTTTAACACGGGGCAAGCCAACAGCACTGCCCGCTAGCTGACGCTAGCGTTGGCGGAACGCACGTGGACCCCTTCTCGATTAGGAACGCCGTCTTCCGTCTTGGACGAAACCCGCTTTTCGAGCCTTCAACGCGAGCGGACGGGTTCGCGTGCCCTTTCACGGTGCGTGTTTCTCGCGAGAGATGTTTTTTGACGTCTGCCAACGACAACAACCAACGGGGGCTCCCATTGTTCGGCTCGCACGAGAGGGCGTATTTTTTCTTCCCCCATGTTGTTCATCGAGGAAGGCCAAGTGTCGCTCAGGCATCCGCAAGATGGCCGGCGCAATCATTCTCAACCGCCTCGCTGATAAGTAATCTCGTGCAGGTATACCGGCGAGGGCTCGCTGACCCGCTAAGCAGACCGGTGAGAATTCTTATCCGCATCTTTTTACGCGCTACTGTCGCCGTTTATGTCACTCGTCGCTATTATTCCGGGCTTCTGATTGTTGCGTGACGGGCCTGGGCTTCGCCACTCAGCATAGAGGCGTGATGCGGTCGCCAGTTACGAGGTCTTGCCAGTCTAGCTTGTCGACGACGTAGCTTGAAGGAGTTCTGCTCCTTTTGTCCGCTTTTGGCGCCCGCACGTTCGCTGGGCAGGCTCCAGGCGCTCATGTTACAAACAACCCGTCTCTGTAGGTGCCTCCAGCGATAGCCTGGTCTCGGCAGAGGGTCGGCTGCCTTCCGCATAAGCGTGAGTGGTGTCACACTATCGTGGATACGTTAATAATATATGTCCTTTTCTTTTAACATCCGCGAACTTACTTTACAAGTGAAGCTGCTAAGAATGTGTTGGTCCAAATCACTGCTTTGACACTGTTGTGGCGCTCCGTTGCTGGGTAGATTTCATCAAGAAAGAACTTCCTAGTTTCGCTGGGGCATTTAACAGAAAGCGAAGCTGATCGCAAGTTTTGGAGCTTGCATGTATAGTTGCAGTGCTCTATACATAGCGCAGCTGGTTGGTCGTTCGGGAAGGATACTTGCCGATGACTTCGCCTTCTCTACCAGGTGACAATTGCGCCACATTATTGATGCGCACCCATTGCCGTTCAACTGAGTGCAAGACTGATTGACTCTATTCTTGTGTCGTAATTTCGCGCTGGTAACGCGACAGCCTAAGGGAGGGCATATTACTGTACAATGTTATAGTAGGGTTTTGCCCCTGCATTACTTTGTTGTTGTAAAAATGCAACTCAGCTCTGGCTGCAGGGGCACATCTCTCTAGGCGTATAACTTTTGAAGAGGTGACGTGCATACACGCATTCGCAACGAAAAAGACCAAATACTAGCAAAATCATGAGGATTTAGGTCAGTAATTCAAAACAACAAAACAATGAACAGTTGTTTACGCATCACACGTGAAGCAGACCTTTTTTTTTTATCGTTCTGACAAGTTAATTTTTACCTCCTTCATTCATGCAGAGTATATTCTTATAAAACTCGCAGACATATTTTCACTCGCACTCTGGTTTTCGTGCCGACCGGTTGTGCCCCCGCGATCTCCGACGACAGCGCAGCTCTGGCTGACTGGGCTCGCCCTACGCCATCTCCTGACGCCGACAAGAGCTCTCGCTGAGTGGTGCCCCGTACCTGTACTCCTGCGACCGTGTCCATCTTTCCGATCTCCTCCTTACTTCCGTCGTTTTCTGTCGTTCGCTGTCCCTGCGCTTCGCTCTCTCCTTCCTCTCTATCTCTTTACCTTTTAATCCTATCCTTTTAATCCTTTCTCTACCCCCATCCCTCGTGAGCTACTGTTGAGGTGTCCTCCCCCTGAGAGACAGTTACGGGGCTCACTTTTCTCTTCTTTTAATTTAAAATCACTCATGCAAGAGATGTTTTGATTGTTGTTTCCGACGCAATTTGAATTGAAGCAAGCGTTCTGTTCAATGCGTCACATGAGATCAAGGAACTTTGTTAAGTGTACTACAACTGTCGGAATGGGCCTGGACCCCGCCTATAGGCCAAGGGCTCACGACTCTTGGCAGCTGCCTCGATGCGCTGGATGGGTCTCGTTCTTTGTCGAACAACCTGTTTTCACGCGTAGCAACTGCATTTGCAATGACTCAGTATGACGTCGTTAGCGCGGTGAGAGCCACGTGACGATATTTAGATAAGACGACTTTACGAGGAACGGCGTGTTACTGCACTCACACGTGTTGCGGAAGCGCATCTTCACTAACGGAACCTATATGCACTCAGAACGGTTTCGCTAAGTGTTGAGAATATAAAATGTTTTACCTATGGAGGAGTTGGCGCGACTGGATGTGATAGGCACGAAGGTGCAAAGCTTAGTTCCGCAATGTTCGCTGGTTTAGGTGGTAGCTAGGAAAATATGGGACAATAAAAAGAGTGAGCAAAACGAGACAAGAAAGATCGATAGAATTGTCTGGTTTTGCAACTGATGCTTATTTTTAACGCGTTTACATTCTTTGAGGCGTACTCACCGTTATTAATCTATTTCGCCTTGTGTGAAACCAAAAGAACAAATGACAAAACAGCACCGCAGTACACTATTTCGTGCCTGCCCTTTTTTTTTTTGCTGCATTGCTACCAATATTAAGCTTCGTTCCGCTTGGACGTGTGTTTGCTTTCAAGTTTTCTACTCTATTGGTTCCCATTCGTCCTCTATACTATTTCACAAAGTGTGGTATCCCAATAGGTCTGAAGCTCCCTCCCTGCCTTCTGTCTGGCGCTTTTTTTTTCGTCTCCAGCGTTTTTTTTTTTCGGTAAGCTAATTGGCGTTCGCGTTTATAGTATGCCATTGATTTTTCCACTTATATATCTTTCTCTGTTCGAGACGCAGAGCACGTTCACAGCCATCATAGACCACGAAGTGCACGTTAGCTCTAAAGGGAAGCCCCTCTTGATAGAAGGCAGCTATACGAAGAGAGCTCGAGAATGATTGCCCTAATGGGTGGCCGTGCTGTTGCCTGCACACATTTAAGCTCTGTAAGTGTTGTCTCTGCAGTAGTATTGAAAATAGCGCTTAAAGCCAGAGGCTGGGGTCCTTCTATACGTACGTGCGGCGTATTATGGTGGGTCCGACTCCCGTATACTTGCTCCGCTTCTTTTAAATACCAAACGAGGGACATTCGAACGTTCTCGTGTGCACCTATATCACCGAGCTTGCGTCTCAACAACGTACGCCAGAGTCTTGCCTAATTAGACACGGCCTAATACTGTTCGCGTGTATTCATGGGCAACGTGAAGTTGCCGTCGTGCTGGACGTGCGCAGTTTTCGACTCTCTTCTTCGTAATTTCCTCCTGTTTCGTGACTTCATCGCTGCAGCGGACTGCAGTAGGGCCGTCGACCCCCATTGTGCCGAATATTGTAGGCCAAAGCAGGTGCACCTCGCCATAGAAGCATCGTTATCCGCCGTTTGCGACGATATATATATATATATATATATATATATATATATATATATATATATATATATATATATATATATATATATATATATATATATAAGAGAGAGAGAACAGAACTAGGTCCTCGCCTCGCTTTACGTTCCGCGCTCATTACACACCACTTGAGACCAAGCCAGGTCAAGTGGTACCCCGTCACAGCAAGAGCATTGTGCTGTACTTGGTCACACCAAACAAAACGCCTGTCTCGCCGGCATTAGGGCGCACCAGTTAGCCGTGTATGAGCGCAAGCCTTCAGTGTTTCAGCTTGCTTTTGTAGTGATAAGATGCAGTGACTCGCAGGTTAATAATGTTTTTTAACAGTCGCGTGCTTGGTAGCGCATTATCGCCCATATGCAAACACATGCGCCACAATTGTCGACTTTCGGGTGACCTGCTCAAAGTGTGTGCAATGGGTATGTGCCGGCGCATTGTAACCCCCCCCCCCCCTCCACACACACACTAACGGGAGGGCTTTCGAAACACTGCCAATTGTTGCCGTCGCATGCCGCGACACAATCGACTCTTCTCGAGAGAGCGAGGTCAATTTGCTGGAGAGTATTTCGTGTTGCGATGTAGTTGAAGCGACCACTTCACCCGTCCCGCCGTTGTTCAATGCGTTGGCCCTTGGAACAGCGAATCGCTGAGAGAGAGAGAGAAAACACAAAGAGAAAGGCAGGGAGGTTAACCAGTGCTGAGCCCCGGTAGGCTACCCTGCACTGGGGAAGGGGAGAGGGGAAGGAAAGTTATAAGGGAGGAGAGAAAAGGTCACTGACTGGGCCGACGCGTAACAGTTTCACAGTCACAAACGATGAAACAGGCCGGTGTCTTTGAGAAAACGCAACAGTGCTTTCGTTGCCTTTCGGAAATTGGATGGGCAGTGGCGTGTTCCCAATACTTTCTGGACAATGAAATCACTTCTGTCCAGTTGATTTAAAACACTGCGCAGGTGAAGCCCCTCGTTTGTGTATGCCGGGCAGTAACATAAGATGTGTTCAATCGCTGGGTTGTAATACAGTGGGTTAGATATACCGGGTGTGCCGATAGAAGATTAGGGCCAGCATTCACAAACTCTGCTCGATTTTAGTTCTCGCACAGATATATTCTGCTGTCGAGCAGGAGGCAAAGAGGTATTAACGGGTGTAAAAGAGAGGACCACAATAGCTGAGCTTTACCTTTGCCCGCTCAAGCTATCTTTCACAGATTAAATTCCATTACACACAAAATGTGATGATAGAACGAATGCTTCGCAGACGAACCACGCAGTGTATACATCAGACGACCAAAATGTTGCAGACACTCTGCAAGCGCCGTCTGTTTGTAAATGAGTTATAGCGCACCCCCAGTTAATAGCAAAAAAAACAAAAAACAAAGAGGATTGCCTAAGTTTACTCGACTCAGTTATTATAATACAAAAGTTTATCTTAGCTGGCCACTTCCTTGCGAGCTCGACGCTGTGCAAATGCCCTTGCGTATTGCAGACGACACAGCGGAAGGCTCGTTGGTGCGCACCGCACCCGATCAAGCTTTCCGTTGTTTATATTGGCAGGCGTTCATTGCCTTTCCATTGCGTTTAAGTCCAGTTCTGCGATAAAAGCTCCCAGAGCTCCCGCTACTATAGGAACTCCCGGAGTGCTTTGTTCACTCAGAGGAAGGCGGGAGCCTCTGAGGTCACTAGTTCCAAATTACGCGCGAATGATTGAAAATTATCGCACAAATGAAGGTTATGTGGGAGCAAAGAAGAATGCATAGAGAATACTGTGTGCTGGCTGTAACTCACAACCGCACATTATGCAAAGAACAAAAAAAAAGAAAGCAGCTCACGGAGTTTGGTAAAAATAAAGAAAGAAGAAAAAAAGGACTCGCAAGGAAAGAGGAACATCCACGCGACACGTTAGTGACTGTAAACAAGCTTTTCATCCCGTCAGAGCAGCTGGACATATATTCTTATGCAGTGATGTATGAGAACTGTGAAAGTATACGCGGAAGCTATAGTGAAGTAGTTCTCATAAAGGTACCGCTCTGCACATCAGTTGAGGTAATAAGCTCTTGAACTCCGCATCACTACACCCTTCCAAAGGATTAATACGATCACTTATACAATTCCCAAACACAGAATGCGTTGCTTTAGCTTCGTTTGCAGGTTCGTATAGGAAACTTGAACTCGAAGAGCGAATTCCATAAAAGCGGCCGAACGATGATACGTCCCATGTTCACGTGCAAGCTAACCTGAGGACCGCTCAAGTGACCTTCTGACCTACCTTGAGAGTCTCGAGGAGCGCCTCGAGGATTCTCTCCTTTCGAGGGGCGTTTCGAATCGAGGGTGATTTCTGAAACATGAAACGGTCCTTGAGCATTCCTTGAGGTCGAATTTCGAGTCGATTAGCGTTTGTGACTGTCGGCCTGGGGCTCTCCGAGTCAAGTGAGCGTGTGTTAGACCCTATAGGTCCTTCTCTGCTTCAAGTGCATAACACTTCAAGGGTCCGGTTTGTCGTCCATGCGCAGACATCATGCGCAGAGCTCACAATCAAGCGCTCAATACAGGCCTGAAACATGGCGGGCGATTCTCGAAACCAGGAATAATAAGAAAACAAGGTCTAAAAACATGATTAAGAGCAACAAGAAACAAGTAATCGCAATAAGTACTTTAATATCGCTAAAAACAACTGCAAATTCCACTCATACTGAGAATCGATATAATGCGAAGCACTCGGTGGGTAAAACCTTCTACCGCATTTTCCTGTTGCTTCGATTCAACAGTTGCGAGCTCGACCAACTTCTTTCTGCTTTTTTGCGGGTATACAGTGGACAAGCCTGTAGAGGGAAATGTTTTACAGTTGGGGGTAGGGGGCGCCTGCTGAAGACTTTCGAGTGGCGGTTCCACTGCCGCCATCTTGACATTACTTCCAATTCTTCCGCCAGACAGCACCACTGCGTCATGTTTGGAAAAAGGTGGGACAAAAATGTGCTTTTCGTTGTCGCAGCACGCTCCGACCTGTCCCTCTCCGACTCCTTCCTTCTTTTGAGGTTTACAGGTGGGCGGCGACACCAAAAAGTTCTGGACAAATCGGTATTGGGTGCAACACGTGGAGCTTTATAGTATTCGATGTACCCGGCTCGCTTTTTCGTAGTTCACGCTCTAGCGCCAAATATTTCTGTTAGGCGTTACCAATAATTTACTGCGCGTATCACTGAATACGCAGATTTGCCATTTTGGGGAACAGGCACTCCGTGCTCAACTTTTGTCGTTATGGCACAAAAATATGTAGCATGCATGCGTTCTCGCGGCGTTGCTGAATTTATGTTCACTGACCCCACATTGACTACGAGTGCATGTGAGAATGGATATTGTGCGCTGACGTGGCATGATTGCGACCTATCGGACTTTAAGTTCGACGGTTCATTGGGTGCGCTATCGTGACGTCATCAACTCTCCGACACCAACCGGATATAGATCGAGACCCTCATTGCTTGTTCGGCTATCTGTCTGCTGACTTCAGGTGGCAGCTCTGTTATATTTTTCTGTTGTACCTCGGTTCATTTTATCAAGAAAAGAAAGCTACCAACCAAGGAAACTGTGAGTCACAAAAATATATTGGCGTGCTCTACAAAAGTCCGGCTGGTGGTTAAAAAGGGGGAATAAGGAACGAGATACAGGCCGTGCTGAAATCGCTGGTCGATACACTCGGCAAGGAATAGTTGTCCGCTTTCGCGATGTTACACCGGAGGTATGGGAACATTTATTATGCGCATAAATGAAGTATATAGCGTAAGGAAGCGGACACGTCTGTGCATTACTGCTCTTCCCGATTCGTTTCAATTTAGGCGACAATGCAAGTGAAACTGTCACGGACCTTCCCACCTCATCGCGCGTTCGTCATACTTACACCGTGTTGCGGTCTCGTTGGCATGCAGCGTTTCGTATTAGCACTGCGTGTGTGCGTGTGTGCAAGTTGCGTGTGTGCATGCGGGCATGCCCGAGTGTGTGCGTGTGTGTGTATGTATGCGTGCGTGTGTGTGTGCGCGTGTATGTGTGTATGTGCGTATGCGCGTGCATGTACGTGCGTGCGCACTTAATTGTACTTTTGTCTTACCGAAATGGCCAAAGTGCGTCAGTGTAACGGCCGTGCCATTCATATCGCTTGATGTTGCAGCACCGTACCTCGTCGCCGACTTTGCGCATTTCTCCCAAGGCACCTGTTTCTAGCGGCGGTGTGTGTATACGCGCTGCACGTGTAAGTTTTCGTTATGGCCCGGTTTTATTTACGACTGACGCGCATATCTTAAGCGACGCTGGAATTTCAGAGCGGCTAATAGAGAAGACGCAACGCATTAATCAAAAGCGGTACAACAGTATATACAGTGTCTCCGTCTCACCCCGCTTTGCTCATCTCGTGTGGTTGTTTCTATTATGTATCTATATTCGAATATACAACGTCACAGTGGGCCGTCGGCTAATGTCGTAAATTAAATGCGGTGAATTATGCTTTTGGCGGTGCATGGCCCTAAATGTGTTTGCTCTGCCATGTACTGCATGGCATACGGTAGTCTAATATCAATCTCTGCTAATATAGCACCTTTCACAAATATATATATATATATATATATATATATATATATATATATATATATATATATATATATATATATATACACACTGGTGTTTTTAACGTTTTTTGACAGCAGCCTGATGAATCACCGCGCTCGAATAACTTCGTGATGCCGATTTCTTCGATCACGACCTGCCCCGCCGCGGTGGTCTAGTGGCCAAGGTACTCGGCTGCTGACCCGCATGTCGCGGGTTCGAATCCCGGCTGTGGCAGCTGCATTTCCGATGGAGGCGGAAATGTTGTAGGCCCGTGTACTCGGATTTGGGTGCACGTTAAAGAACCCCAGGTGGTCGAAATTTCCGGAGCCCTCCACTACGGCGTCTCTCATAATCACACGGTGGTGTTGGAACGTTATTAACCCCACATATCAATCAATCAATCAATCAATCAATCAATCAATCAATCAATCAATATTTCACCTCTCCTGAAATGCGCTCGTCGTGGCCGATATCGAACCCGCGATGTTACTGCTGTTGAAAAAGTGCGTATTATTGTCCTGAAAAAAAAAGAAAACTTCGTATACGATGAAACAGCGTAATACACGCTAATAAATATTATGTTGTTTCTTTCCGTGTTCTGAACACGGTGTTCCTTTCACGTCGATATATACTGAAGAACCCAGCATGCCTTCTATACCGCCTATATAAATATAATATTCGCATTGAACTTTAGGCGACTATTACCGAATGCTTTGATCATGGCTACCATCACTGTTTGTCGTATACTGAGGAAAGTAAATGTCGCTACGGGAGCTTCGCTATCACATGTTTATACGAGTCTTCGTTGAAATTATTCGATATTTCAAGCTTCTGATTGATTGATATGTGGGGTTTAACGTCCCAAAACCACTATATGATTATGAGAGACGCCGTAGTGGAGGGCTCCGGAGATTTTGACCACCTGGGGTTCTTTAACGTGCACTCAAATTTGAGCACACGGGCCTACAACATTTCCGCCTCCATCGGAAATGCAGCCGCCGCAGCCGGGATTCGAGCCCGCGCCCTGCGGGTCAGCAGCCGAGTACCTTAGCCACTAGACCACCGCGGCGGGGCTATTTATTTCAAGCTTCTAGGCAGGTTACCCTGCAGCTGCAGCGTTTGCGAATATCGTGCGCAGTGAGAGAAGAGAGAGAGGGAAAAACTTTTATTCGTGCGAAGTTAAGAGGTATTCGTCGTTGTATATATACGTTTGTTTTACAGGCTTATTAACTGCGCTACTGAACGCAGACAAAGACGAGCGAAAGCAGTCCCGTCTTTCACTCGTCTTCGTCCGTGTTCAGTATAGCGCAGGTAATGGACCAACTAGCCCGACTTAGTTCATTTTTCGTTTGGTTCAGCTCTTAGTTGAGAACACCACAGGCTCTGGTTACTCTTCGTTCCTGCTGGTGAAAAAGATTCGCGAGAATTTCACCATTTCCGCTGTCTTCACGCTGAATGGTAATATCAACTGTACTTGGCCACAAATATGGTATTTTTCTTTTGTGCTAAGACTATTAGAACTGTGAGGCTTCGGAGTGTCGGAAAAAAATCAGCTTTCAGTTCTCTCTCTCCCCCCCCCCCCCCTTTTTTTTGTTTCTTTTGGCGTCGTCAAAGCCGTGCACACGAAAGCGCTGTACGGGGATTGCGTATGGGAGCCATACATCGTTCTGTTAGATTGCGAAACACGCAAACTTAATAACTTCTTTTCCGCGTAATACATTTCTGCGCACGCAGCTGGCGGTTTTTATTTTGCTAGCGTTTTCCATTTCGGGGGAGTGTTCTTTCTGATAAACATCAGTTATGAGACAGCGCTTCTCGTGCGTCCGTCGTTTTCCACACCGCTCAAGGCCTGATCACACTCATGCGTTGCATGCAGCGCTTCAGCGCGGGGCTTTCTGACGCAGCGCCATCGTGCGGCATGGCGCCGCACTAGGTGGGTTGTGTCTCTTTTCCGTGATCATATAAATGGGGGGGGGGGGGGATGCCAATTCTGCCCCGTACATTTATTCAGTTGAACCCTTCACGTAAACATGTGGCGCGCAGGACTATTGCTACGCATCTTTTTTTGACGATAGTGGTGATTAAGGGCACCTGATGTTACGTCCTTTACCATTATGCCCGGTAATCCAGGGTCATTGGCAGGCCGCTGTGAGCAGCACGCCATCGCTCCATTTTCATTTTTGCATCCATGGCATAATTTGTTTGTTTTTTCGAACTCATCCAATAAATGGCATGGGTGGAGGGGGGGGGGGCGCTTCGGTAAAAACTGCGTCTCCCAAGAGGAAACCCTACGAACGCCTATGCCAGTACTAGTGGCTACCGTTTCTCCTCTGCAGCATGACTGCTTTGTTCGTTGCTGTTCGTAGCGACGAACAAGACCACGAGGGGGCGCGGCGGGGGGGGGGGGGGGGCTCGTTTAGACTCGTACTGACGCTTATTACGTTTACGTAGCCAGAGCTCGTCTGTCCTTCGCCACAACTCGCTCGTCGCGACTGGGCTCTCCGCGACGTTGTCTCGAGAGTGCCGTACCATGTCTCGACACGGTGCGGCCAGGGACAGCGGAGAAGATGAACGCGCGAACAGCGAGGAGACATGGGATGATGGCCGGAACTGATAGGAGGGGCCGAATGAGAGACCGACCGATTCGATGGCGTCCCCCACTATGCTGCTATGGAGACGCGACCATAGAAACCGAGATTGGAAAGGTACAGACCTTGTCGGTCACGAGTGTTGTGCAACGTTGTTAGAAGCTTCACTTGGCTTTTTTTTATTTGAACGACACAGAAACACCACTTCCCTCTGTGCAGTGCAGACGGGTATTCACGCCCGTCCGCCTTCGATAAAGATGTGGGATGTGCGGTGTCTTTTCGAGACACTCACGGTGGAGCTGCATGGTGGATAGGAGATACTTGGAAATAAGATGGGAATAGATGTTAATGATACCAGCACTGGTTTTACGTGACGTAACCACGAAATGATTGCGAGGCGCGCCGTTGCCAATACTCCGAACTGATTTTGACCACGTGGGCTTCTTTAACTTGCAACTAAGCGCAAGTGCACAGGGGTGCATTTCTTCAATTTTGATGTGGACGCCGTGGCTGAGATTCGATCCCGCGACCTTCGGTTCAGCGGTCGAGCGTAATGACGTCCAGACCGCCGCGGAGGGTTCAAAAATGCACCCTTCGTAAGCACGTGTTTGAGGTGACCATGGTATATACAACATAGTAAGTCGCACCACAGATGCCTTAAGCACTTCGTTATAATATGTGACACAAGACGAGGTGGCCAGCTCTAAGAAATAAAGGTGACCAGTGCACAAAGCCTATTGAAAAAAAGAACTTTTGAAACAGCGGATTCCCAGCTATCACATTGTGCATGTCGTACCTTCCGGAACACTGCACGTTACTTTACTGGCCCAGAGCGAGACTGACGCTGAAGTGCTTATGAACGGGCCTGTGTTGTGGAGCTCGACGCGTGAGGAGCGCCGAGTATAAGGTGCACGGTTACTGGTGAGGTGAGAGCGCAAGATAAAGCAGACTGCCTGGACGGCAGGGTCCTTTCTTTTTCCTTCCGGTTACTGGGCTGCACTCAGAACAGAGAAAAATACGCGGGCTTCGAGTAGCGCGCTTGTGCGGACCGGAAATTGGGCGACCGTCTCTAAGGAAGCCCGTTGGCTGGAAACGGAAGTTGCGTTTGTGGTCTGCATAAGTGTCGTGCTTGGTGAGGAGACGTAAGTCCGGCTCACCAATAAGCTAAAAAAAAAAGAGCAGATTCAGAGCTTACTGCCTATACGCAGAAGCAGATGCTTGAGACTTCAGTTTGGATTATGCTGTGGGCACTTGAAGAACTCTCGTTACCTGTATCTTCAGGAAATTAGGTTTTCAATACAAACATGCTGATGCGAACTCACTCTCGAGCGTTTGATTTAGGCAAGCCGAACCTTTCATTCAGCCTTTCCAACTTTCAGAATATTGGTATTTATTCTATGTTTAGCAGCATTTGCAACGCGATTGGTTATCAGTCTGGCATAAGTGCTTTATTTGGTCACTTGATATTACTTGCTTCCCTGGCCGTTTCCATAAGGCGCATTTTGAAGCTTGTAAGTGTTTTAGGCACTAGATAACTCCAATGTTTTAGGCATTGGAGTGATAATTTTATGTCGTCGACCTTAAATTTGCAGTTTACAGTCGACAAAATATAACACGTTATAGCTTTCAGGTGTTTCTATCTCGGCAGGAAGGGGGTACATAGAAGCTTGCGATGAAAAAAATCTGTAAACGGGGTGTGCGAGCCCAAGCCGATGTTGCGACAAGTGGGCTTGTCTTCGTCAAGGCTGGAACATGCTACAGCCTTGTAGACGAGTCGACTTATCGAAAAGTCGGCTTGACCACACACCCCTCGTTATTTATGAGTGTCTATTCTATCATTGTAGCTAAGCTAGGGGGGGGGGGAGTAGGTATACAACATGACTCATAGTGCAGGGTTTACTCTTTATGCACATCCAACACAGAAGCGTCACTGACAGCGGCAGCAAAGTTACAACAATTAAAATGCAGTTTTTCTTTTGTGAAGCGATTGCTGCATTTTTGTTTTATACCTTGGAGCGACTCGAGCAACTAAAGAAAAGCTAAAACGATTAGCTGTTATCACGATGTAATAGCGACCCTGTTGGATATCTGGCACTATACTGTTATGATTGCGTTTAACTATCGCACGCATGTAACTTTCGAACCATATCACCCCGTCATCTACTAAACTCCTCGTCGCAACAGCAGGCCACGAATGATCTCGTGTGTTCGCTTCGCTTAAAGGTCATACGGCAAAGTATATGAGGGTGCTTTTACCCGCACTGCCCTGAAGAGCAGCGCGCTGCAGTGCTGGAAAGCATGGCAAAGGGGAAAGTTGGCGCGGAAGAGGCCGAAATGCAGTGCTGGCACGACTGGATGGCGGCACTGAGTCTACGTTCTTTTTCCCTGACCGTAATCGATGGGGGGGAAACCGGGGCGCCGCTTCTATAGCGAACCCGGAAACCCGGGTGGCGGACCCGCCGCGACACTCGGGCGCCGCCTAAGGCTGCAGGCCTTTGCACTCACCCCGGCGGCTCGATGTGCCGTCGAGGTCGCCTGCTATTGTAATGCGCCCAGAAGCCAGGACGTGTACAGGTTGACTATAATCTACGAATGTCGTTTCTGTAACCCCCTGTCCGCGCTTGAACTGGTACAGCGCGTTACGGGGAAGAAGAAACGGCCGAGCAGACCGACACAAGAGGACAGAGTGCTAACTTCCAACTCTGTCCTCTTGTGTCGGTCTGCTCGGCCGTTTCTTCTTCCCCGTAATGCGCTATACCAGTTCAAGTACGACGAACCAACTCGCCCAATCTTCAACACTCGTGGACTCCTGTCCGCGAATTCATTTTTTTTTGGTTAGAGCTGTTAAAGAGTGGAATGAATTGTCTGCCATGCAAGTGTGCTGTAAGAATGAAGAATTGTTTATGTCGTTTCTGTAACCCCCCTGCTGTAACGCCTTTGGGCAATGCGGGGTAACCTTTGAATAAAAGAATATCAGGCGGCGAGAATCAAATCACGTCAGTGCGCGAAGTGCTCCGAAGATGGCTATGGTTACCCAGGTTTATAATACTTGCCTACTTTTCGCAGAAAACCGCACGGAAAATCGGGCAGCTCACTAAAAGTGCAGGCTGAACTATTATCAGTTCGTCGCTATACTTTAACGAAGGTCGACTTATAGTTGGATAAGAACACGCTGCAGTTCTGAGCTTGAGAGCTGTGCGCAAACGAAGGTTGTGCTGAAAGATCTCGCTGGTGGCGATTTGCACACTGGTTAAAATCACACTGGTGTCAGTCAGCGTTTGTCCCGGTGGTTCTATTCTTTCCTTGTGTTTAGAAAAAAAAATGTTTAACGATTTCGAGTACTTCGTACTCAACTATGGGAGAGCACTGAGCCGTCCCGCACATACGCAGCTTCCTGCGAAATTTTGATACCTGTTTTCATCACCTTGTATACAGACAAATATACGTGCACTGCCTTTCAGCAAGGATACATAATTTGCTTGGTAATGAATTATTTCTCATTGACCTGGTGTGAAAGGAGGGGGAAATAATCTCCTCCCAAGTTTCTTGCAATATATATATATATATATATATATATATATATATATATATATATATATATATATATATATATATGCGCACCGACGTTCAAGCGCAGGCACTAACGCACAAAGTTTGGTTTAAATCACCCCCTCCCCGATCCTCCGGAAAAAATTCAGTCTACGCCCTTTGTCTACAGCATCGTCGCCCGTCTGGTCTGTTCTGTGAAGTGCAGTTAAGTTTGTCACCGCGTTTGTCTCAGCGTCACTTCAGAGTGCCGTCGTGGCAGCTTTGGAACAATGATTGCGCCTTGGCAAAACGTTTGCTTGTGCTAGTTGGTGAATTACTTCTGAAGAAAAAAACGGTTGCGCAAAGCAATTCACAAGGACAGACAAAGAACACGGAAAGTTAGCGCCAACTGTCCCGTGTTCTTTTCCCGTCCTTGTATTGCTTCGCGCTACAAATTTTTTTTTCTTAAAAATTAACGATTACGTGCTCGCGTTCTAACGAGCGTGCAACGAGGAGCCATTTCCATCCCGCGGGTAGCCTTGCAGATTTTGAACTTTGAACTTTATTATGAATAAACAACATACAGTAAAGAAAAACATGTTAGCAACATCTGGATCCTTAGCAGAATGCTAGTATAGATCCATGCAATTATAACATACATTAATTAGAGGCAGGAGAAAGAGTTGTATAATGAACGACATTTTAGTTTAAGATGCAGATTGTTTTGATAAACATATCACTTATACACAGATACCGAACACATTGAATTTTAATTGGCTCATAAGCCGACCACAGCTTTTTAAACCGGATGAAAACGCGTCGGCCTCGCCATATTATACGTCTCAGTTGTGTCGTGTCACAGCGTCTTTTTTTTTTTTCCGCATCGACAGCGGCAGTGACAATCCGTACACCCCCGTTTGTAACATTTCATTAACACCTCACGTGCGACTATACCTCCAGCTCTGGCTTTGTTCTAGCAGTCGCACATTATAGTTGTGTCTAATCGTAATCTCGCTTTCGTGAAAACTATCTCGATCTTTCTGTGTGGTATGGGACTAAGCTTTCTGGGATATTCCTTCTTAATTTATGTTTATTTTATTATCGTTAAGCCTTTTGTCGCATCATTTCTCATATAGAATAATTGTCGAACTCACCCCCGCAGGGGTGAGTGGGCCGATCCCGGAGGTAGTGCAATACCGGGCCAACCCGTGGCGGAGGTGAAGCAAGCTTCAAGCACTTCGCCGCATTGCAAAAATAAAATTAATATTTTGGATCCAAATAGGATAACACTTGTATTCTTACGCTAATAAGTGTGTATAAGCAAGGGAGCTAAAGGCGAAGTTTCTTTCTTTCTGTCTTTCTTTCTTTCTTTCTTTCTTTCTTTCTTTCTTTCTTTCTTTCTTTCTTCTTTCTTTCTTTCTTTCTTTCTTCTTTCTTTATATTCTTTTTTATTCCTTTTTTTCTTTATTTTCTCTTTCTTTTTCTCTTTCTTTACTTGTAGAGACGAGGGTCAGTTGTCTGGTCGTGTGCGTGGGATTCATATTCATCGACGGGGGTACAACACGTGTGATTCTATGGCTTCGATGGGAGCGGAATAATCCGGCGGTGCTCCATTCGCGCAGCGAAGTCATTCAACCGTGGCAGTAAGGGCTCGAAAGCGCTTGCGGTCGCATATAGCACCGCTTGATTGAACGCTATTGCTTTCTATAAGCGTGGTTATTTAGGCAATTTTCGTACGACTGCCGCTACTAAACTGCACACCGCAAGATTATCAGTTTTATTTTCGAAACCGTGCGCTCGAGCGCGAACGCGTATATGGTCTCATCGGGAACACTACGTGGGATTTTCGTTTAGGTTTGCACCGTGCCTAGGCTATTTCGAGGAAATTATTTTAGATTCTTAAAGTATACAGGTTAGCGAGCTGCTTGTAGCTTACGTTCCGTTGTAATGGTGCCCTTTTTTTTTCTCATGAAGTAAAAAAAAAAGCTACTTCGAACGACTTGTCAACTCTTGGGAACCGTATGCCGTTGGTTTATTTGTACAGCCACTGTTACAGTCCTACCATCAGAAGTTGATTAGGATGGATGCAGTTTGTGCTGAGTCGCGAACTTACCAAGGTACTTCTTGTTTGTCCTTCGTCTTTTCTTATTTCATTGCCTTGCGGGGGGATCACTACATATTGTGATCAAGATTTGTTGCGCACCCGTGTTCCACAGAGGTATATATGTATACTTCCGTATATATCTGTCAGGCTGATTAGTTTTTGTATAATTGAACTTGACGATTATAGTTAAATGTCAAGGTGCGGTGCTTTTTTCTTTGTCAGCTTCTCTTTAAATTGTAAATTGTTCGATATGTAGGGTTTAACGTCTCAAAACCGTCATATGATTATGAGAGACGCCGTAGTGGAAGGCTCCGGAAATTTCTAACAGCTGTGGTTCTTTAATGAGTACCCAAATCTGAGCACACGGACCTACCGCATTTTCGCCTCTATCGAAAATGCAGCCGCCGCAGCCGGGATTCGATCCCGCGACCCGCGGGTCAGCAGCCGAGTACCTTAGCCACTACACGACTGCGACAGGGTGGTCGTAAAGTGTTCAAAAATTTAAACGTAAGAACGTGAAGAAGAGTGATTTTTTCCCATTAGGTCTTGTTGCCTTATAGAAACCGGTTTTCATCCGTGCACGTGAGTTTTTTTTTATTAAGTTGAACTTAGCCGCGAGAGCCATGGAGTAGAGGAAAAACTTTTTGTGTTGTGTGCGCCATGGATATTGTTATGAGGTTTCGCTATATGGCTCATTCATCCCGTAATGTTACTTTTTAAAGCGAAAACTGTTCAATGTGGCTGATCACAACAACAACCAATTTCGGTGGCGTATATAGTTGTCCACCGCCGCCGCCTTTAGTGTCCGCAATTGAAACAGTGAACACTTAAAGAATGTTCAGGATCGATCGGGAGGCCCCTTGCGTGGCAGTTGTGTCTTATACCACGGAGCCATTAGGAATGAAATAATATTCCACGATATTGCGGGGGATGTTCTTGATAAGCCATCGAAGGATTAACAGGCTTGCGTGACGAAGTCTGCGTAAAATTTCCGGGCAGTCACTTTTTTTTTTTGTGAGCACCATGGCGGAAGCGAGTCGACCATGCCTATTCATTTCCGGCAGTATCAACGTGTCATAAAATGTGCTTCGACAGCAGGAGCTTTTTCCCTTTAAACCGTCTCTCGGCGTGCGTGTCAGGACACCTCCCGTGGCTAAAGGGGTCGCAACTGACAGCTTATCTTTGAAGGAAATGCATAAAAAAGAACAATATTGTAATAAATAAAGCACCGACACATGTCAACGCTGTCGGTATGCGCGGGTCACGTCGTTCAGAGCGCAAGTTTTGCGAGCGCGGTAATATTTAATAACTCGTCGTGGTCGCATTCGCCCGACGTCATTTCGAAGCGGCTCAGGACTGCGTCGGCGACATGGTCACGAAAAAGACCCGACGTATAGCATTGCCGCGCCCTTCGTGACAAGCTGTCCGCACGTCGCTTCTCTTCGCTGTGCGCGGTGCCACTTTCGCGGTGTCCTAGCTTAGACGCACCGCCACGGAGCGCTGCATCTCGTCGCATAATTAGGCTCGTCCAGATGGCAGTGCGTGCGCTTTTCGACCCGTGTGCTCAGAAGACAGACCAACCCGTTGAATGCAATCGGGACGCTTTTGAGCTTTGTCAGAAACACGCTGACACGAGGCCAGTGTATAGGTCGACCGACATTTTCCCGCTTTTCACCGAGTTTCTTTAGCGTGTATAATTTAGTATAGCGCAGTCTAGGGAAGCGCGACAGTTTGTGAGTTAACGATCTGAGAGAGCTCTCGGAAAATTGATGAACTTGGATGCGTGGGCCCGCGTAGGAATGTTTCATGGTCGCACGAGTACGCGGGATATGGTACGCGCCCTCATTTTGACGAGAGAGATGTTGTGACAAAGTCGTGGCGTGCGAAAACAGTGGCAAAACTGGAGGCTCGAGAAGACATCAGTAACGAAAGTTAATCAAAACTTTATTTTTTCTACCGTGGCATTTCCGATGGAGGCGGAAGTGTTGTAAGCCCGTGTGCTCAGATTTGGGTGCACGTTAAAGAACCCCGGGTGGTCGAAATTTCCGGAGCCGTCCACTACGGCGTCTCTCATAATGACATGGTTGTTTTGGGACGTTAAACTGCACATATCAATCATTTTTCTACTGTGGGCCCACGGCGTGATTATTTGATTATCACAGCCCGCGAGGCGAACGTGCAGGACATACGAGTGACCCAGTGAGGACTGTAGTCGATAAAGATTCTGGTATAGAGCGTGGCAACGATTTTACCGACTAATGGAAGCAATGAGGCTAGTATACACCGATAAGGATAGATGGAAGTTGGATTCGCGAAAAAAAAATGAAATCGTTATAAACGAGCGTGGCTACGACCCCGTTAATGTGGTATTATTAATAAGTATTGACCCCCCCCCCCCCCCCCTTCCTTCCTTCCCTCCGCTAAAAGGAAAAAAAAAAGAATTGGAGGGCTCGCTGCAACAAGGCACATGTTCATCCAGAGAAGTAATCGAAAACAGTGTCCCCTTTATGAATGGATGGATCGAGTGAGACAAACTCTGATGTCTATGTTTATTCTACATTTCTCCCTCGAGGAAGCATCTGCCTTGAAATTTGCGTGCAGAATATGCTCTCATTACCGTGAAGGACGTAATCGTCTCCTGTGTCGCCGATTTGTAAAATGCTTCTCCGTTGTATATACGACACGGCGATTGGTGCAAACGGTGTCACTTAGCTCATTCATCATGAGCACGCATTCTCGCTTTTTTTTTCTCGTCGTTTTTTTTTTTCTCCTGTGTGTCACAGACCTATCGGTTTTGACACGCTGCCGGCACACGCTATAAACTTGTTCACTCTCCCTCTTTCACTCTCTCCTGTAGGTTCAATGTTAGTAAACTAAACATAACCAGCTCGTTGACAGACTCTAAAACAGCAGTTTATCGTTTCACTCGCGGAGGCTCCATTGTGTGGCGTGTCTGATAGTCACTGTCGCGACAGCCTTGTACAGCTTGACGACAGCCATCAAATTAAATTAAAGAAAGACAGAGACAACTGACGTTGCAAGCTAGAAAAGGCAAACGACAGCGACTGTCCTTGCCTAGCAGCGCCTTTTTCATGTCACGTTCTCAGTCAAAACGTTCGTCTCTCTTTCTTTTTTCTGAAGCCTTACTGCACGCATTCTAAGGAATGCTCCGACGCGCGGCTTACATGTCATCAGTCTTGTATGCGGGCTTTTTTTAAGCTCTGAAAAGCGCTTGACACGCTACATCAGTGTGGATCCTCTGCGATGGCCTCAATTAACCAAATGCGTTTGCATAACCTATTTGGGCTCGTACGATGCGCATAGTTTTATAAGCGCTTCCGAGATAGCAGTGCAATTTAATAACTCATTTTTAGCGGTCCGGATGGTGGCGCCTGTCCTCGCGTCTCGCAGTCACCAAACCATCGAAGAAATATGCAAATATGCATTGCCGGTAATAGGGAATGACACGCCTGTTAATAAATTAGTGGCTTGTTACGTAGAAGACGATACAAAAGGCGTTAGGTTGTGTGAACCGTGACATGGGGCAAAAACGCTGGCTGATAGTAACTTTTATTGCATTGGTTGGCGATAAGATAAAGCTTCAATGAGTTACAACTAATTTCTGATATTTTGAGCTTCCATAATTTTATTATAGAGCAATGTGGCTCTCAAGCGTTAACACGCAGATAAGAATTCCGTTTATTCCGCCACGATGCAGCAAAGGTTAAAGTGATTGGCTGCTGACCGGAATGTCGGGGGATCGCTGCCGGCGGCGGCGGTTGCATTTCGATGAAGTAAAAATGGCAGATGGTCAAAATTTCCGGTGCCCTCTACTACGGCGTCCCTCTTAACCATATATTATAGAATTTCTTGATAATATTCGTCTTAGGAATTCAGCGCTAATGAGAATTCAGAGCGGGCGGTGTCAATTTAACTATTATGTTAGACTTCATATCGTAGCAAAGCTGTGTTGTCATGTCGCCTATGATAGTTCATGTTGGGGCCCCGTCACGGTGGTCTAGTGGCTAAGGTACTCGGCTGCTGACCGGCATGTCGCGGGATTGAATCCCGGCGGCGGCGGCCGCATTCCCGATGGAGGCGGAAATGTTGTAGGCCCGTGTGCTCAGATTTGAGTGCACGTTAAAGAACCCTAGGTGGTCGAAATTTCCGGAGCCCTCCACTACGGCGTCTCTCATTATCATAAGGTGGTTTTGGGACGTTAAACCCTACATATCAATCAATAGTTCATGTCGAGAGCACTAGTCAACCTTGCGTTTTTTTCTTTCTCTATATTTGCAGAACAACATCGTTGTGGAGTTCGAAGCCATTCATCCGGATAGCACGAAGCCGAAGCTACATGATGCCCACGTCGTGCTGGAGTCGAAAGAGAGTCTTGTGAGTGTACGCTATGGTAGCGCAGTCACAGTGCTACCAGCAGTTAATTAGCATTCATGTAAGATTACCTAAAAAAAGAGGGGAGAGGAGGAAACTGGTTGGACAAAATGCTAACTAATGTGGCCTTTTGAAGAAAAAACAACAAAAAACGCGATTTCCTACATCTCGTACATACGGGCCATTTATGAATGGAACTTGACATAGTTATTCGAGGAACATCGATACTGTTTTCTAGGGCGATCACAGTATAAACGGCGAAAAGCTTTATTTCAAAAGAAATAAAGCTTTATTTCAGAAGAAATGAAGCTTTTGTTCCATGGTTATTTCTCAACACGCAGTGACCACTGGGCGTGCCTCACGGAAAGAATACTTGAGAACTGCAGTTAAGTCTGTGTAGCTCATGAACAAACTTACTTAAAATTAACAAAAAAAGGGGGGGGGGAGTGGATAAGGGCACACAAGTGGCCACGTGTTTAAAACCCCTGCTATATAAGAACTTTTTTTTCAGAGATTCCGTAGTGAAATTTTAATGCAGGTTGATAGCTGTACTGCATCGGGTGTAGCCGTTGATTTCAACTCTGTATCTCTTCTCGTGTCAGACAATCACGACGGGCATCACCTGCGAGCGACTGATTTTGGTGATCAGAGTCACGAAGAGCGACGACCCGGAACGGACCGTCCACCGGTACAACCTCCTTGTCGAAAAGCTCAACGGAAAGGCGAGTGTTCCCACGGGCCTCTTTTAAGGGGAGTACGAGCTAAGTCAGGCGAACGTGCTCCAACTGCTAAACGTGCATTCGCCTCGTTGTCCCGACGAGCTGGGAACGGCTTCTAAAGGAACTGGGTTCAACGGTGCAACGTCCTTATTCTTCTAGCAGGCACGGATTGCATATCTATAGCATTAGCACGCTGCGCTGAGCCTGAAATGCAGCGTTATAGCTAATCAATTAAGTGCTGGACTTCTGAAAATCTGTCCAATCTTTACGCGAATCTCTTTTCTCAGGAGTGCAAACTGTTAGTTTCAGTGCAAGCTTTTGTTTCGTGGCGTTGAGATTGTTAAATCTAAGTGCTTACAACGCAGGGTGACATTCTCGCGACACACGTATGTTGTGAAGGTGTAAACAAACATATACACATATATATTCCAAAGTCTAAAAAATCGAAAAACAAAGACACTCAAGCACTAACTGCGTGCGACGTAATCAGTAATCTTTGTTTGAAAAGCTTGAACGTCGTATGAAATGCTCCAGCTATCGCGGAACGTGTGATTAAGAAAAAAAAAAACTTTCTACGTGATAGGAGGACGCGACCAACGATGTACTGTTAGTCTCTTGAAAAGTAGAATGCCTTTACGTTTAAATTACCAAGATTTCACGCTATAGTTAGCACGACATAATGTTCGCGGACCCTTGGACTTTACCTTGCTCGTTATCTTATGAAGAAGAGAAGCTTTGCAGGACGCGCCTTTGCTGTAACACTAAGTTAAACGCTTTCAACCTCTTTGCTCGTCTTTTGCTGCATTGAAAAAGAAAGAAAGAGAAGGAAAGAAAGAAAGAAAGAAAGAAAAGGAAACAAATGAAAACACTAAAAAGTAAACTGTGCCTCAAGTCTGACATCTCGAGTGTCAATTAGGGGGCAGCATGCCTTCTAATGTAGTTTGGTGGCAGCTGAAAATGAAAATAAATAAAATGTCACGTGTTTTAACGTCTGCTCTTTGGGTTTATGTTGCAGTTGAGGATATGCTGCATTAGCACGGAGCAACTGTTTGTGGTGCGCTTCGTTCAGCGACCTGACGTCAAGGTTTCCCTGCAGTCTTCGCTTGCCGAAAACGTGAGTTTTTCTTTTTTTTTGGGGGGGGGGGGGGGAGGCATAGCCCCTGCACTTTGCTTAACACCGAATCCATGAAATTTGATTACCGAAATAATGACGCCGTTTTTTATTTTAATGTTTATTTCGCGACATATACGCATGCAGCAGTGTTATCGCCCAAGATTTTAACTCACTATGTTCCTTTCGTCTTTTTCTTTTCCCTAGCTTTTGTGGTATGCCGCTACAAAAGGATAATAACTCGCTAAAAAAAATTAAAAGTCTGAGTTCACTCGGCCCGTTTCTGGCGAAACGACCGAGTAACGTGAAGACATTCCCTTCCGACGGTTAGCGCGTGTCAGTTTTTTAATAACGTTAATGTAGAGCTTGCAACACCTTTCAGACGCAGTCCAAATTTTATCCTGATGACCGCGAGAAGTTCGTGCGACATTCGATTCTTTAAGTCGCTTTTTATAAGAGGCACAACAGAAAACACTCTCTTCGGCTCTGCGTTACATGTAGAGAAAACAAGGTTTTTTTTTTTCTCATTCTGCAATGTGTAACATAAGATTAGCACCTTATGCATTTCGGTATGTTAATACTTTGATCCAACCGTAGCTGTGGCATTGCACGTACGCGTCGGCTTCAGCTATGGGAAGTGCGGGGTTCGATCCCCAGTGCTGGCAGGCCACCCACAGGTAGCTAAACAGGGTACAGGCGGGCTTCGAGGGGCTGTGACGCGTCGCCCCACTGGTGATGCTTACTCTGCCTGGAGGACTCCCAACCCGTTGCGCGGGACCCGGTAATACCTTGATCCAGGATTCCATTGCTGACATGTCGGCACTCACATTCTCAACTTGACGAAGGTGCCGTACTTGCTCCTCAATAAGAGCTCGGGGCAACCAAATACCCTTCTTGGCAAGGCTTTCGTCATGTTCATCCTATTCTGCTTTTTTTCCCCTTCTAACTAAAACTTGTGATAGTTCGATGTTCTTTATGTATTTTAACTGATGTTTTTGGGTGTGTGCACGAAGTTATCTGTCATAACTTTTTGCACGTGCACATGCAGTTTTCATCGGTGTGACCAGATTGTTTAAGAAGAAAAAAACTTCTCTACTCTGTATATGTGTATATTTACAGTGTCTGTATAGCTACATATGTATTATGTGTAATTGATATTTCCCGCTTCTGTCCATTACTTTTCTCATTGGACCCTACACTAGCCTCAGGCAATGGGTACAATCAGTGTTTGTAAACTTCATGTGACAAATGATAATAAACGTTCAATCAATCAATCAATCAATCAATCAATCAATCAATCAATCAATCAATCAATCAATCAATCAATCAATCAATCAATCAATCAATCAAGCAATCAATTCGGCCCGATAACAAATGTCTAGATGCAGTCTGTGTGACTATGGTCATTGGAAAAAAAAACAAGATTGGCTGGGCTCATCACATGCAAAAGATTTTTTTATTGTGTCTAGGTTAACAGATCACGCAAATGACAGCTTAGACGCGTTCCCGCAAGAAACGCATGCAGTGTATCGTTTGCGCGTACAGTGATAAAATAACAAACAAAACGGGCCCGTCATTTTCAAACAAATAAAATAGAACAATTGGCATAACATACATCATGGCTGACAAACGCCGTAGCGTCGGCACAGAAAATGTCAAACCAGAATGAATAATGACTGCAAAAGCAGCGAGATGCGTGCGCTTCTCGCTGTGCAAGGGCTTCTATGGGCCGCGCGCATCCACTTTTCGCCTATACTTACGCACGAGGTGGATTAACGTACGGGGCGGGTAGCGGCTATACTCCGTGGCAACTTTCTGTGGCAATGGAGGGAAGGCTACGGAACCAAAGCGGGTGTATGCCACCGCTGCAGAATATATATAGTCCCACAAATGCGTCCATATTTTCCGCGCAAAAATCATAATAATAAAAAAACAGCATTACTATATTTTCTACAAGATGCTGTTTATAAAAAGACGATGAATGAACCAAAGAGATGTAGTTATTTGTCTTACTTTATGAAGTGTGATTTTGTATTTTGGACGTCTGAAAACGTTGCACATTCTAGTTGCACCTGATAGTCAAAATGGTGTCTTCGCCTTTAGTTGTGAGCGAGTCGCCCTCCAGCTATTCCTACGACTCGCCGAAAAGCAGGTGTCGAAGTGGACGATTGGGCCAGTTTGTGATACATGATCTAAGTATACTACGCGGTCGAAAACACGGACGGGAAAAAAGACAAGGACATGCGCAGACTATCAACTGAAGTCTACGCTTGTCCTTGTTTTTTTTTTTTCGTCCGTGTTTTCAACCGCGTAGTATACTTGGAACTGGTGTCGAATTTCACTCACAAATGGCTGTGTAAGAAGACGCAGCAAGTTCTATGCTGTGATATTATTCGAACAGGGCCGTCATTCGAAAAGCTAGTCTAGCCAGACTATTTCGCGGAGGAGTACGTGTGCAGTATCTTCGTCCCCGCATATAGCTTCCCTTCATTGCCATAGAAAGTTGTCCCCGAGTATAAAAAGCCTGAACGAGTCCCTCGCCAGATACAGTGCTGCCTAACTTACATGAATTATGTAAAAACCATTGCGGCCGGGACGCGTTTTGGGCGCATGCGAATGCTTCCGGTATACTGAGTAAAAAAAAAAAAAGCACTTACAGGAACTGCAGCCGGCAGTGTGAATGACCACATAATACCTTTTTAATAGTTTCACACGGTCTTAACTTATATCAGCTGTTGATGTCATCGCCGGAACAATAGCGAAAGTATCCAAGCAGCCCACGTCATTTTTTGGTCGCCGCGGCCTCTTAAAAGTAGCCAAAAGTAGCCAAATCGGGCTACTATGGTGTTCACACACGTCGGAAACGGTCTGCATTCTCGTGGCCGGTCTGATGCCCGTATAAACGTATACAATGCGTTGTGCAATACCAAAGTAAGCAGTAGTGCGGGCAATCTGCTTAATAGTAAGCCAATCAAAGACTATATATGGAAGAGTTCAAGTCTGTCGGCGCACCACACACGGCAGCGGCCTTTTAATAAGTTAAGCGCGGCACCGTATCTGCAGAAAACTAAGAATGCGTTACTTATTCTTTTGCTCTGCATTGCGCAACACTTACTCTTCAGCACACGCGTGCAAAAGTCTCTTGAAAAACCAAAAGGAAAAAAAAAGGGGGGGGGGGAGGCGAGGTACGTGCGAGAATATCCATGCAGATGGTGCCTAACGAAATTCGCATTCTTTTTTTTTTTTTTCGTCCGTCTCCTAAAACTAGCGTCTTGGGCGGGTTTAACGTATCTCAGTACCTGGTTTTGACGCTGAACATTGCGAACTTCTGCCGGGCTACTACACCGCGAGCTGTGAAGAAAAAAAAAGAAGATTGCGCCGCTTTGCATATTTATAACGCTCTTTCACGGCTGCCAGCTCCCTTTCTCAATTTTCGGCGCTTTTTTAGTGTGCAGCGGCTTACTGAGTGCAGTGTCCTATATATAAACGGATCAAGAACTTCATTTTTCGGAGACCGGCAGATGGTGTACATCGCAATTATTTCCATAATAATGACTGCGGGTAGTGCAGAGTAGACGTTTTACTTTGCAAGCTTGGCAATAAGTCACTTTTTCCAACTTTTTTTAAATGTACACTTTTGTTATTGTCAGTTTTCGAATCGACACCCGTGCTTCGACAGCTGCACCTTCTTTTTGTTGCTTCATGCTCAAGCTTTGCTTTGTCGCGTCAAAGTCTAGATGCTCAGTAATCACGATCCTAAATAAGCTGCTTGAAGCGAATCCTTGATAAGCTTTTTTACGTCGCTATCGAAATATATAAGCCGAATAGCATTTTTTACGCGTATTCATAGGTTATATTAAGTCACAATCTCTGACGGCTTGTCAGGGCGTTCGTTATGGTTTCAGCAAATTTTAAATGAAGGGTTGGCCCTGTCAACAATTTTCACAGCAGTTCTTTTTTTTATTTCTGTCTTGTCGCGAAATAGTCCAATGTAACATCCGTTCGTTCGTGTATATTTACCGCGAAGAAAATTCTCTCGCATGTTTGTCGTGCATAAAACTGTTTTTCTCTCTCGGGTTGGTGCTTCATGAAGTGTCCTAAAAGACAGGATCTGTTACGAGCATTAAGTTCAAATTATGTCAACCTTAATCCTTGTACTAACCAGACGGTATGAGAGGATATCAGAGTACAATTCTGCTGCAGCAGGCACAAGCAGCACTAAGGACACTAATAAATAACTCCGTGTAAGTGACAAGATTGCTCCCGTCGAACAGACACACTCTTGCGCTTATATTTTCTGGGTTTCAAAGTCAAACGATTCGGGTCGTCCACCCGAAGTGCACTCACAAACTTAGCAGAGGGTGATGTTCCGCTGATGCATTCACTTATATTGCCATTCGTGTACAGTTATCGAATCTGTGGCTAAACAAATAACCGATATTATATAATAAATATTACGTTTCAGCGCGTCGTCAGTGTTAGGTACCGAAGGTTGTTTGTTTTGCCTTCAGAACAATGACCCCTACCCACTCTGAGGTATTGGCGAAGAATGGGTATAGTAGTTGAAATTTTGAGTGATGGCAGCACTTACGTAGAATAGACCTACATTGTGGATGGGATTTTGCGCGAAAAAAAAGAAGAAAACACGAACAAGAATTTTTTTTTTTGCGCGAAATCCCACCCACAATGCAATGCCAACTCGCCCAACACTCGGTTCTTCCAAAATAGACCGAAATAGGCTTTTGGCCCACCTTAGTTCATAATTCACGCATCAAATTTGGTCATCATCAATATAATAATTTTCCATATAAGGTACAGTGTGGCGAATCCTTCTTGTGGGTATGAGTCAATTTTTTTTATGCGCGACAAAACAAACAAAGGCCTCTGCCATGTTCTGCAAATCAACCAGGCCAAGATATTTTTGGCGACAAAACAAACAAAACAAGTCAACCCGATCCTGGCACTGCTGCGGCCATGTTATGCAGGTAAATCTTATCTGTCCTCCTAATCCTTTCTATTGGGCATTAACTACCTGGATCAGTGCTTGTGCAGTACTCACGGATTGAAACAGGACAATTTAGGGCTAAGCATTGCGGTACATACTTTCGTCTATACCATCTTCAGTGCTGGTCATATCGGCGTGACCCTATGGTCTACACTCGAGCTTGTAGATCAGAGCCAACATCTTTAGAGACAAGATTCGTCGTTACATGACGTGGTTGTCTCGAGTGATTGCGAATATACCAGTCGCTACTCAGAATAAAAAGGTTAGATGCCTAATTTGTATCCGTGAGTACTGTGTACACCCAACATTGTTTACAGAAAGCGTTACGACGCCAGATGGTGTACTTTTGAGGCTGATGTGGAAGTGTCGCCTGCGGGGAATTAAGGCAAGTTTCATCGCACCCCTTCGAACCGCCTCCAACTGGCCGGTTGATCGAGTCCGAAAAAAAAAAGAGGAATGGTTGCTAAACGAAATATGGAGTGATGATCTGCTTATTGTAATGACCTGCCTTTGGTCTCTGTCCTGGCAATGTACAGCTGGGAAGTAAGCAGTTCCCGGAATGCAGTGTCAGAGATCTTCAGTTGCCACTACCGTTGAAAGCATGTGTGGAATAATGGGACAGGTCGATCTCTAAACTTGTGGAGCCACCTTCTATAATCAGGGGTAGCCGCCCTCCATCCCCCCTTACACCTCCGTGCGCATGCCAGTCCATCAGTTCGGATGAAAGGTAAGGACAAAAAAAATTAATGTAGTGGCGAAGGTTAAAAACTGAGCACGTACTGGCATGTCGCTGCGAAGAGGTCGCAAGTTCGGCTCACTGTACGTAGAGGTTCGCCGCAGACCGCATCGCTGGTTTATGTGCAGAAACCGCACTCGGTGGACCAGCGCGCCCTGGACGACGTTGTGCTGGAGGCGGTGGTGGACGCGCTGTCTTACACCGTGGCCGACATCAGCTGCTCGGGACAGAAGGATTTCCCCAGCTTCAAACACCGAGCACCGGTCTCCGAGATAATACAGAGCACGCACCTCAGTCAGGTGGTGAGTGCGCGCCTCCTTTTGGACGTTAAAGTGGTTTTGGGACGTTAAAACCCACATATCAATCAATCAATCAATCAATCAATCAATCAATCAATCAATCAATCAATCAATCAATTTGACGTCATCAGTCCCTCCACGTATGGAGAAGCCGGACACTTGCGTATTTTATTACGTTTCGTGAACGCCTTCGCTGGTCGTTTTTTTTTTTCGTGGTTGTTTTGATTCAATGAAAGAACTTCGCAGATGGAACGTTAGTTTGTGTGGAAACATTAAAATATTTGCCAACAGATAGGCAACTACGTGGGCACGAGCCGACACTTTTGAAATTCATCTCATGAGGCGGAGATTCTTGCGACAATCTCTAGGCCAAGTCGTCAATGGTCTTGCATGTGTAGCGACGCGGCTGCCACCGCGCACCCCGCGGTCATAAAAACCTGCGGAGCAGGCAGCATCACAAGCAACGTGCTGCTCTCTGTTTCTCTTTCGTCTCTTTCACTCTTGCCACTTCCGGTGCACTGCGTGCGCCTGCTCCATTTTCGACCCTAGTTGTCATAATAAAGTAGACGTTGTTACTGAAAAGACGTGTCCGTCTCGTATACCTGGCTCTACACATGCGTTAATGCTTCTCTCACTTCACTGAGACACCACACGCGGTGAACTAACACATTATAAAATATCCTGGAAATGCGGACCATAGCTTAACCTAATAATTGGTTTAATATTTTTTACATACTGTTCCCGTCGAGTCGGCAATCTGTTGATGTGAACTCCGATCTTGCTGGTCTGCGTGTATGTAGTGTTCGATTTCTGTGCTTGCAGGACGCTTCGACGCCGTCCCACAAGGTCAAGCACGATCACCGACTCCTTGTGAAGGTCATAAAAGCTTCCAACTTAGGCGGAAACAAAGGTAGTGGCTTCTATATCTTGTTATCAGTGATGCGAATCGCATTCCTGGATAACCTTGTTCGATCCATGTATTCATACTGCAGACCACGCCATGCCGCTCTTCAGTGAAAATAAATAAATAAATAAAATTCTTCCGAAATTTAGTGTAATCAAACACTGTGCTGAGGGGTTTCCCTTAGTACAGCATTCAACTTTAACGCTGAGAGTCAAATTTGCATGCGAACAATCGACGCGTTGCAAGCACAAACATCGCACGTCTCGGAGGTTAGCGGGAACTTCATGGGGCTGCCGCAAGATGGCACCGTATGTTCAAGAGGAATTGCGAGAAAGGAGCGCAGATGCAGTCTAGTTAACGGTCGAGGTGTCTCGATGCGTCTTTCTAATGAGTAGCTGGCGTCTTACTTGTGCGCTAATGTACATCTCCTTATATATCATATCAATAATAAAAAATAAAAAAACGCTCTCGGTGGTGGAACATTTGTGCGTCGCGATGCTTCATTCAGCTTTTTAGAAAATACCGTATTTTGTATACTGTTTTCTTCATTGAGTGATCATAACTGACTTTCTTCGACAGTGATATGCAAATAGAGCATGCAGCCGGCTCTAATATGCAAATAGTGCCACCATATGCTTTACACACTTTTGGTATTTCTATCTCATGCTGAGTGGTGAGATCATGATGTGTCTAACGTCTGTATATAAAATGACTTGATAATACAAAAAGGAAGAAAGAAGGTTGTTGATAACGATTCACATTTATCTATAGTAGCAGCGCGTCATCGATAATGCAAACATCGATAATGCTGAAGAAATTCGCGTTGCAGTTTTGTTTGCACATGCTTGTGTTTTCTTGCTCACTGCTATTCTACTGAAGCTTCAAGTCGCCCGTTTTGCCATCTCGTGATCTGCCCCGCCGCGGTGGTCTAGTGGCTAAGGTACTCGGCTGCTGACCCGCAGGTCGCAGGATCGAATCCCGGCTGCGGCGGCTGCATTTCCGATAGAGGCGGAAATGTTGTAGGCCCGTGTGCTCAGATTTGGGTGCACGTTAAAGAACCCCAGGTGGTCGAAATTTCCGGAGTCCTTCACTTCGGCGTCTCTCAAAATCATATGGTGGTTTTGGGAGGTTAAACCCCACATATTATTCATCAATCTATCTCGTGATCTACATTTATTCATGCTAATTTTTTTTTTTGCATCACACACCACTGATTAAAGCATGTCAATGTAAACGTGATAAATATTGAGCTAGAAAAAAACATTCCGCGTTTCTGACTAGAATTAGATTTTTCTTAATCTTTCTGAATTTTTTTCGAATTTCAGAAATTTTACGTGATTGTTGAATTTAATTTTTTTCAGTGCCAAGTGATGTAAGCGGCTTCGTGTTCATAGCATATATTTTGAAAAAGTGACAGTGAAATCTGAATTGTTTTTGACTTGTTATTTTGTATGCTGAAATGTTAATTAAGAGAATGCCAGTTCTCACTGTGGGTTGTCAAAATATTAGGAAACTTTATGAACATTGTACATTATTTATGTATGTCCTCTCTGTTATGACCCTTCTTGCCCTGCCGTGGTGGTTTAGTGGCTAAGGTACTCGGCTGCTGACCCGCAGGTCGCGGGTTCGAATCCCGGCTGCATTTCCGATAGAGGCGGAAATGTTGTAGGCCCGTGTGCTCAGATTTGGGTGCACGTTAAAGAACCCCAGGTGGTCTAAATTTCCGGAGCCCTCCACTACGGCGTCTCTCATAATCATATGATGGTTTTGGGACGTTAAACCCCACATATCAATCATCATGTTATGACCCTCCGTGAGGGCTGACAGTATTACCAAATAAATAAATAAACAAAAACAAGAACGGGCAAAAGGTAAAACATATAAGGGCATCACAGTAATGTTGCACTGGCGTAATAGTGGGGCTGTTCTAGTGCACAAAAAAAAAGAGAGAGAGACAGAAAGAATAACCTCCTCGTCATGTGTCGCCCCCAGGCTGCAAGGAAGTGTACTGCGTGGTGGAGGTTGACGAGCCGCCGCATCGCTGCACGACTACCGTTGCCAAGGAGACGACCAATCCTTTCTGGGACGAGCACTTTCTATTGTGAGTTCCGCGCCGTTTAATCCTGCTTGCTCTGCATTTTGCATAGCTGCGCCTCTCGGGGCTCGTATCAAGGAACGGGCGTACGGGCTTGGTTCATATACGCTTTTTTTGAAGAAACATCGCTTATATTTTTTTATCGGTTGAGCAAATACAAAAAAAGGGGAAGAGTGTTTACGACTCCATGCTGCAGTGACATTAAAGAAAGAAGCTCGCATTCGGCCGCGCCAGTATTGATAACAGTGAGGCCGGTCGACGCAAGTAGGATACTTTATCGCCGAATGCTAGATCAGTTTCGCTAAGGCAAAGCTATTCGGTCTACTAGATTCACTGCTATCAGGTCTTGCGCGGCAGATTGCAAGCTTCATCTATTAAGTTTAAGCTTGGCGTGGTTATACGCAGTCAAGTCGGTAGCTTCGACGCGCCTCCTCCGCTTCTGTAGCTATGACGTCACACCAGCTGGCGTGGGGGCGAGGCCAGACTAAATAGTGCGCTGCTGTGGTATGTGTCTTTTGGCGTCGGTGGTTGCTATAGGTGATGGCGCGGTGGGGTTTCTGTGGGAAACAGCTGTTCCTTTTTTTATTATTGCGACAGCAATTATATGAACAGTCTCGGCTGGTTGCCCCACCGCGGTGGTCTAGTGGCTAAGGTACTCGGCTGTTAACCCGCATGTCGCGGCATCGAATCCCGGCTGCGGCGTCTGTGCTCAGATTTAGGTGCACGTTAAAGAATCCCAGGTCGTAGAAATTTCCGCTGCCCTCCACTACGGCGTCTCTCACAATCATATGGTGGTTTTGGGACGTTAGACCTCACATATCAATCAATCACCCAGTCTCGGCTGGTTCTTGCCGCCGCTGTCATTCATGTCGTTTTTCCGGCCGGGCTCGGCCGCGCGCGCGCTTATCTCGCCAGCGAACAAAGGGGGGGGGGGGGTGGCTTATCTCATTTTTGCTCGAATAGTCGGGTAGGGGGGTTCCGTGCCCTGACCCTCGCTCATCGAGTTAGAGCGATGGCGTCAACCTGGGCGATAGATACCACCAGCGGCGGGTGTAATTCTTTGCTACCACCCTTATCTCGGCAACGATCAGCGCGCGCCTTCTGCGCTCTCAGCAAGCGGGAGCTTCTACGGGCAGTGCTTTCAACATGAAGAAACGGTGCCATAAGTCTACCTGGAGTGACCGTGTTCTCTTACACCAGCGCTTTGTAGAGATACGCGAGATCGGATCTAAAGGAACTTACTGCCAGCCTCACTTCGTAAAACAGCGCCGCCACTTCGCACGAGCCTTGTTGGGGTCATCTACTGTTGCCGCGACGCAGGACACTTGGTTACTCAGCATGCGCATGTTTACAACAATTAAACGTCGCTCCTAAAAATGCTAGCCTTGCTTCGTAAAAGATTCGAATATCTTGCTACCTCATTCATTGCTTCGCCACTTTGGTGAAACTAACTTTTTTTCGTGCTGAACGGTCTCGCAGCTAAAGAATAAAATAACCGGAATTATCAAACTTTCTGTAATTTAAGCCAGCGTTCATATAAATTGCAACTTATGAATGTAAGCATGCAAGCGGCAGGATTGCTTATCATTTTTTAAAGGTATTGCAATTATCTTTGTCGGTTTCTGTGTCTTGATTTCTTCATTTTGGCGACTTCATGAATTCAGCCCCGATTAGTTGGCTGTACAACTATCATTTTACAATGCTTCAAGCTTTTTAAAAAGTATATCTAGGTATACGTTTCGCTACAGCAATTTGCGCTCAGGCCTTCTTTCACGGTATTATTAAAAGTCACAAAACTAAAAGTCTTCCCCAATTAGGAGTCATCAATTTTTTTTTCAGAACTTTTATGTTAATAAATACCTCTTATATGTATAATAATGAAAAAAAAATTAACGTCAAATTTACATTCCTAAACTTCGTGCAGAAATCTTTACGCATTATTGCCAGCCTGACCGAAATAACTTGTTATATTTTTTTTTATATTTCGTCCGCATTATTTTAACAAATTACCAGAAAATTGCTAAGTCACTGGTTCCCTTTCGGGGGTATGTACTTCACTTTTCTGATTAAAAATTGTGTGAGGTTTGTAGTAGGCGCCGTCAAACTCTGACCGCACGACGAGTTGGTGCGACAACATCAGGGGGATGACGCTAGTTTTTTTGTGTGTGCGTTTTCTCGTTTAGAAAACCTCTTATCGTAGCGAGAGTTGTCGGTGGGAAACGGCAGTCTACTTATTGGAGTGACCGAGTGAAACAACTTTAAACGGCCCACAAGAGACGCGAGTAAACTCCACGTTACCATGGCTGAGACCACTCGTTGAAAGTCAGCTTAAACGTGAACGCCCTGGCGTGGGCCCTCTGATGGGTGGCCAGGATTTGAAAGGTGAGGTCGTGGGCCTTATGGACACCATTTATCACTGGCGAAACATAGAGCTCGGAAATGCTTCAGCGTGTTTTCTTTACCATGTTAGATGGCGCGAAGAGTATGCGCGCTGCAAAGGTTGTCGCCCCTCTCGTTTTTCGCCTCCTACTTGGACCCCCTGTCTGTGACCGACAATTAAGGAGGGATCGCCGGTGTGCGCGCGCCTATCCAGAGAGAGGGTGGATCCGTCTTGTGCTTTCACCGCAAAATTTGTGTTGAAGTTGCACAGCGCACGATGGTCAATTCGCTCGCGGCAGTGGCATGTTTGTGAAAGGAGGCAGCTGCTAGCTAGAAGAGCCCAAGGAGGGACCTGTTGGCTGTGCATAGTCGATACATGCAGTGCGCTGTTCAAATATTATGAAATAACAACTGTGACGGGTGTAATCCGGGCTCGTCAGATGTATTATACCTGCGCGTTCTTTTCGTGCGTCCTGCTTTGTGTTTAACCAGCTCACTGCAAGTGTCGAGGTGTAACAGTTGTTAGTTCGCACTCGTCTTGTGTGTTCAATCCGCGCGTCCTTATGTGCTTGAGCGGCCCGTTGCAAGTTTCGAGCTACTTGCCGTTATTCGTCTGATATTACAATTTGTTGTTATAGCATTGATTGCTTCGCCCTTTCGGCGAAACTGTGATATTTTTTTCGTCTTCATCCATGGTTGAAAGCTGTCTTCTGGACACTAATAAAGGAAGGGGTGGGGTTACTGCAATGAAGCTTTGCCTTCCTCTCGAGAAACCCTGCACATCAGGTTGTCCACGTGACAGTGTTGCGTGTTACGAGTAATCGCGGTTGACCGTTGCTTGTTACGTAAGCTTATAGTAGTTCGGCACTTTTCATAAAATTGTTCTTTCCGTATATTCATGCTCAGCGGTGACAAGCTTCGTATACAAAATGGCATTATGCTTGCGTGGTAAATGTCGAGGCTTTAATGAAACGCATGTTTGAAATCTTTCAGCACCCTCGACCAGAATTCCTCTGAAGTCCTGTTCGAGATATACGACAAGAGCAAGCCCCAAGGCGGTACGTATACAACAAAGACAAACCTTTTACGCATGTTTACCCCCCCCCCCCCCCCCCTTTTCTGCCGTAATTGCATCCCGCATGTGCGTCACTATAGGACGTACACACCACACATCCCATCATTGAACTAAGTAGGCTCCGGACCATTCGCTTTTGTTTGTTAATTTGGGACATGCTTGATTAGAGTACTACTTTTATTATATGTTTAAAGGCAACGTAAAAGAAGTGTAGGTTCCGTTGCGCATCCGCCTGTGTTTACTGTGCAATTTGTATTGACGCGACGTCTGAAGTTCGCTAATTGACTCGTTAGTCACTTAATTTGCTCTGACTGTCATCTCATATATATGCTCAGTCGTGCTTCCATTCGCTTTTGAATTCACTCCTATTGGTTTCAGTAAGCCGAGTCAAGCGGATGCCTCTTTGATGGGACACTAAACTCAACTATTAAGTCGACGGTGATTGTTGAAATGCGGTCCAGAAACCTCGTAGTGTTACTTTTGTGCCAAGGAAGAGCCTATTTGAAAAAAGATCACGTTTTAGTGGTCTGCATCGGGTTAGCGCGCTTAAAATTACCTGCTTCAAGAAGCGGACCGACCGGACCGACTCACGTCACTGTTGCCGTGCACAACGTTGCCTAGTAGCAGCAGACCGAAAGCAGCGGGAGCCATAGCAGCAACAATGGCCATTGATCAATTTCCCGCCATTGGCTTCGAGGTTGCAGACCCTTATGTATCACCTGCGCCCTGCTAGATGGCACCACCTGTCCTGTGTAACCACACGAAAATTGATTTTTTAAACCACTCGCGCCATTCCTCATAGTAACGTCCGGCAGTTCTTTTTCGTATGAATTAAACAGAAACGAACAAGCAGCATTTTATTGCATCTCTTGATGCACGGAAGGTGTTTTATTTAGTGCAGTTAGATCGATTACTGGTGATTAATTGTAGGCGGTTCGTCTGATGTCATCTAGATCATTTTGAAAATGTCGTACTGCGGCGCTAGTGTTATATTGCATTTACTTTAATTTCTCGGTAAGTAGGGCACTGTTGTTGATAATAATGTCATTTCAGATGTTTTCGTACATTGAACTTTCAATCTGATGTAAATTGTTATTTGATTTCAGTGTCCCTTTAATTTATTCTCTCCAAGTGGCTGGCGCTGCTTCGTGGAAGCTAAGCAGTCTGTTGCTAATGCGTTGGTTCCTAGACGAATGGCTCAACCCACCCCTGTGAATCGGCTATAAATTGCGCTGCCCCCCCCCCCACCCCCTTTTCCACGTGTGCATGCCTATGGTTGGGAGAACACGAATGTATGAGCCGTCTGCCCATCCTTGTAAAGATACGGCTCATGCGACCGTGCGGGACCATGTCTGGCCTGTCAATTGAAGCTCCCTGCTGGAACCATGCTATACAATCAAACCCTTTCGTAGGCCTTTCGCCCAGCGAATACGGCCGGCGCGTTTCGTTACTGCTCGAGCCGCTATCGCCTGCAGTCCTCGCACGCCTTTACTCGTACGCAGAACCGATGCGGGTTCATATCGATTTGAAATTGATACACAACGATCACGTACCGATGGCAAATATGTGCCGAGAGTATATCGCAAGAATTAAGGAAGCATGTGAGCACGTGGTTATCTGATGTGGGGCCGAGCCCTCTCACACATGTAGAGAAAAGGCTCGGCGCCGCGTCCTCTCCCTACGGAGAGAGACCTTCCTAGCATTGGGCTAGGAAGGTTTTCAGGTACTTGTACATGAAGAATGTCAATACAAAATGGAGGAAGCGAACCAGGAAATTGACTGGCACATACTTAGAAAACAGCAGGTGGCCAAACCAAAGAGAATTATCGGTTACGAAGAAAGTGAAGGAAATGGAGACTGACATATGGAGAATTGGCGTGATTAAGAAGTCTGCACTAGAGATCTATTGAACTATTAAGCAGGAAATTGCCAAGGAAAGGATCTATGATAATACTCAGGGTAGTTCTCTGCTGTTTGAGGCCAGGATGGGAGTACTGCGAACCAAGACATATCGGGTCAAATACGAAGGGGTAGACACGGTATGCAGTGCCTGCGAGGAGGAGGAGGAAACTGCCGAACACTTCATAATGTTCTGTAAAGGGCTTCACCCTATAGTTCAAGATGATGGCGCAGAGTTTTTCAAAGCACTGGTGTCTAGGGACAGGGAGGGCAAAATAGACTTTAAGCGGGTAGAATTAACTAGAAGGAGGTTATCTGATATGTGGCTAAAGTCAAGGCACGAGTGAAAACTAAACCATTCACTGCAAAGTACCAGTCCTCAATATCACTACTTAAAGGGGAAAAGAAAAGATAAATCTAGTTGTTAGTTCAGTAAGTATTACGGCTAGGTGGCGTCAGCCGCCGCCCGATCTTAAGGGTACAGCCACATCAATCTATCTGTCCATCCAATCCCACATGCGCGTTGCGGAGCGTCAGCGCTTGGATTTTGGTGTGGTGCTGCGTCCTAGAGAGAAGGGGAGCGCAGCTTCGTGTAGCCGAGTGTCCTCTCTCTCTACAAGGAGAGGGCACGGCATAAAAAAGACACGCTGCAATGCATACGTGTGGTCAGGTCATTCACATGAGCAAAGCAAATAAATTGAAATGGGAATTTCACGGGACCAGGCCCTAGTCGCTGGCAGGGTATACTAATGGCCTTTTGGGAAGACCGAGAAATTACGCTGCAACGAAAGAGGTTTTAAAGCAGCTCGAAATGCCGTTCATTATAACCATCATCTGGAGGAAGTGGTCATGGATGAATCTGTGGCAGCTGCCCGACGAGAGCAACATGCGAGGATACGATGCGACGCAAGCGGCATTCTGGGAATCGCCAGTAGCCATAAAAGAGTGCCCGAGCCCCCCCCCCCCCCCCCCCCCCGCCAAAATTCGTATGGAGGGGGGTATTTTACCGAGAGTAAATAATGAAAATAGGTGTTTTGCAATGCCTTCATTGAATAGGTGTTTTGCAATGCCTTCATTAAATAGGTGTTTTGCAATACCCCCCCCCCTCCCCCCAAAAAAAAATACCTTATGTGACTTACCTTCACAAAATGTGACTTACCTTCACATTTTTAGAAGGTGCTGAGCATACCCCGTAACTTTTTTTGTGATTCATGCTTTTTGTACCAAGCAAACTGAGGTTATTATAATGTCTGATAGATTCAAGCAATTAGCCAGAGTTTTTAGTGGCACGTGCACCAATTGACGCTCTTGTTTCTCTTCCAAGTATATCCGATCAAGCACTTCCGATTTTTGAATATTCATAAATTCCCTTAAAAATTAAAATCAATGCTTCCAGTTGAAGTTAAGAGTTATACAAGATACATATGTGATATTGGAGCATAAATTAGCAAAATAAGATAAATTAAGTCAGTATAATTAGTGAAAAAACTGCTGGCATTCATTGAAATGTGAGCGGTGTGGATTGTTGCGGCACCTGGTGGAGTGGATTTCAACTATGTGCTCCTTTCTACATGGCCTCTGAGATCTGCTTTGGCAATCCAAGGAATGCTCACAAACATTGACATACGAGTGCCATTACCAGTGTGCCAGGGCAATATTAGGGTCGCTTCCAGAATTTCTTCTATAACTCATTCTTAGTGAGGCATTGTATATGTGCGCTATAACAAGCTATCTTCTGTATTCTTATTTCACCGCAGTTGATGGCAAGCTATACAGATAGGCACCTTTAAGGTCCAAGACCATAATCTTGTTTTCTTGCCACATACCACTTCCTACATGCCAGAAGTCCAGCGGTGTATTATGAACGGCTCAGATAACATGACTCCATTTTATTTAGCCACTGTGCATCAAGGTATGGCTATGCTGCCTTTTCAACATGTGATAAATCACATCCAATGCGTGCTATCTGAAATCTGTCTTCCGGGACTTTTGAGATGACTGTCTCCCAACATTCTCTCTGGCACGCTCCTATGCAAACTTTTAATGGTGACTGCTTGTATATTAGGGCTGAAGTGGCATGTTATTGAGCCTGCCTGATGAAAAACATAAATTGCAGTTTCACACGCTTCATTGTTTTTTCGCCTGTTCTGTTTTCAGCGCTTTTTGGCTTCTACTCGCTTATCATTAAGCTCTAACTTAATGGATATATGGGCTCTATATATATGGTCAGTGGATATATGGGCTTTAGAGCTTTTATTTCTTTGGCACTTCGGGACTATCTTTGTGACAAAGGCATGTTGCTACGTATATGTGTGTATATATATTTTTTTCAGACAATTTCCTTGGCCTTGGAATTGTTAGCATTTCGGAACTTAGAAGAGTGCCCAGTCAACGCCAGATTATCACATTACAGTCGAGGCCTTTGGAGTATGACAATGTTTCAGGCTCTCTGACAGTTGAGGTAAGGCGTATACTCAATTTATTATTGATGCCTATACATAAGGGGCCTGAATATATTATGTAAACCCAGAATAAAAACAAAGATTGGCATATCAACCATTGATGCTTTTTATACTTTTAATAAACTTAACGGTTAAAGAGACCCTGCAACGCTTTTCCAACTAATCAATGGATAACTGCATTCAAAGAATTAATTGCATCGAGAATTGACTGCTGCAAAAATGCTGCATGTTTTAAGCACTGTCTTCATTCTTTTCTACCAGCGAGTGTGCTGAAAGCTACTCAGGGGTAATGACATGGGGGTAAAAATTAGCTATGTCCTTTCGTCATGACTTTGAGCACCTTTTTCTTATTCAAGCATGTGTCTTACTTCCAGTAACGTAGTCATGCGAGCACATGGACACGTCGCACCATCTTGCGACTCTCACAGTAACTGTGCGGCTCACAATGCTGAAATCAGCCAATGGCCAAGAACTTTGACTTTATGGCCTGGTCATTCGGGTTTATAGCATTGTTTGTTGAGTGAAGAGGGAGTGATTTCTTGCTGACTTTGAGATACAATGGTATGTTCTAGGCTGCGTTCTGCACTGTTTGGCTCACATGTACCGAGGACCCTCAACTACCAATCGGCGGTGTTTTTAGACCAAGCTGAAATAGTGTTGCAGGGCCCCTTCAAAAGGGACTTCCAGTGGGCGGGCTAAGCCACTGGGCTTAGCCCGCCCACTGGTTACAGCATGTACACTTACAGCATGTACAGCATGTACGCAGTGTGTCCATGCTGGTTACAGCATGGACACACTGATTACAGCATGTACACTTTAGTGCACTCACACACAACACTTTTAGCTACAATTTGAACACTTAAAACAGCGATGTAAATGATTGCTTTCAGGTACATGATCATGCAACAAACACGACTATGTAGCCATGTGACAAGCAGAAGTCTGCTTCCGCATTCACTAATGCATTTCGCCTGCTTTGTTAGCACAGCTGGAGTGATCGTGGCATTGCAAACAGATGCAATGCTGCAGTTTATGATCAACCTCATTGAGCTTGAGGAGCCTAGCTGACAAGCAGCTGCAATAACTATTTACAGTTGTGATGTAGTCAGTTTGGGCTACTATGATACGTGGTCTCAGCTTTTGTGACATGAAAATACTTAATGCAGGGCATCGAAGCAAGGAAGGGAACCCTAGGTTTATGACGTATGTACAGTCAATAGCAAAAGTTTGCGGGACGTGGGATATACAAGAAATGTGAATTTTCGCTACATCGCTATATCAGTGCTCAATGCTTGTAATAAAGCCATACAGGGCATTATGCCAAGTGCAGTATGGAACATTTATTTGTGGAGGTTACATTCCTATACAAAGCGAGAAGTTAGCTTTATTGAGCATTTCGCAACATGCAAACTTTTGCTATTGGGTGTATGCCTCAGAGGGTGCAAATTTGAAGTTTCTTCATTTACTCTCTACAGTTTCCTTTACTAAGCAGCTACATAACTTGTGCTAAACCAACATTCACCAGTCATCACAGTGAGCTGACTATGTCGCTTTTTTCAGCGCGGACTAATGCATACAAATAATTTTTTGCCAGGACTAATGAAATATGGGATGCTTTACCCAGTCATAGATCTTTACCACTTGTAGAAATTATTTTTTATGTTAACTAACCGTTGATCTCCATGTTCAGTGCATTTTGCGTTTTGCTATTTTTGTATTTGCTACCGCCACTCCTGCAATAGCCCTTCAAGACTGCGGAATAAATAAATAAATAAATAAATAAATAAATAAATAAATAAATACTGTTTGAAAATATAAAGCTCTTTCTACTGATCAACACATTGATTTAGTGATATGTGGCTGAAGTTCTACAATTCACCTCTTTCACGATGCCTGGTCTTGGAGGCCTTCATTCTAGCAATAGTGCCAGTTCTCCCAAGTTCTATCAGAACCCTACCAAAATGGCAGAGAGCAGGACACGTAAATAAAAAAGGCGGCTTTCATATTGTGCCAGTCAGTTTTTCGTTCACATGGCAAAGAACGTGGCAAAGGATTTTTACCTGGACACAAATTTGGAATAATTGTCTACATTTTATTGCCTGTGTCTGTCAATGCAATGCTTGTGTTATATGGGTGGTTTTCTTTAAGCTTACTTGATTGGGGCTTTTTGCCATAATATGTCAAAAACATGGCAGCTATCACCAGGCATGGATCTAGGCTTTGTCTAAACAGCTGAGATGACAGCATATAAGTCTGGACAAGCACTGTTGCGATAAGTATAGCTTAGACACCAGTGCATGCTTGATGTGTATGCTCAGCCAGCTGCTTTCATGTAAATGAGCCTACTTTTGACAGTGAGTGTGGTTATAATTTTTATATATATAATGTTTGCATCAGCATATCTGACCGTGGGATGTGTCTGTTTACCATAGTTCCTCTACATGGAGGGATCCCAGATTCCAGTGGTGGCAGACTCCCAAACAGCAACAGAGTTTGCTCCACACTCACCACAAAGCCGCATTGTCGAGAAAAACAGCCGGATCACCTCCGACGGAAGGGTCATCACCACTACTACCATCAAGCGCTCACCGACAACTGAAAGTGAGTGCATGTTGCTTTTTCCTTTTTGCTCCTCATTTGGCACCTTGATAACTTGCCTAGAAACTCGCCAAGATGGCCGTACATAAGCATTGTTCTGGTGAAGGAGTGCTTTAGTGCCAGAGCTAGGAACCATTGCTTAGAAGGGCCCTGGAAGAATAGTACTTACATCAAGCAAAATGTGAGCTTGATTGGTCACTACATATAGTACAATTAAGTCATCAGCGCGACTAGCCAAATATTTGCCTGTTTCGCAGCTTTGCATTCCAGTCTTGATCAAACAGCTACATGGTGTTCACACTTTGAAGAACCCCATCGCTTCTACATCTTACGCCAATACTATAGAAGCAAATGCAAGCACTGCAAAGGCTTCACGAAATCGTGGATTGCTTTTAGTTTCAGTGGACTTCAGGGCCGTAACTAGGGGGGAGTCCAGGGGGTTCTGTCATCCCCCGAAATTTTTCATGTGCTCTGCTATTCGGGGATACTACAGTATTTGCACGCCTTCACAGAATTGACCGCCAGTTGCCAAAGGCAGCGGTTCACTCAAACAGACCCCGAAAGATATTCCTGGGTACGGCACTGGTTAACTTCATTATCTCCCATTTGATTTCGGGGCCTTATGAATAATGTATTCCCTAGTTTCCGAGCCTAAACTAGTTCTAAAGGTTACGACAATTTCCAGTGAGGAAATTAAAACTACAGGGGCGTGCAGCACAAAGCGAGTAAGTGTGGACATACCATATATGTCACCAAGGCAGCAGTGAAAGCGCTTATGATGAGGGCATCCATCACTATCTGTAATATCTGAGCTTGCTCTGCATGAGCGATCTTGCATACAGGTCTCCTTGTGTGGCCTATTAACACTTCATTAATATACCAACTGCCTGGAGCATGTAGTTGTAAATTACATAACTATGTGTTTGCTTGCAGTTATGTGTGTATCTTTCTTTCCTTGTCATGCAATGTTTGCCTGCTTATAGTTCAAGTAGACAATGGTGATGCAATGTATGCTTTTGCCCTTCACTTTTTGAAATTGAAGTTTATGGCCATGTAGGTATATAACATGCATAAACAGCAAGGATGGTGAGATAAAACCTGCGTATAGGCAGCTTTTATGGCAAGTCTTCCCGCATACCCAAATAAACCTCTTATTCTTTGCATTTCATGTACATTGTTATTGTTCATTTTGCGCTCTACCCAAGGAAACCACAATATCCGCTTTTTCTTTCACTGCACAGTTTAAGACTATGCAGCAGACACTGCTGTGCTACTTCATGGAGGCAAGCGAATCACTTCTTGACTTCTTCCCACTTCTTTCGAGTTTGCAAAGGAACAGATGAGCGCTGCACTCCAAATGCAAAGAATAAGCGATCGAATCGGGTATTTGAGATGGCTTGCCGCTGTTTTTCCTGACAATGGTCTGCTGTGATGCATTCTTTTTATTTTTTCGAAAATTGTCACTTGAGCGTCTGGTCTAATGTGACAGGGATGACAGACTTCATGATCACTCACCCCGTTCAGTTTCAGTTTTGCCTAGGCCGGGGCTTTGAATTTCGGTGATTATTATCTAAAGTTGTCTGCATTTTTCGTGATTTTTAAAAGAATGGCCTTTTCCTAAATTACCATCTCCTACTACTCTTTCATATAAACAACAGCTCTAAAGTTAAATATAGATATGTTGATTAATGAATTTGTTGTTACTAATGTACTTATATATACAGCAAAGTTTTTCGACTTTGGCTTAAAGTTCATTTGTGAAGATGACAAGGGCCTCACTGTCCTAGTAATTGTATTATAAATCTGCATTTTCTTGAAAAAACACCCGCATAGAGTACAGTTAATAAGAGACCATTCTAGTTCATACATGTCGACTGACATATCCCATGTTTTAGAGAATACTTAATGTGTTGTATACTTTGATTTTAAAGATCGCAATGTTCACTTAATTACGAAAGCTTTTTCAAATTTTCAACTGGCTTCTCTAACATGGTAAAATGATCATGACAGCTTTAATCTTTTTGATGGTGTAGTGGCTGGAAGCATGGCTCACTACCATGCTTTATTCAAGCCTTAAGTTCAAACTTCAACTTTGTGCATTTGTATGAAAATCATCTTTCTGAGAGAATTGATAAAAGTAAAGAAGCCAATAAGTGTAACTTCTGTATTAGAATAAGTAAAAAAATCATCTTCAGCTGTTCTACTCTACTATAAGAAGGACGTGTATGGTTGCATCAAAGTTAGCATTTTGCTTCTTACTTGCCTGTTCATTTAGACTTACTTGCATATTGAACAGTTTTGCTCGGATTGCATCTGCACATTACGAGAATGTTCATTTATGCATGCCTGTTCCTTATGGCCCACATTTGTGTAGCTAAGACAAGAGACCTCGAGTGGGAAGCTCTTCTCGCCATCGAGGAGAAACTGCGCCTCATGGAGAATCAATCATCACTTACGAAGTCACTTGATGAGTCTATGGTTGAGTTCCTTCGCAGTCAGATTGCCAGCAGCCCAGCCGATGCCATCGAGCATGTAACATCTGTGGTGACGACTTCCTTGGCAACTGAGCCATTGTCTAATTGCTCTGATATGAGCAAAACCATGGCCAGTGGCGAGGAAGTGCCAGTCATTGCAGCCACTTACTGTATAACTACAAACGCCTCTGCCTGTCCTTTGGCGACAAAGGACCCAGACACGTCAACGACACTGTCTTCAGACAGCACTGACCTGTTCTCAGGCCAAGATGGCATCTCTCAGGAAGATGACATAGCAGATGACATCCCTCCCCCTCTCCCATCTTCTCCTCCACCTGACATGTGCGACGCTGATGACAGTGCTACTGATGATGGTGTTGATGTGGACGATGCTGGTATCGACGTGGATGACCTTGTTGTGTGCAAAGTTAGGAGAGCAGTTCTCACAAATGGCTTTGAAGGATCAGTGGATGGTACTTCCACCGAGTTTCTTGCACCTAAGTCGGTAGAAGAAGGTACAAGCGGTCTGTCATCTGAAGAAGAGGTTGGAGCCAATGTTCGTGGGAGCCAAATCTCAACCTGGAGTGGCACGTTGGGAGTGGATGGCTCGATGGTGTTTAGTAGCACTCCCAATGGTGCTCCAAGAGCTGACCAAAATGGCAACATCCATCACGATGGTGAGAGTCCTCCCACAACTCTTTTTCCAGGAAGTTTCACAGGCCTTCTCTTCTGTCTTCTGAAAGGCACATTTCGGCGCTGGCTACTGTCTCCTTTGCGTGTGTCTCTGCGTTTGTGCACTACGTGGTTGCCTGCATTGTAGCTGTGCCTGCGTGTATATGTGTGCCTCTTGTGTACTCTGCCCTGTGAGCACCTGCACCTGCCCTGCCCATCCATGGCCTGTGTTTGGGACAGTGTTGTGACGGCACGATGCCTGGGTCGCATGTGGGTGTCTTCTGCAATGGTGCATGTGGCATGTCTGACACTCCTCACATCTACGTGACCTTGGCCATGGCTGCCATGCCTGCTTCTGCAACTAACATTTCCACCTGCTGTGTTTACGATCTAGCTGCCTCTCAAACTGTGTCTCATTTTGCAGAATCCGAGAAGAGAAGGTGTAAGTTTGGAGAGCTGCGAAAGTTAAATTTGTTGGCAGCTGATGTTTCAAAGCAACAATGCTCTGAAAAGTGTTTTGGACGAAGGAATGTGAGAAAGTTGAGATATCCGCGTTGTGTTCTCACAGTAGATGTAGACGGAAAGAAATAAACAAAATACAGTGAAACCTCGTTAGACCGTAGTTGGCCGGGAATGACGTTTTGGTACGCATTAAGCGATGTACGAATTAACCGTCAGTGCCAGTTTAGCGGCTACTTACCGGTCAGAAAAGAAGGCCACAATCCTCACAAACACGCGCGCGCACACACGCCGGCACGCCAGCTTTATTTATGGACAGGCAGCAAAAAAATCTGTGATCTTCACTTGCCGCCGTGGTGGCCTTGCCTCGACGACGGCATCTTCGAAGTCGGTGAGGCCGCGAGCCAGCCGGTCCATTAGGCCACGCTTCTCGGCGAAGGCTCGCATCACAGTCACAGCACGCGCAGCTTCGGATAACGAGGGGCCGTCGTCCACTTCGACATCGCCCTCCTCCTCACTTTCGCTTGAATCGGGACGAGGTGCGATGGCGGCAACAATGTCGCTGTCGGAAAAGTCCGGGGATGTAAGGACGTCTCCGTCCACATCTCGGAAAGTGCCGAAGTTGAACTTGTCGACTCCCTCTCCTTGCCGCTCGAGCACCTCAACAAGGAGGCTCTCGCAGTCTTCGGTGTCCTCACCATCCTCGTTATCCTCCATGTTCTCGTCGTTGCCTTCTTCTGGCATCTTGAATTGTGCTCGCGCGAAACAGTTCCGTATCGTTGCAGGCTGCACCTGCATCCATGAGTGTGCAAGCAGGTGTATAGCACCCAGGAGGTCTATACTGTACGTTTTGGCACTCTCCATGGCGATCAACATCCGCCGCAAAAGATTTTTGCGGTAAATCTGTTTGACAGAGCGGATGATGCCCTGATCGAGGGGCTGGGCGAGCGCTGTCGTGTTGGGCGGCAAAAACAACAGCTTAATAGCCGACAGGTTACCCACATCGACATGCGCCGACGCATTGTCAAGCACTATCAAAATGCTCCTTTTCTTGGCAGCAAAACGGCGGTCCAGCTGGCGCACGTACTCCTCGAACAGCTGGGCTGTCATCCAGGCTTTTTTGTTGTGCTTGTAAACAACACCGGATGGCAGCCGAGCGCCTTTGAAGCACCGCGGGTTTCCATACTTGCCAATGACCATCAGTGGCAGCTTCTCACTACCGGTCATATTTACGCCAAAAGCGACCGATATGCGATTTTTGGCGTGTTTCCCGCCGGTGCACGTCTCATTTTTAAATGCCAATGTCCTATTTGGAAGAAGGCAATAAAAAAGTGCCGACTCATCAAAATTAAAAATGTCGGCGGCATCGTAGGCTGTCAAGGCTTCCTGCAAAACGGTGTCCTGCCATTCAACAGCGCCTTCTTTGTCTGCTGCAGCAGCCTCACCACAAACAACCTTCCCCACGATGCCGTAGCGGGCTTTAAACCGCGACAACCAGCCGTTGCTGCAGGCAAAACCGGGGCAGTTCAGCTGATCTGCGAAAGTTAGGGCTTTTTCGGTCAGAAGGGGTCCGCTAACCGGCAGGTTCATGCTCCGCGCCTTCTTCAGCCAGAGAAGCAGGGCCTTTTCCACTTCGGGATAAGCTGAGTCTCTCATGCGGCACCTCTTCAAATCGCTGTCTGTGCCTCCCGTCAACTTTTCGCGAGCGTTCCAAATTCCGCATACAGTAGTCAGCGGCAAGTTCTTATCGCGGGCTACCGCAGATTTCTTGGCCCCATTTTCAATAGTGCGAATGATTTCAAGTTTTTCCTTTACGCTCAAGACGTGGTACTTCGGCATAGTAAGAAGTTTTAGTGTGCGAATTTAATCGCACCACTCGCGCACAACACAAGAATAAAAAAAACAACAAAAAAAAAAAAACACAACACGCCGCACAAGAACGTAAGTAACGCAACACCACCACACCGCCGCCACGACCAACACTGCGGGAAAGTGAGGACTAACGACCGAATAAAGAAACGAGCTCAGCCTGGCTCGACGCTGTGGAGCCGTTGAGAATACGTACTTGGCTTGGATTGAAAGCGACAGCGAATTTGCACCCCCTACCGGGACCAGCAATCGAGAATTCCTAGGTTACCAAAAACCGATCTTGAAGGCCATGCTCTTGCACAATGGGATCGGCAACAGACGTACGCGCAAAAAATACGTCATCGTGGCCATGTTGTGACGTCACTATCGCTGGTGGTTGTTGTCCGATCGCCACATGGAGTGTATCGACCGTCTGTGCGCACGAAATTTTGCCGATTTTCGGCCTGTGCATGGATAAAGAGAACGAAAATAGTACGTACTAACCGTACATAACACCACAAGCGACTACGGCTTAAGCGGTCAGCCAATACATGGGGTTCAATGGAGATAGGGCGGGGGATTCCTCGCTACTACGTATAAACCGCAGTTACATATTAAGCGGGTACGTATTAAAGAGGTTTGACTGTAAATAGAAAAATATACTTGTTTGCATGGTGTGCATGTATTGTAAGCATTAATTGACGCATTAAGAGAAAGTACCTAATCAGAATGCTTGTTAGATGTGTGAATTAGCATGAAATTTTGATGGGTAATCACTTGGTAGCCGTTTTTTGTGCTTGGAGTATTCTGGAATCTGAATAATATCACTGTTGTAAACGCAGCTGATCAAAGGTACGAAGCAATTTATCAAAGCAGTTTTGGAATTGCTGGCATATTACTTTATGCAAACACTTCATGCAACTCAAGAAATTGTGCACAAAAGTGTCCTAGTTTTTCTAATTTTTTGTTTATACCTGTCAGTGAACTTTGTTGCTGAAAACTTTAAGATCAGCTGATATTTTCTTACCGGTCAGTCTTTCAGTGCCAAAACAAGTTTTCATTCACAATTTTTTTGCTATGTGAAAATGGAGAAATGGCAGTTTTAAGGATGGTAGAAAAAAGATCTTTACTTCCTCTGCTGGGGCACATATATACACTTCAATGATTCATGTCACTGCATAAGATAACACAGATGAATGTGTAAAGCCATGCAACAGGATGACATTGAATATCAATAGCTTAACTCATTACTGGCACAACTTCAAGAACATACTGGCTTCGATTATGCACTTAGAGAAGGGTAAAAGTTTCCCTTTTTGACGTAAGCTCAATGCATTCTTCGATGCATTAAGCAGGAATATATATTTCTGTAAACAGAGGTTGCAATGTAGTCGAATACTTAGGCAAATTATAACTTAATACTTTCATTGCTCTTTTGGAGCTGAAGAGCTTGAGTCCAGTTTATTTTTTTACTCACATGTAAGGGCAAGTTTACTGGAAGACATACTGAAAGAATAGTAAAAAGGAATGGATAAGCCCTTTGATGCCCTAAATACAGCTTCAAGGAAATGCTGACATGCATAGAATGGACAGGATAGAACATTGTGCTATTAGTTAAAAAAACACCTATTTGTAGCTGAATAATAGTTGTGGCTTCACAGCAACATTGGGCACCTGTATAACTTGTATTAACCACTTCTGAAGACGTTTAAGAACATACCTTTCCATAGTTGTTGCCAGCAGTATCTTGCGGCAAGGAGTGTTGAAGAGAAAAAAAAAAGCTTTCAGGCTTTTTTGTGAGCATCACATGGTTAATGAGGTTGGTCCAGACAAGTGCTGAGCCGCAAATGTCTGCTTTTAGGATTTTAACAAAAGCTTAGGCAAGGACAAATTTTTTTACTTGAGTCTTTTTATATGTACTGAATATATATTAAAGCAGCAATAAAATATGTTTATGCGTCTCGACCAAGTATAGTACATGGTTTTTAGAGTTCTATACAATGAGTACACTGCTGTTGGGGAAAGGAAGTAACACTGTATGGGAAACGATTTTAACTCCAACCAAAAAGTATGTGAAGATGCATAAACCCGACATACCCAACCAGACAGACATCTGTCGAATGTTTACATACAAGTAACACTGCATATGCTTGTTTATGTTTTACAAGTGTGTTGACAATAGTTTCATGTCAGTGCTATGCCCCACTGTGCACAATCAAAACTTTAAGTGATTAGATAAAGTAGCAAGGATGTAATAATAGAATAGGAACTGATAGCATGCAAATTAATTTGGCAAGGGAATATCCCAAGCTGGCAGACATTTCTCCTCACTTGGAACACTCCTTGGTAATGCTTGGCCCGTGTGCCACAAAATCCTGCATACAATCATGATTTATAAGAAGTGGCAGCATGCTGCAGCTATAAGAGAAATACATAAATCCCACTATGTGCAAGTGCTAAGATCGTTTTGCTGTTTTGTTCAATACCATGGAATTTATGTCTAGTCTGGTTTGTTTATTGTAAATTTCCGAGATGTCTCTTGCACCACTCTTACGCAATTTGTATTGAGCAAGGTTGATGATTTTATTAGCACATTCTCACGTGGGCTTCATTATTGTTCCGTAATTTGTTTTCTTTTGCTTGATGAACATAATATGAATTTCAGTTGATCACAAGCTTATTTTTGGTGCTTGTTTCATTTAAAACAGATGGTGGATCACTCGCAGAAGCAGCTCTTAAGGAGCTGGAAGCCAAAAATAGGAGCCCCACAGCAACAAAGAGCACACTTATCATCCACAGTGTTCAAAGGGTGAGTGCATGATGGCATTATACAGGACTGTAAGCACTAAGCCTAACAAGGCTGCTTGTGCTCGTTACATACATGCTACGTTTGGTCTTACCAGTTGACATATATTTTTTGATCGACTAACAGTCAATAGCATTGGCATGCATTAATTGCATTTGCTGCAAAGTCGCATGGTGTGGTGCTGTGTAATATATACTTCAAAAGGCCGTCACTAATTTGTGGCTATGTTAGCCTGTTGTGGACAGTAGTAATTAAACAAGATGAACATCTGAACTGAGTATCTCGATGCCCATGACCACAGTGTTCTTCAGCACAGTGACGTTGCTACAAGTGTGGTCAGCCTGGCAGACCTGAATCAACACAGAACTCGGCAATGCTAACATCGATTCCATACACAAAATGTCAAGTAGCTTATTGACACATGTAAGAGCTGCTCCCCCAACTTTCTAGTTAAAAAAAAAACAAAATTCCACCACTCACAAATTATGAGAAACAGAACTTTCGACCTATGTATTCCAAATGGCAACATATATGCACAAATTTGCTAGCGAACTAAGTAGCAATAAGAAAGATGAGCAGTCGGCTGCATGAAATAATTACTTCATTATGAACAAAAATAGGCTTGGCTTTTGAGATGTGTGATAATGAAAGAGTGCAGGGGATTAACACGCATTTCACATTTGCAGTCAACAAATTTAAAACAAACAACTTGATCCTTGTAAGGGATGTATCCTGTCAAAATAGCGAAACAAATGTATGGCTTTTGCACAAGCCTATACAGTATACCCATTGCTTTTGTAGACTGAACTGTCTTACATGCGGAGCCAGTGGACCTGTATATCGAAGTCAAAGTCGACAGCTGCTGAGGGAAACTGTGATTTGGCTAAAAAAATAATTTGTGTTCTTTTGCTGTGAAAACAGTGTTTCAACAAAAACCATATTTTAACAGCTAGTTCTTGTCAAGGTTGCTTAATTATGGCCTTTATGGTTATAATGGCCTTGCTCATATTGAAGTTTAGCATCTGTCATTTTATCACAGCCTTTTCAATGGTGACTTGTCTGCTATCAAATAAAGTCTGCCACTTTTAAATTAGAATATATTTTGTCAAAGTTTTACACACTCTGCAATATAAGGATTAACAGCAAATGTTTCTGCCTATATATTCAACTGCCCCTTAGACGTAAACATTTCATCAGGATACTAGTAAAGCTGGAGTACCAAGCATTATGCTCTAATCAGGAGGTTCTTGAAATTCAGTTGTGGTGGTAAAGGAGAAATTAAGGCATACACCAGTGAGACCATATCTCTTGATGCAAAGTGCGAGCGCTGATCGTGAGCTGTAAGTGCCGCGCCTGTTTGCCTATTTCTAGCTGTACCAGCTGTCTGCCTACTACCATACGTTGTCACTAAACCTCCTTTCACAGTTATGAAAGGGGATAAACACGTCCCTACTTGGTACCAAAGTGTCTTCCTTAACAAAAAACTTGGGTGCTCTTTATGTTAACTGAGTCATCAGCATCCAAATGCTGGTGCAATCTTCCACACGGCTTTCCCCTCTATTTCATCATTCCTGAAATTCACTCAATGTACTGCACCATGCTCTGCCCCTTATTACACTGAGCTTTTGTATCCATCACTTGCCCTAAAGTCCAGTATTGGCATACTACATGGTATCGTGACCCTCAACTAGAAGGTTCCACTACTGCAATCTTTTATCTGATCTTGTCACCTTAGTGACGAAATGTAAAGTATTCTGCTGAGCTGTGCTCTTTCTTAGCAGTGTAAAGAAATTGGGGGGGTCTTGTAAAGTTAAAATGCAGCTTGGCAGTCTCTTGTGCAATATTGCTGACTTTTAGCAAAATGTGCAGGCTCAACGTCTGGCTTAGGTGCTTAAAACACTAATATGTCGAGAAGGTTGAAAATGTTTGTCTCGTGTTTGAAGTGTTTTTGGGCTGCTTTAGTGCATCCACTTTGCAGTACCATGCACGATACAGTGCATCTCATACGGAGCCATATTTTTATGCAAGAGCTATGTACAAAAGTCTGAGATTTAATCTAACAAAAGTAAACTACGCAAAAGCCTTATGCATGTTGTTTAAGTCTTCTGTGTGTTTTCTGATGTGTGTGCCCCATTCTTTTGTATGTGCCTGAATAGGAAGCTGCTGTTCCAAGTTTAAAGGTATGTTCTCATCTCTTGCATGTGTTTTTGATGGTCTTTATTAACCAACTAACACTTTAAAAACATACATTTATACATATGTGACACTTTGTTACATTTTATTAGGTGACGAAAGGAGTCTTAGAGAAATTATTTCGATAGACAGTAGGAACATGGCATTCTCTTTGTTAAATTTATGACAGCCTATTTGCCATTTTAAATTTGTAAAGATGTATTAATGTGTTTTTTTAACAGAAGCACAAGTCTTTCACACAGGCCCGTAGCCAGAGGGAAGGGGGGCAACCCCTCCTTGAACTACGGGGCGACGGGGTGTTTTACAAAGAATAAATTGTAAATATACGAGTTTGGACTCGGCCTTCAAATAGTGCCCCCCCCCCCCCCCCCCACTGAAAACAATTTCTAGCTACGGGCCTACTTTTACATGGACACAAAAACAATGCCGAGCACACTTTATGTATTTTTACCATTGCATTTTAATATGGCTGTTAGGCAGAATTTTGAAAGATACCACTCTTGGAGCTGACTTATTGCATAAGTCAGGTTCGTGACCATCTTTTCATATCGAGTACCCTTGTCTGAATGTATAACAGCATTTATGATCCAGAAACCATTCTAGAAGATGATTTTGAAAGTAAATTTTTTCTAAATGCAGCATCTGACTAAACGTTCGTTGGCTCAGCTTGAGAGCTAGTTAGCAAGTCAAGTGCAGGCACATAAAGTGTTAAAAAAGCATTCTGCCATTTCTTTACTTGATCTGGTCACAAGTGACTGTTCATATAGGAAAGCAAGTTTATAAATTACTGTACTGTCCTGTAACACAATCATGCAAGAGCGCTCCAAATGAATGCCACTCTATGTTACTAATTTATGTAAATGGTGATTGAAGAAAAGCCAAATGTTTTATGCACAGAAACAATTTGGTCTGTCTTTACAACAGCTTACAGCATATGTAATCATTTTGACTAGTGCATAACATGTTCTTATGAACGGTTTTGCTATACACTATTCATCTCTATAGGTGAAAATCGACAAGCAAGGACATTGGCATGAGGTTTCCCAGGTACTGAGTCAAACGTGCTTTTTCACAAATGGCACTCGTTCAGAGTGGCCTACTGCTTTTTCATAACAGCTTATTTTGATGCCGTGCTGTACCTCCCAACGTTACCAGCAATGCACTTTATTCATTTGCTGCTTTTAAGCCTGCCTAATGGAGTTCATAATGCTGCTTGTACTTGGTTCTCGTAAGTTATATAGTTCTTCACATCAAGCAAATACGTACAGCTTAGAATGGTAGTAGATGCAGAGTCACATAAGTCTGCAGGCTTATATTTATCCCTTTCAGATGCCACCTATGAAGCACTGTTTTTAATTGCATCAAACTGATACAACATTATTTCATGGCACTCAATATTCTACTTGAACAAAAATAATGTCATAATATGTTCATTCATGTGTAATAAACACTAAACAATTATCATTAACTACCTACACTCAAACCTTGATATAACGAACCTGGATATAACAAAATATTGGTTATAACAAAGTAAATGAAAAAAGTCTCGCAATAGCTATACTGTTAAGATTTTACCTTTATAAGAAACTTTCTGATATAACGAACTTATTTTAGTGTATGATGCAACTTTGTTATAATGACATTTGAGTACTGTATTCACTATCATGTCACTCGTGCTCCGTTTTTGCATAAATGGAATCAAATATTTAAATAAAAATGGAATGCGAACTTATTTTTGAAGTCGTTCATTTTGAGCCACAAAAAATTGACTTTTTTCATAGCTTGCAGGAAGTGGCACGTAAAACTATTCGTCGAACATGGTAGTGCCTTCAGCAAAGTGACTATATTCAACAATACACTGGAAAATTAAGTTAATTGGAAGACACATTTGGTATGCCGGAGATTCAGTTCATCAAAAAGTCAATGTACAGGGCACTTTCTTAGTCACTGGTCAATACAACTAGCAAGAACAGTCAATCTATACGATTGTGTACAAAGCAACACAGAGAATTAGCAAAAAAAAGTTTGCCACTGAATGTAAGCCGCCTTATCAAAAAGACTATCAGGGTCAGTTGCTCAAAAGGATTAAATTATTTGTTGACTGCCGAGTCAAGGAGGTGCTTAAAATAAACACTTGAAAAATTTTTTAGGGGTGTCTTTATGGGGCAACAAAAAAGAGTTGTGCTCCTAAGAATGCATGCAGAGGGTTTTCAGTTTTTTAAGGACATTGGAATTTGGGATACTCATGATGAAAATAAAATAGCCAGACATAAAAGCTCTGGACCTTGCACTTTGGGCTGATACTTTACCGATTTATAGCATACTATGAAATGAAATAAAATGCAATTACCCGCGGTGTGTACGTGATGCCATTCAAGAAAGTTTTATAACACTTTATGTTTACGGTAATGTTAGGATGACACCACAAGAGCTCTCACTAACAGTTCTAACATATGTGCATGTGTCAAAATGCATGTCATATTTTAATTATAATCACAGTTACAACGTATTGTGAGCATAGCAGTGCTTATTTTGTTTGTTTTTGTTTTTTTTAGATGTTTTAGTTGTTGCAACTTGGGTTTCTGAGGCCGACGAATCCAATTTGAATTATTATTGATTGTCAAGGCCTTTAGTGTTGCAACCGTGGGTCGTACCACTGAAAGCAGATGTAATTTAGACAGGTCTGAAAATGTCACAAACTGTATTTTCCTCAGATTTTCCACCTTATGTAATGTTTTAATTAACATATAAAATAAGCTCAAGTGCACTTTTTGGCGCTTTTTACTTTTCCTCAGGCTGAAAATCTAAGAACATTGTAACCTTGAAATGCTCTTAGCACCCCTTTCAGCTCTGATTGCAACGTGGTTGGCATCCTTGCTTACTCCTAAAGGACATCACAGTTCTACTTGTGCAATGTTTTGCTCAGTGTTCACTTGTAATGTAAGAGCAATGCACATAAGGTAGGATGGGCAGGCTTAAGATGCGATAAAAAAACAAAAACAAGAGAATTTAATTTGTAAATTACTCTTGTGCAGTATTAAAAAGCTACTCTCATAAAGAAAGGACACTGCATAAGCCGGAATAGATGCCAAATATGGTGAACACATTATTAATGAGAACTAATTGACAATGATGCCAAGGGAAGTACGGGGGATGTCATCAGAAGTAATTGTAATGCAAGTGTGAAGAAAGAAAAGCGCACTAAAAGGTAACTTGACACTGGTAGGGAATGAACTTGCGACCTTAGAATAATGCATTCGATGCTCTACTACTGAGCTACAGTAGCTGTCATCCCTCCAAGCACTTTATTGGTATATAGTATGTGCACTAAAACGTGGTAGCGTCAGTCAGTGCCACCTGTTTCCATTTATGCCGTATGTGAAACACTCTTCTTTGTTTGTTGGCGTGACGTAGTATGTGATCTTTATAACGAACTGGCTGCTAATCAATAATCTTTTGTGTACTACCTGAAGGCATCAAGTCTCTCAGAACGAGATCCTCGCTATGGATTAATGAAATAAATGTGAATTTAAGGGCTTGTGCGAAGGAAATTTCATATCAGTTAGACGTTGCGTATGTCTCTACTTTGTGTCCCTGTAATATGTCTGACCTGTAGGCGCAATACTAGCACAACCAGTACTATTATGCTCAACCAGAATTATTTTTGAAATAATTTATGCAATTTTGTTCTTTTAGTTGATTTACATGCTGCTTATTACTGCTTTGCTTCACATGGTACACTAGGTCTATTTGGCACTTTAGTATATTTCACTGTGGCTCTGAAAATTCCAATCCTTATGGTTGTCATGTGAATGCAGGTGGATGACACATCACTCTCCATTTCACCAAGCAGCCTGCGAAAGCAGAACCAGCACTCTGGTGACAGGAGTGTCTCTTCGTCATGCAGCGAAGCCGAAGGAGAAGGTGAACTTACCTTCCATCTTTTCTATTCAACATGTGAGGAATCTGAGACGAGTCACAAGTAAACATGTCATGACATTCAGTTTTAGTTTATTATTTGTTCATACAGTTATTTATGATATATGATATACAGGCATTTGTTTTTCAATTATGTTTCACTCTTCAATTACTGGTTGATGTAGGAGGAGTACTAAATTTATTTGAATAAAAATGTTTGGATGGTCTTTTCACTTTATTTCACTATTGTTATCAATATATACGGTATGTTGTAATGTTTATTGTATGTTTATGCATTAAATGAAAGAGATGTGGTTTGGCCACTGAGCTAATGATCGCATTTATGCATGTGATCATACGAATTCAGAACATGGGCACTTTGGCATTTGTGTAAACTTAGTTATGTCATTAGGATTTCTCCTTCTTTCCTCCTAACACTTTTCTCTATGTAAACTATACAGTATTAACTGCTGTGTAAGATCCATCAAAAACTGTCTTTATATAATAATGTATTTATCTCAGCATTCTGATGCACAGAAATTCAACTGCATGGTTCTCTAATGTGGTTGTCTCCAATACCGCAGGTGGCCCAGAAAAACCGAAGAAACGAACGTTACTGGGCAAAATACGGAAGCGGCTGAGCTTCAAGAAGAACCGCTCCAAGTCAATGGAAGCTCGACCAGATGCTGACGCGCACAGCCACAGTAGCAGCCGTAGTGTCTCCACTGACCGTGCCAAGTCGGTGCCACTTGGAAGTAAGTGTCCTTAAGCGCAATATTTCTGTCTGCAGCCTGTTTTTTGCTGTGCACGTGTTTCAACAGGGCTGGCCTGAATGCACACTCCCACAGCAGCTTCGCCAAACTATGCCTTATTTTGTTTCTTGCACAAAGCAAACACTGCATTGCGCAGAGTTTGCTTAAAACCCGCATTGCTTAAAACCTGCATTACACAGGTTTTAAGAGTGTGCAGGAGAATCAACGTATGCACTGCTATGTGGGGATTGCAGAATGGGCACCTGTTGTCGTAAGTTCAGCAACCTTGCTATAGATTATAGATTGGTTTGATGTGCCACACAAAGTTTATTGCTGAGGTCAAAAGACACATTATCATCAATTTTTTCAAAAAAAGCGTTGAAAAGCTCGTTTCGCAGAAATTTCAGTGTCAGCATCTGCATTGGTGACTCATTGTTTTTTGGGAGTAAGAATGATCATCCGGTCTGTGACTGAAAATTTGAGAAAAGTGCAAATAAAATAAATAATAAAGATCTTTGGGTCCAAGTGGGAATCAAACTCTGGCCGTCTGCGTGGCAAATAGGTGTTCTGCCAGAGAGCCATACTACTTCTTGAAACTACCTTGGAAAAAAAGACTCCAAAGAATGCTATGCAGTAGAATGAGGCTCCTTAACACGTGTGCAGAAGCGTAGATTTGTGCAGGCATGAAAACATGTTGTGCAAACAGGGGTTGTTTGAAGGTCCACACATTACAAAGCACTTAGACATATCTAGTGATCATCAGTAGCAGCAAAAGCATCAAAATAGGGAATAGCAATGTAGGTTCGTGTGCTGTCGTACAGACACAAAGTGTGCCCTTCACTTACTTGCAAAAGGAATAATAATGATGTGGGGGGAATTTAACACCTTTCTAGGATAGTTTGAAATGGCCAATGTTACGTGCACAGTAATTCGTTTTTTTTAAGTACCTTTGAGGCATGATACAAGAACCGAAGCGAGGTTTGTGATTGAGAAGGCGATGCACACGAGGCCAGATTACGCTATCGCACTCTACTTTTGCAGGCGAAGCTCAACAGTGCCAGTTTTTTTTCTATGCTGCCATTTTTATTTAAGAAATATTAAGTGGAGCTTACAATTACTTGATTGAAGTTTCAGTATTGGTGCAAAGCAAGATAAATTTGTTGGAGCTAGTCCGTATGCAGTGGCACAATTCATTTGGAGGTTTCCAGCATATAAATGCTATATCATGTCGCATAAACCTTTTTTTTTTGGTGAACAATTGATTCTGCGAGGCAGTGTTGCTGTTTAGCTGCATAGTCAAGCATGCAGAATTGTAGAGTTCAGCATTTATTTAAGTGTAATTTTGATTAAATAATTGCACTAGTGGCACATATAATCCCAATGATGATCCTCCAGAAATGTAGAAATTGCCCGTTTTAATGAGTGTCATTGGAAGAAGCACACATAGGAAATATTCTGTGACCGCTTTAAACATCAGAAATTTCATTGTTTGTTGGGTCCGACTAGAACGGCCACAATGCATCAAGTAGCTGTTGCTTTCATTATTAGAGATAACATCATCCAAATTACGATGCATATCAAATCATGCAGATCATTACTGAGTTATTGGAACTTTAAAGCTTACATGAAACCTATTTCTCACTATGTGTTTTTGTCAGAATATTTGAGCTGCACACATTTTAAAGGAACATTTGTTATGTGTACATTGACTTTGTCTCCAGATTATAGTTCATTTTGTGGCTTTTTATTACTTAGTATATTAAGGCTATAATAAAATCACTTTGATATGTACAGCCCCAGTGCTTAAACAATCATTTTGTTACGGTTGTACTTAGAACACCGACATATGATAGCTGTGCTGCTGTTACGATTTCTAAAAAACCTGTAGGTGACAGAGTGTTACTGATGTATGAAATTATAAAAAAAAGGCATTCAAATAGGATTCTTTCTAATTGATATGTTTACTGAACCGACATGGAAAGCTTGGCTAGTGAAAAATCTAGCTTATTTCGCAAAAGACACTGATCCATGCACACAACATTTATGTTTGGTTCATGCTCTGTACAAGGCTTGACTATTACTGCAGTGAATTTCCTACAGCATTGTGTGCTTTCCTTGCAACTTATCAGAATGAGTCGTCGCAAGCTGATCTTTCATTTCAGCAAGCAGCAGTTTTCATAAAGGTGCAAAGTATGCACATAGCCTTCTCTGCGTCTCATTTGCTCTTGCACTAGTAGAGGGAATTATAATACACAAATACATATGTATACTGCTCAAAGTTGCAAACCATGAGGCATTATTTTAATTTAACTGCGCTACTCTTTTGCTTCCCACTGCCGGAAATAGCTCAATAATGAAGATCCATCATGCTTTGTTAAGGGCAAAAACAAAAGAAGTGGGTGGTTAATCTTCATGTAAAGCAGTTGATCTGTGAACACTTGCTTCTACGCGGGCTCTGTGAAATGTGGCCAGTGCATTGCACGATTGTTTGTTTGAGCAGCACTGCAGCACAAAATTGCTTTTTTGCACAGATATCTCTCGTTCTCTCGTTCACTCTTGCAGTCTGCAGTGTGATGGTATAAACCGCCTTTCTATACTCTTTCTTCACCACAGCACATTTCTTGAACCACGAACCCCCTTTGACGTTCCATCTCCGTAGTTCCCTTCAGTATTGCCAAAGCTACAAGGTGTAGTGGGGGTCAACAGTGTGTTGTGCCACTTTGGAAAAGTAACATTAATGAAAAGCTTGCTTCTGTATGGGCCAGAAGTTCTATAAGATGGAGGTTTGCTGTAATGAGAAATCTTTGAATGCGAAATGTTACTGGAAGAAACATTTCAAGAAGGGTGCCCATCTTTATCAGTGCTGCTGAATTAATAAGCGGAAATCTTTTTGTCCAAATTTTGGTTAGAGCCAATACTTTCAACAATTCTCCATCCCATCAAGCTTGTTTTGGAGTATTACTTAATGTGGTCTAACCAGCCTACTGACACTGAGGAATATCTCACTGCATGTATCGCCTAAACATTGCTTAAACTATATGGTATATTACATTTGGTTGTTTCCTTACAGCGTGCTTTAATTTTTGCTTGTATCTAACATCGACTTCATCCATTGAGCACAGATGTGATGTAAAGTAAATGAATACCATACACATGTCTGTACTAATATGGAGGCTTGAGTGCTTGACCTGATTTCTGGATGCTTTGGTGCAAGAACACATAGTGTAAACAGGTAACAGGACATTCATAGATGTAAACAATTCTGTGTGCTAACAGTCGTTTGTATATATATCACACTAACGTAATGTATCTGTGTTGCGTGTTGAGACTCTCTGACCAAGAATAATGTAATGCTGTTAAATTAAAAGGTTATGCAATCGAATTTCAAGGCTATAACAAATCTCTTGCGGGTTTCTTATGTAAGCAAGGACATTCGACATGAATGTTTGGACACAGCCAACATTTCGTATAAATTTTAATTCACTGTCAAAGTGTACCTAAACGCTCATTCTCCCAATCAAGGCTTATCATTGGTGCATCCATCACTGACGTAGCTCTACAAAAAGGGCAGCAAAAGTTGCAGTGACATCACTTCAAATCTGTGTGAGCGTGGGCGTGCACAGGGCTCCTCCCTTCAGTGGAGACGTATGTTTGTTGTAGCACCCACCCTTCTCCTATTATGTCGATGTGTGGGCCTGGCTTTGTGCTGCCCCTCTTAGGTGACTAGGGGGGGCCAACAGATATGCAAGTGCATGGCAGCATTATTCAAGTTCACCGCTGACTTACTGTAGCTTACACACTGCTAATGGGAATTACAGAGATACTGCATATGTTTTAAATCTTGCCAGTTGAGACATGCACGAAACGGACGACATGATGCATCGTTATTTCCTTGACATACTTCCTCTCCTCTCCTTTTTCAAGAGCGTTTCACACCAACTTCTTGGTGTGCTCTTGTCATTGTCTCAGAGGCATTTAACAATTAACTTAAGACTGAAACATTTACAAGCTACCTGTCGTTGGCTTGTCTCTAGAACAACATAATCCAATGATGTGGATTCATCCTAGGCTCATATTTTGTAGGTAATGAGCCATTTCAGAAGCGGAGAGATTTAAAGAGAAAATGCAGAGTGGATTTACCCGCCGGTACATCACGCAACTGCTTTTTCTTCTTTTTTTTCTGCATTGATTTGAAGCCATGTGCGTGCACCTGCACAACTTTTTTTAATATTTCTGTAGTAGAAATAAGTGTAAAGAGAGTTTATGGTTGCTTATGGGGATGAACACCTTGTTAGCTAAAGAGTGTTATGCTAGAAATGGCTTTAAGCTTAGCAAAGGTAACAGTCTCTATTGCCTCTGTGAGTAAATTTTAAGTTCTGATTTCTGGTTCATATTTACATGTAACTTTTTTTTTTTTCAAAGTGCTCGTCTGTGTGCACATCCTAATGTATGAGGACCATGAACGGCAAAAGACAGCCTTAAAAAATTCTGGCCATTTGTATTTGCATTTAGTTCATTTTCCCCTAAGGTATGCTTTGTTGCATGCTTTCCTGTGCCACAGCCACCAGAAATTGTGCATTCTTAGTTCTTAATGTGTTCTGCAATATAATCAGCTCATGTACTTCATGAGGGTACGTGAATGATGATTTTTGTGGAAGGAACCTCGTCAGTTTTTGGCTTTATTATGATGATTGATAAACATCTACATCTCCAAATTAATGACTGTATTGAATTTTTTGATTCCGCATGCATTTCTGAGATGTTGTTGCATAAAAGGTAAGGCCTAAATTTTCTTGGACCATGCATTTCTTCTCTGGGTGTATGTACTGAGCAACGAGCACACATGGCGAACTTCTGCACATTTTGACCGTGCACCATCACATCTTGAAATGTGCCTCATGCTCACTTACTATTTTATGCACAAACTAATGATTAGTACTAACTTCGGCACTGTGAAACCTTAGTTTATAAGCAAAAGGCCATGAGGAAATGTCAGTATGGCATTACAAGTCATGTTTCATTTTTGCTAATGTAACCATTGTAATTGAAAACCATAACAATCCACTGCATCTGCATGCCATCGTAGGAATCGCAGTCTTTGAACACAAATTTTGAAGCAGACACCACTGTTTACTAACTTTTCACTATCATCAAATCTAACAGAACATTTTATCATTGAAATGATGACAAGTGTGGCAGAAATGACACAAGTTTGAGCATGTTAATTGGTATTCTCTTTCAGCCTCTCTTAGTGCAGTGCACAGCACAAAGATGAAAGCAGGGGCTAACTTTCAGCAGATTTACTTTCAGAAGCTTCTGATATATGTCGATGAATAACAGCATGCACAAATGAATTTGTAACAGTTGCTCCTTTCTTTGTAGCCGATTGAGCAGCTATAGCTTTAGGACCATGTTTCTATTCTCCATTATTTGTCTTGGTGCTCCTTGACTTTTACTCGAGTTATCCTACCAAAAAGCCCTTTTTGTCTTACTGGCGCTGGGATCAGTATGTGAGACATAAAATGAACAAAGGTACAATGAAAAATGCTTTGCATCAGGGATACAATACTTTTTATTGCGACCCGGAAAAGATGCATGCCCGCTTTTATGAGTGAATTTCTTTCATGAAGGGTTACCCCTTCATCAAGCATATCAAGTTGTTGGCTTGCATAGTTGAAGCTTAAAAGTGTCGAGTGGGATTTCTAAACATGTGTTTGTGTGTAGAGAATCGGCCTGATATACTGAGGAAACTGGATCTGAGACCAACTAGTGAACATGTATAACTTTTTTTATTGTTTCATGTGCTTTAATGATGCCATGTAATTGTAGCTAGACATCAGAATACTGAATTGTGGTTAGTAATTTTGAAACTGATGATGATATTACTGTAATGCACCAATAGGTTGTTCCACTTGGACCCCAGTATTGTGAAAGTTGTGCAGTAAAATATACAACTGCAGTGATAATTTCATCTCTTTATTCCTATCTTTCGTCACATTATTTAAAAACAATACCCTAAATGTACGTACGTTACCTAGCTGACTGGTTGTTTTGGTACAGAACTATTTAAAGCACGTTTTTGCAATTTTCAATGATTGCATGACAGCCACTACCTCTTTCTTGCTTCCTTGTCTCATTTTGGTTGATGGCCATGCATTTCTGTAATGACACAAGTGAAAGAAAGCAAAAGTGCCTGGAGAAGCTGTGATGCTGTTTCCACGACTTACAAGTAGCAGTTGAGCTTCAAACTCCATTATTGAACATGAGGAATTACATACTGACCAGACAAAATTTTTAACAACCATGTGATAATGCAGGACCTGGCAAGAATCCTACAGTTCACTCCAGCGGGCACAAACTTCATATTCATCTTGCCCTAACTTTTTTTTTCACTCTCTTACGAAAAAAAAACCTTTGTGTTTAGCTATTAAGACTGCTACTGGCTATGGTAGTTTTCAACAGCACCTACCACGTCAAACTCGCATAATGCGACATTCTTGTGCCCTACTAATGTGTACATTACCCAATTAAATCATGCCTACCAAGGCTGTTGCAGCATGCCATTAAAGGGGCCTGCAACACTTTTTTAAGTACCATAGAATGAGAATTACCATGGAAAGGAGCGCCTCATGAATTCACCACCGCAAACATTTTTTGTTTGTTCAGTACGATCAGAGTTACAAAGATGTGTTGCACACTGCAATTACATATTCTCTTCTCTTTTTCCGATGGAAGCACTGGAAGATAAGCAGGTAGAGATGGCACGGGGAAAGAAAATCCGTCAGCTGCGCCTTGCGATCTTGAGCACTTTTTTTTTCTTTGAATATGGGGCTTCTTAGTGTGTCTGTGAACATGCGCATGGACAAGTCACGAAGTCGCGGCTTTTCGCAGTGGCCCAACTAATCACCAAGCGAGCCATGCTCAAATGAACCAATGGCTGATGCAGTGACTGTGATGAGTGTTTTTTGAGTTTGTATCATCATTTGTCGAGAAAAAAGAAAGCAATTTTTAGCTGACTTTGAGAGTTGATTGTAAATTTCAGGCCCCAAGCGGCGGTAAAATATTCAGCTGGCATTTTCTCGGAAGCCTTGACTACCAATCAGCATTTTCTGGCCGTGTTCAAAAAGTGTTGCGGGGCCCTTTCAAAACTCAATGCCCTTTGCCCTCTCAATGCATTCACACTTTCTAGTGTGTTCATAAAAATGTTAGCTATGAACACAGATAATAGTGCCACTACATTACCACCACCGGCGTCATACATGTAAAGACGCAGGCTGAGCCTTACATTTTTAGGAGCATTTACAGAATGCCAGGCACATCAACCCAATTAAGTTTACTCATGCTTGTAAACATCCACACAGGTTCATTTGACCGATTTCTACTGTGAGAATAGCACTGTGCGTTACCAATGCCAGGTTGTGTTTATGCTTCAAAAGTAAATGCTGTGATTGCTACAGCACTTGTCTATCATCTGATAGCTTTTGTCTCGTTCAAAAGAGCTATCCTTTCCCCCAAGGAAGCAGTGCCTGCTATGTTTGTACTGGTGCTGCCTATTTTATGTAGCCTTCCTGTTTTCCTGCTAGGGGGTAATCCAATCTCACCGTTACCTGGAGGTTCATATGTTTGGGAGAGGGGAGCTAAAGTAACTGTTGATATATTGAGGCACACAGAAATCTGTTTTCATTGTGATTAAAATTTAGAAGTTTATTGGTGGAAAGGTTTATTACATCAGTAAACATGTTTGCAAAAAAGCTCGGTTGGTAATTGGGCTCGTGGCCTAGGATGCAAACGGGAAAACGAGCACTTGCTCCCACTTTTTTGGATTTACTTACACCGCTGAGTTTCTGTGCTTACATAGATGTGTATCACTAACAGTAGCACAATACACATCCTTTTTATAGAAGTATATCAAAAGTTGACACAGCTGTTTCTCTGCGTAACATTATCTAGATGTAAATTTAATTCATTTATAGAAAAGCTATGATACGATTGATTTTTGCAGCAGGTTTTCACATGTCTAGAGGTACATTTGTTTCCACATACATATATATATCAAGAACTTAAACTTCCATTAATTGCATTTGCTTCCATTTTATCATGTGTACCGTGTGTATGGTGCGAATGACCCTGCACATAAACTCACTCAATGCTTAGCGCTTATTTTGTGACCCAACGAGTGTGTAATCTTCACTCAGAATAATAGGTATGCATTGAAGCACCTACTAAAATCAAGAATTCTTGCAATAAGCTTCTTATATTCTTGTCTCTCCATACATTTTACTTTTGTTTTTGGTACATAGCTGGGGTACTAAAAGTCAGAAGCTAAAACTTTGACCTATAGCTTGCATGTGTGACACTTTAAGCAAATATAAATAAAATTGCATGTTTAGTTTATTATTGGCACTGGGGAAACCTGCTACAGACATTATATAATGCTTGAAAGAGCGAAAAAGCTAAGGCTTATGAATAATTCACGACATGTTTATTTAGCAAGAAGTATCAAAGGTTCATGACACAAGTTGCATCTAAACTAAGCCCATAAACGTTGTGTAATTTACATCACCTTGATGAAGACATGGGGTCAGCAAGTTATCTCAGGAACCTGTTCCTATTGTGCACCTGTTCCCTATTACTACAAGGCATTGTGCATCAGCACGCTCTTGAAGACCACCCTGCAACGCAAAGAGAGAAAAAAAAAGGGGGGGGTGGGGGGGGGGGGCTTGCCATGCGAGATGTTGTCAGCCATTATGTGGCACAGCATCTTGTAAGTATCATAATATACTCGCTTTTGTCTCTACCGTGTACCCGTAATTCCCATGACAATAATAAGTGCCACTCGTGTTGATCACCACAGCTCATACAAGAAAGATCAAATATGCCTATTTTCTAATAAATAAAGTTGTGTCAATCAGTGCTCTTAAGAGCATTACTTACTCCTGGCACATTTGGTACATTCTATATACATTTAGCCATTGTCAAGAATGACACTGTGATTACAGGATAAAATGATTGTCTCAATTGCCACTGAATTATTTCTTTGCTCGGCTGTCAATGCAAATCAGATTGACCAATTCCTTTCAATAAGCAATGCTTTCCCTTACTGTTTACATTTTCTATTCTCTATCATGCAAAAGAACATTAAATGAGCAAGGTTAGCTCTCTAGTTAAAACTTTGTAGTAACTTACTATTTCTTTTTCTTTGTTTTCTGTCTATAGGAAATACTCACCTCGATGTTCCAGGTAAGATACTTTATTTGTCTACTTTTTGATTATTTTGTGCCTGAGAAGGAGGCAGCCTTATTCCAAATGTTTATGCAACTTATGGTGGTGGCAAATAACTTTACTGGTACGATTCCATCTTGCACATCTGGAAGCAATTGTGCAGAAAGTTGACAGCATTATAAATGAATAGAAGAGTTAGTTCTCCTGTTTCAACCTGGGGTAGAGTAATATATTAGTGATTTCTTTGGTTTACTTCTTGAAATTTCAGGGTCATAATATCTGTAAGGTGAATAACAATCAAATAATATGTCAAGATAAATAAATATATTGTGATAAAATGCTTACACAGCTCTGTATGAGACATGAATGCTTATTTTATGCAAATACCTGACTTTCGTGACATTGCTCTTGTATTTATGTGACGTAGTGTTTTTCAACCAAATTTTCTTTGACTTAGTTGTCATATTATGGCTGTCATGTGTGAAAGATTGACATAGACATCATTTAAAAAGTTTGTGAAAGCGTACCATATGTGGTAATGATCAAGAAATAATTTACAGAAAAACGAAAGATTACTAGTGTGAAAGCGACATGCAATATGGAAGTGAATAACGTCCCCTGTAATGTGGGTGGTTGAGTTATCTTTGGATATAGATGCGTGAAAATTAGTGAAGTGGATTTTAGACAGATAGATAGAAATCGTTATTCAAAGGACTATCGTTAAATTGAATCTGAAGGGACCAAGAAAATGTGTTGCGTTCAACAAGAGTTTCGTTTACTGAGAGATGAATAGGGATGCAGTGTTCAGGTATCAGACCAATAATATTAAATACGCTTGTTTCATATAAGCAGCAGTTTTGTTTAAGGGGTATGGTAGGGCAAACCCCCCCAAAAATCTAATTTGCAGTTTTTGATACCGAAAATTTCGCTGCACTTTGAGGCACAACAAACCTGTGGAAGCTCGCGGCCCTTTCAAGTGGTTTAAACGCTGCACCAAAGTGCATCACGCGCCCTCTGGCGTAAGCAGTATGCGCACGTAAAACTTCGTTTTTCTCAAATTGCATTTTCCGTAAATTTTTCCGCTGTGTACCTTTTCTCAAAACACATTGAACCAATTTCGATGAAGCTTTGTATGCGTGAGCTACAACAAGTTTACAACTTGAGCTACAACAAGTTAGGAATAATCTGAACTAAAAAAAATTGCCGATTTTTCAAAAAGTGAAGCTGTAAAAAAATTTCACAACATTACGCACCCTCCGTGGTGTTGTGCAAGCAGTGTTTTTATTTTTTTTACAAAAGCTTCATGAAAAATGTAATATATCTTTTAGTTCAGATGTAACCTATGAGTCTCTACAACAACACGGCTGAATATGGTTACATTCCTTACGGTAGTTACCATAAAAAAGGGTACATCGAATAAGTGAACCCCCTTTAAAATTTGGGAGTGGGCCATAGGTAGGATAAGCAACCTAGGCATACAAAAAGGGTGTCACTTGATACCCAAGGGCTTTTTTGTGAGCATGTAAAATTTTATGGGAATGCTTGCAGCCTTTCGTAAAATATTACATTAAAACTGACATATACCATTTACCCTACCATACCCCCCTTAAGAGACTTCTATTTACTAAGAGTCTACTGTATGCCAACAGGCGTTCGCAACAATGGTAGTACAAGGAGCAGCATCAGCGAGGGGTCCGGAATCAGCGCTGCCTCTAGCCGCACATACGTCAGTGACAAGTCCCTACTCGTTGTAGAAGCAAAAGAGAATGGTGTCATCAGGTATGACATTGGAAAATCATTCAGGACATCATTTTATGTTTTATTTCACTCAGTGTGATGTATAAGTGAATAATTTGTCTCTAGAAATTTGTGAAAATTTGTGAATAGTATGTAAATAGAACAGATCTTTACATGCTTTATTTACAGCATACAATGAGGTATGAGTGCTGCTTTTACAACTCTCTGTGGTACCTGTGTCGCATCCTCTCGGATAAACTTGGAAAATTGGCTGATAGTAGCACAGGATTGTACCTAAATGCAAAGCTATTTTTCTCTGTATTATTTGTTTGATCTTTGTATCTACACTGTGTTGCTTATGCTTTTATTTCGTTTATACATAAAAAACATTCACTCCTAAAAAGTCGCATAGTCATATTATTGCAGTAGGGCGTTGAGCATTTGCAGACTGCTTCTGAAGAACTATTGGCAATATTAATTGCAGCTATGATGCTGAAGAACAAGATCTACATTTTATGTAAACAAATTTAGGGAAACCAAACAAGCACCGAAACAAAAAAAATGTTTGTGAGGAGTGGGGAGCTCAGTGCAGTTGAGTTCTCATTAAAATATTAGGGCGGTAGTTCAACAGAAAAACTTAAAATAATCACAGAAGAATACAAAAGAGGTAAAATGAAGTTATTTTAATATGAAGGTAATTATGGAGGAAAAGAGTTCTTAAAACTTATAAGAAAAAAAGACTGATAAATATGGACAATACCTAGCTATGCAGTACTGGTGGAATTATCCTTGCCCAAGTTTCGTAAAAGACAAAGAAGAGAGTGAAAAGAAGGAGAAAGCTGCTAAGCTACAAATGCACTCTCTCCATGCAATAGATAGCATACCTGAGATATGGATCACTTGAATGTGAGTGCATATGTGGTAACAGGCATATCATTTCAAATATTTTAGTGGGACTGCTTCTACTCAGTGCAATTTCCGCTTTGTTATATCATCTCACTGTGCCCCACAGAAATAGTGTGCATATCTACTAAGGGGTACCTAGCAAGCTCATTGTGTTCTGAATGGTCCTGATCATTTCGATTTTCTCTTGAAGGAATATTTAAGAATACAATTAAGTGATATTTTCTCCTTCAGGCATTACTTGATCCCTCCTCATTTGGCACATCGCAGCAAGTGGCGAAGGAAAGGCGTCAAACTGCACATTTTCAATGACCATGTATTTGTGGCCAAGCATATCCCAGGGTAAGCACATGAAGAGATATTTACATTATAAATAGACCTCTTGCGCTATTCCTGATGAGGAGCAGCATGCACTCATGTTCATGCCTATGACTATGAATGCCACTAAAAAAAATAAAGTACCTGATCATGATAGCTTCATGTGATGATATCTATTGAAAAACATTGCAAATAGCTATGCACAGTTGTGGGCAAGTCTTGGAAAATATTGCAGCCTGTGACTGTGCATTTGGTTTGTCAGTGCTCTTAATGCTATTGCCACTCCGGCAGCTTTGCCCATGTTTTGCATCTGTTTCTAAACTCTTTCATTCGAGCTAGGCTCATTGTATATGTGCAACCTGCATTTAAGGCCTAAACTTGGGTCAGCTGCACTTACATTAATGTGTGGATAGGATGTATTGCAAGAAGAGAGAGAGGGAGATAGGTTTTTATTTTGTGTCAATTATGAACACTTTTAGCCTTTAGCATGGGTGTGTGCAATGGAGTAATGCATAAATAGAGAAGCAGAACAAAAGACAAAGTGGTGAAGTCATCCACAGAAAACATTAAAAGGCATCAGCAGGGGAGTGAAAAAGTAGGCATGAAAAGCAGTGAATTGTGGTGAGAAAGCAGTGCAAGGAACAGTATGTGACCAGAACGTGCACTGAGCGAAGACCTCTAATCAACTATAGGGATAGGTGAAAATCATAGTTATCGAAAACTGAAGAATGTGGGCTTGTAAAAGGAAAGAATTTGACAAAAGCTGCATACTTTCAGTGATAGTTATATTAACATTGGCATATATAATAAGGCACTGTGCTAAATATTTTCTTTAGTATTCTGCTCTCTTAGCCAATGACTGTGTTCATTGTGTTTTCCTCTGTAAGAATGTGTTGATAATAAAACATATTGTTTGGACAGATTCTGTGCTTTGTTAAACATTCAGTGTTCATGTACCATTTTAAGCGAACCTGGTTAGAGTTTCTCAAGTCCACAGTCGTATGACTGTGCGGCATTGTATAGATTCTTTAATTTAAAATTGATACTTGCCAAGTTTGTCAAAAATCTGACAGCAAGAAATTCTAGGGGGATGGGGGGGCTAGGTATAGATTTTGTCAATAGTGAGATGTTCAGGAGGATTTTGCTCTAATAAAATCTGAAAGCTCTAAGTTAATTCTATTTCTTGCCGTATTGACACCGTACATTTATATTCTTATTGTTGCAGTGGAGTTCAGTGTCACGTTTGTTCAAGGCTACTGACAAGAAGGCTAGGAAAACAAGGTTACGTCTGCAGAGGTTGGTATTCCGGCTATCCTCACCTTCTCTGTGTTAAAAGATTTGAAAAGAGGAATCACAGCGCTCGTGTTTTTTTTGCACAGTTTTGGTTACAGAGCTGACAATACTATGTGCCTCTTGTTCTTATACGAAGGCATCTTGAATAATTTCAGGTTGTAACCTGCTCTGCCACAAGTCTTGCCATGTGAAAACAGAAAGTGTATGTAACAACAGCTCTGTGGCGACCATGCAAATGTAAGTATGAAATACACCGATGTTTGGCATAATGACGTTGGCATGTTAAACAGTGAAAAAAGATAGCTTTCTAACCTCTGTTTCCCTTTAAGACTATAATCATTATATTATGAGTGCACATAAAAATCTGAGCACTTAGATTTGATGGCAGTGTTGATCTAGCTCTAGCAATTTCGGCATCAAAATATCTTTATTGAAACATTCCTTGAGCCCGGCGTTCGCTTTAAAAGCTTAAAAAAGTTGGGCAGTTTTCTTATGAACACAATTCGAAGGCCAACTCAAAATCTATATTTAGTTCAAATTCTGAAGGTTTCTCGTCACTTATTTTATGGCGAACACTTTCTTGAGAAAAGAATGGTAGACTGGGTATATTGGCTCGGCATATTTTGAAGTGTAAGGCACGATAACGACAACGAACAAGTCATACACGTGCATGTAGCACCTTCAAAGTATAGATAAATGAATGAATGATTGCCTGACTGACTAACGGAATAAATAAATGAATGAACAAACGAAAATGAACCACTTATTGATTTTTTAGTGTAAATATACATCTTCATTAGAACATGGGCTCGAGACTTAAATATCAAGTTAACTCACACTTTTCAGGGTGTTTAATTATAGTGCAGTTGTACACACATAAAAAAAATCAAGAGAGTATAATTAAATTTGGCAGGTGACATGGCAGCAGTTTTCTCGGACAAAGGAATAATAGGACATATTTGGAGAGTGAATGTATAAAGCATTGATTGTTATGATCAATGAATGTACAATAGAAACGTTTTATGCAAGAATAGTGTAAGAGAAATTGTACAAGATTGCCTTTATGTTACTCACAACACCTCTGCTTGTTTATGAATAAATAAAATGAACTCGATAATTTTCATGTGTCCTTCTGTGTACTGAATGTACACATAGTAACAAGATGTCCAAGCTGATCTAACTATTTGCATCTGTACTGACACTAATGTCCATTCATTTGTACTTTATGTATGGTAAGTATATATATAAGTATAGTACTTACATGTGTATACAGCTATATTATCATAGCTTTCAAAAACATTTCCATACTACCGTTGCTTATTTGGAGTTATTAATATTGTTTATAAACTAATTTATAATATTTTACTTCAATTAATTTGACTAGCTGTTTTTTAACAAAGGTGTACACTTTAACTTTCTTTTCACAGGGATGTAAGTTGAATATTTATTGCATTTTATCCATAGGTGTAAATATCATTAAGAATAAAGAGAAGTTTGATATATGATGTGCAAAATAATACAAACATTTAACCAGGGTTGTTTCTCTGTCATTATCAGAGCTCCCAACTCGCAACAGCCAGCATCAATGAGTAACAATGCATTTAAATTTATTTTGTGATGCAGTGCATCATGCAGTATATATGAATGAAATGCTGGTGATTAATCATATCTGTTATATTTAAGACTGGCTTGATTTGGCTTTAATGTTGATACCGTGGGCTCAGAATTTTTTTTTTCTGGAACATTTTATGTGTTTTTTAAAATAATTGAGAACTTCTGTTCATGATTTACTACTGCAGGGGGAACGTGGTAGCTTGTCATCCACAGTTTTACAGTGGTCCATTTTATTGAAGTTGTAGCTTGGATACCGTGGATTATAAGGAGTTTAAAGTGAGGCTGGATACTTACCTCAGATGAAGCTCAAATACCGTATTTACTCGATTCTACCGCGCCCTCAATTGTAACGCGCACCCGATTTCCACGACGAAAAAAAAAAAAAGTAAGACATCGATTGCAACACGCACCCATTTTTCTTGCTGGCCCGCACGATCACACCACTCGAAAAAACGACTCCTTTTGGGAGCGTCTTCCATTTAAATATGAGGTACGGGGGAAGCTTGTGCCCATCTGACGTGTAACAGAGCATTGCCGTCAGTGTAGTTTTATCGTGGACCGACGTCAGCACGCGAACTTGCGACGGTTGTGGTGCCAGGCATGTCGAAGTAAAGACCGTCTGATCGGCATTCCCGATTTGCCCAAGCAGGTAGCCATTGTTGTACCGCAAGTTCAGGACGAACCTCTGAAAACTGTGGAGCTTTTCATCGTACTCCTCTGCAAAACTTTTGGCATATGCCTGTTCACCTTCGAAAGGAAAAGCCTTTCTTCTTCATAAAGTTAGTTAGCCATCACCTGCTTGCTTTAAACTGGCTCTGCATTAGACCTTTTTCTAAGGCTAATTGTATAGGCCACACTTGGAGCAGTTCTATCGTCACGGGCCGCTGTGCCGCTCGCTGCTCAAGCACATACTCGCCGAGCAGCTCTTCAATTTGCGGAAACCGACCCTGCTGTGGTCCACTGAAGCCTTTGCGTGAAGCTTTGCTGTCGACAATCTTCTGCTTATGTTTCCGCCAGTCCCGCACGCACGTTTTGGGAACTCCGAACGACCACGATGCGGCCCGATTTCCGCCCGTTTCTGCACACGCGATGACTTTTCTTTTAAAAGCGGCATCATGGTGCACTCGAGTTTTTGGAGATGGCCCTTCCATGTCGTCGATGCTAATGCACTACAAGATGACGAACTTCTCAGCACACGTACAAAGTGCCGCACATGGGAAACACATAGGCAGAAATGGCCGACGTGCCATGCCAACGCACATAGAGGGCGACCATGTTGGAAATGCCGATGGCAATAGAATGACCGCTTTCATTTTTTTTTGGTACTCGTTTCTAACGCGCATGCGATTTATGAACTCGCTTAACCGTAAAAAAGGTGCGCGTTAGATTCGAGTAATTACGGTACTAGAAACTATTGTGCCATTTCTTGTTGTCGTTTGACATTGTGGTTGACAGCAGGCTGCCACTGTATGTATGGGTCACTACATTATTTTAATGCTAATCTTGATAATACAAGTTTTACTATCCAAGAATATTTCTGCCGAGGTAAGATGAGGACAACTATCTAAGCTAATGTCTTTTAAGATTGTGATGCCATCAAGATCACCTGAATAATTCTTTTGGAAGCTAATTGTGTATCTGCATTTGTTCTTATTTATTTACAAATACTGCAGACCCTCCTTGGGCCCAAGCAGGTGTGGAAATATCATTAAAAAACAATAACAACAATAAAACTTACAACTGTCAATAACATTAGTCATAGAGGAAACATAAACCACAATCAACAAGCAAAAATAAATAAATACATATGCTTTGCAATAAAAAACATAAAACATTATAAGTGATAAAAAATGCACATACAATAATTCAACACAATATAAATTAAACACTATGCATAAAAAAGCAAATGCAAGAATCAACTGCCACAAAGCTCTTGTAATTTATGTAATTGAGTATGAACTTACTGTTTTGATGAAAATTAAAATTTTAGAAATATATATATTTTTTACTGTGGTGCCGCAAGGGCAAATTAAGCATATATGAAGACAGTATTTCATATTTTGCATGTGTGTGCACACATATGGTTATAGAACAGATATCTTGCTGTGTTATGTTATACCTCTCTCTTTCTTTCTATTGTATTTTTGTAGGTTTGAGTTTTCATTTTTCTTTCGGGAGTCTGGAATCTGCTGGGAGAAATGTGCATGAGTGATTTGCGTCCTGAGGCAGGCTTACCTTTCGTTACCTGCACTTCTGGCCAATATGCAGCACGCTTACTTAAATATTAGTAGTACAGCAACTATTATTTTACACTTATTAATATATCATGTTGGTTTTTACCGAATATCGTTGTGGCTTATCAATGTTTATAATTATAGTGTTTGCCATGGGGGATATTTGTGATCCTATCTGATGTATTTTCACTACGTACATGCTTCATATTTATGGTAGATACAGGAGTGTACAGCTTCAGTATTTCTTATGATCAATAGCAAATATTTTCAAAGCCCATTGCATGACCTATGGTAATTTGGTTGGTCAGTCGGGTTTGTTGTAAAGGCATGTTTAATGTTTGCAGTGAAGAAAACTTACACAGGAAGGCAATTTTCGCTTTAATATCTACAAGTAATAGTTGCAAGCTTTTTTAAATTTTAAAATGCTGTTTCTTGCTCAAGTGTAACATATAACTGCAACTTGGAATGCCCAGCTTCAACGTCAAACTGCTTATAAAGGTATCCAACAGTCAGACTACTGTAATGTCACTGGTAGAGCTAAGTAAATTAGACAATAGCAGATTGTTTTTCCTGCATTGTTTTATTGTTTGATACGCTTACATAATACTACTTAGACACAGCTAATTTGTGACTGCTACCTTGCCCTTTTAGTATAGTTTTCATGTTCTCTGTGTGCATGATTTCCATTATATTGAATGCTTAATGCTAGCTGTTAAAACATGAAATTAGCGAAAACTGTGTGTGTTTGTAATGACATGTCTCAAATGATGCTGCAATGTTTTTGTAAACTACATGAGCCTGAAAAGCATAGCTCTCATTGAAACTACCAGTGTCATTTAAGTTGGATTCTAATATACTCCTGTGTTTTATTTATTTATTTTTTTGGGTTGGGGAGAGATAAAGAAGGTGCCTCAGCTTTAGCATGCTACTACATATATGGGACTTTGGCATACACTGATTTATTATTATTATTATTATTATTGTTAGTTGTAATGGTATTTGCCTCCTATCACAAGATATGAGGTGTATTTTTCCAGAGGGGATTTTGATTATTCAGCATTTTAGGGAAATGTGCTAAGTTATATTGGATGGCAAGTAATTTAAAACAAACGAAATAATTCAAGAATTGATGTGCTTGTATAGTATACTGTAGACATATACTGATAAAGGATTGTTTAAATGAGATGAAGAAAAAACTGTCTCTTAGCACATAGGGTAGTGTTGAAAATTGAGTTGTCTTTTGTGTGCTGCATTTATTCTTCCTTTCTTTTCAGTTTATGAGTCTTTTATCTATTGGCTTTGATGTTTCAGGGAACCAGTGGAAGACCTGCATCCACCGCACATGAAGACAAGTTGATGCGAGTAATGAGAAACTGCTGCATAAGAACGTGACATCTCGCAAGACTTTCTAAACTGCAAAGCACAAAGTTTATTTGATTGTTGCCGTGATGTGTTAAGATGAATTGCCTTGTTTTACTGCCCTCCACTTCACTTGTGGTCCTTTAGATTTCTTACCAGCAGCTTTGTACGCAGCCTTCAGGCAGCTCCCAAATATCGGCGCAGAGCATTTTGCGAAGTGCTTATTTCAAGGTCGCTCACTAAGAACGTAAGAATGCTTTGATGAAATTTATCCATTTTCTTGGGGACAAAAACACAAGAGATTTGTTTTTTCCGTCAAAATAATATTGAACTGAAATACATGTTTGGAGCTGAACATCACATGATCAGACTGCTTCTTGGTACTACGCAGTGTCTTTACTAGAACAGAAGTTTTTGTAACATGTTTGGTAAATACGGCACATTTTGATGTATGCCAACCAGATAACCAGCGAATGGCACCAGGGAAGACGTCCATAACATTACAGATAGTACCAAGAGGGCATCAGGTGGCGTTTCTCACTAGCTACCACAGCGTGAGAGGCAGGGTTCCTCTTTTATTTCACAAAACTTTCACCATGTCATCCTGAGTTCACCTTGCAAGAACCAGGCTGGTACCTACGGCTGCAGTACATTGTGCATACTCTCTTGTGTGATTACGATGTGAGCTATCTTGTTATTATGCGACAATCGACACTCTTCAAGTGAAAGAAAATCTGTACCGCAAGCGACCGAGCCAATGGGAGGCAGTTCACTTTTCATCGAGTTGGAAGCCATCAAACGAATTTCGTGCTCGCCACTAGCTTTTATGTGCTTGACAGTTTTCTTGTATGCCAATACTTTTTTTTATCGATCGACTACACAAACTTGTGTGATGACATACCTGAGACAAACAAGCAGTTGCTCATGACTGCCATCAAGTCATAGTCGTGCACACAATGCTTTCCCATTAGACATATTCACACTCGGTGCCCTTTACAGGTGCTTGCCTAGGCCTGTAATGTCTGGCATTAAATGAGCAGTGTGGGGACACGCATTTGTCAAGGAGGCTAGAAGCAGATTTGAAGTGATAGTGCGAGCAATATGTGCAGTGCAATAAAAGTGTTGAAAATTTGCTAGTTGAAGCATATTATGATGTGTTCTTTATATATATATATATATATATAAACAGATATTGATGTATGTATATAAAGATGGCACGCTTTTTAGTTACTTTAATATGACCATATCTCGTATGCATTTCACTTTTTGTATGGATGTTTATGTGTGTGCTTACATGTGTTGAGAGTAGTCCAGTGGAGTCAGGTGCAGCCTCAGTTTTTTTTTTTTTTTCATTCAGTGGAAAGGTTTTGGTAGATGTAATTATTATATTAATGTGAGATAATTATTGCCGAATATCTCCTAATATTTGAATTGAATAAAAAAGTAGAAGGCAATCGACTAATTCAAGCACTCATTGCAAGGAGAAGGTATATTTTTGGAAAGTAGTATTATTCGAATGCAGCTCTTTGTGTGTATCAGCAGGTTCACTTGCACGATTAGCAATACTTGAAGTATCACTGTGGTAAAGGTGAAAATATGATGCTATAGCAAATCAGAGACTTCAATATTGTTTGTATTGAGGTTATGTTAGTGATTTTTCTGGATATATGCTTTTCACTTTATCACCAGCTGGAGCTCGTGGCTGGACTTTCTTAGTGAAAAAAGCATATATAATGAGTGTGTGTTGCTAAAAACTGTTGTACTTGTAAATTTTCTTTTGTGGAAGGGCTATTCAAATGCTGAGCCTCGTTCATTGTGGTCTGATTGAACATTGTGTTTTGCTGAGTTGTGGAGTATGCAGTGTTTGTTGATGTGACCATGCAAAAAAAAACAATTGCTTGGTTTAAAAACTTATATAATAATCCTTTAAGAACACTTAGTTCTTATATTGGAGTTGATAACATGATTATTTATAAACATTTAAATATGGGAAATATACCAAAAGCATTGGAAAGATATGTATATAGTAGCAATATAAGTAAAATAACTCCATCAGACATGCTGGAATGCTAGTTTTTCTTATATGTTGGCACATTAGCAAAAAAATCTCTGCACCTGGCTTGAAGAGAAGTGCCTGTAAGAAAAATAGCTCACGTTTTTGTCATTGCAGAGTTATACAAGCACAGGCTTTGATGATGCACTTTTTCTAAGGATACTTGCCTAAAGAAGCACGGGAGCTTAAACGAGACATGAAAAATAAAAATATACCAGACGAACTTGCATAATGTATTGGTCGTGCATTGATCGTGATACTACAGTCAGACTTATTACAAAGTTTGTGCTGCTACCATGCTGTGATGCAAACACAGGGAGGAGCAATGTAAGTAATATTTATGCTTAATCCTTCAGCATTTTTTCTAGTCTTGAAATGTAAAACGAAAATGCCTTATTCACTACAGTAGCTATGTAGCTTTATCAAACAGGCCTCGAAATATGGATCTGAAAACATCATTATAAGTACGGAAGACAAGGAAGCTACCAATTACAAAAAGTTGGTCGTACTTGATGGCATTTCAGTGGCTTCTGAAAGGTTGGAAATACTGGTCGGAATTTATTTGCGCGAGTAAGCATGCACCTAATGTGCCAGAAATTCATTAAACAGCTTGAAAAAAGCTGGATTTGTGGGAAGTGCAGATATTATAAATAACAAATAAAACCTAATAAAAAATACACTTAGTATTGTGCTATCAATGTTCAAGCATATCGAGGCACTCATGGTGGCACCAAATTTCTGCTCAGGGCACAAATTTACTCTGAAAAAAGTTATATGTTCAGGCTTTGCTAGAAATAGCTGGTATTTTTTTTTCCTGTTTGGGAACAATTGCTATAATTTTTCATTTCATTGTTGCAGACGACTGCTTTTTAGTCTACGTGCAATAATGCGGTGCATTTTATGAACAAAAGAATGTGTGAGTGCTATTTTAGGAGCTTGTTGATGTTTGCTCGCATGGTAATGAGATGAAGTTTCAAGAGAATGTTGCATAACTATCTATGCTGCTTTGTTAATGGTTACAAAAGTAAGTTGTTGCACTGGTGCATACCACGCTGTCACTTTGTTTTCTCGAAGTGTATACTTGTGAAAAATGTTGCGATATCTTTCACAGCCTGTAAATGTTCGTTAATTTTTATTTCCAATGGCCATATGATACTTATTTCTGTGAGGTTTGTCAATATGTCAAGTGAGCTGCGGTGTGATCCTGAATGCCATCTCCGGTCACCGGAAGAAATTTCTTGTGTGATTTTTCCTTTTGGTACTTCTACATCGAACGAGTTTTGTCATGTTCGATTGAAATAAATAAGTAGGTTTTCATTTACTCATGTGACTGACATGCTTCTTTGCCACATTTCTTGGAACCCATAAATATTTTGAAAGTATCTTTTGTACTGTATGCGTCGTATTAGCTTTTTGCGAATATTCTAATGATTAGAATATTTGAACGAATAGTAGAGTATTTGAATTCGCTTCGATTGGAATTTAAAATATTGAAAATTTCGAAATATTCGTAATGAACGAATAAGTGTATATTAATCCCCATGTAACGGCATGTAAAGGTAGCTTTGCTGCAGTGTTGAAATGCTAAACGGCAAAAGCATCTTATAAAAAAAAATCGTTTTGCCGCGAAGCCCCTGTTCGAGTTTAAAGGGGCCCTGCAACAGTTTTGATCACGGTCAGAAAACGCTCCTGATCGGTAGTCGAGGCTTCTGAGAACACGCTAACCAAATATTACATTGCAGCACGCATCCTTCAATTCGCAATAAAGTCTCAAAGCCAGCTGAAAATTGCTCCCTTCTTTGGGAAAATGACACCACAAGTTCAAAAATCACTCGTCACAGCCATTGCATCAGCCGGTGGCTGATTTGAACATGGCGCGCTCGGTCGTCATTGGGGCCACAACGGGAGGCCGCGACGTGTCCACGCTGCGCGCGCGATTACACTGAAAAGCCGCGCACTAGAAGAAAAATAGGTGCTCGAGGTCACGAGCTGTGCGTGACGTGTTTTCTTTCCCCGTGCCACCCCTCAGTGCTTAGTTTGCAGCTCTCGACAGGACGAAAGAAGAGACGATGCGATTGCAGCGTGTGACAAATCTTTGCAACTAAGCTTGTACTAGATGGATTAAAAAAGAATTACGGTGGTGGATTTCTTATGCAATAGGCTTCTTTAGTGAATTCATTCCATGTCTACTTGAGAAACTGTTGCAAGGCCCTTTTAAATGAACATATTGCCCTAAAAACAATTCGTCTGTTTATTAAGCTTGAAAGCTTGTTATGACGACTTATATGCTCTAAGTATAATGAATTTTAAAATGTTACGTATTCTACAGGTTCTGGCTGGCATCCTAACGAAAGTCCAATCCTGCTACTACTCAAAGCTGTTTCGCCTCCTCAACGAAAAAAAAAGAGGCATTTGCATATCGGCCTTACTTCAATATAAAAAAATATGTGCAGGTTAGCTACGTGATGATAAATGTGTCCATTTTTCTTTGTATGTCATTTATACTATTCGAATTTGATGCGGAATTTTTCGACCGAAATCACTATTCCCTTCGAATTCATTTCGAACCTAAAATTCTCTATTCGCACAATACTAGTTATTCTGTCTTTGATACAAGACAAGTATCTGGCAATTTTACTTTCAGGTCATATGTTTCTGACCGGCTGGAATATTGACCTCAGCGACTCTAGTGTTTGTTATAATATATTGGCCAGCTTGATCCAAGACTAAGATCTACATGTTGCCGGTGCTTCCATATTGGCGGCCTGACTGAAGCGAACGGCGGATGCCGCAAAAGTTCGCTAATGGGTTAAATGCACATTAAAAATAACAGTAATTGTTGGGAGTTTAACGTCCCAAAACCACGCAGGCATGCTATAGAGATTCTAGAACTCTATTGCATATTGCATATTTGCATATTGCATATTTGCAAACTTCTATAAAAGATGAAAACAGGAAAACCTTTCGAAGGGGCCGTCGTCCAGGGTTATACACGAATGGCGCCTACTTTGCTAGCGATAACTCGAGTAAGAAAGAAGTGCTTACTCAGCAGTTAATATCCCGAAACAAGTGAGAGAGAGAGATCAAAGTTTAACATAGGCACACCTTTGAAGAAAGCAGAACAAAGAAAGTGACCCTTGCGACAAGCTATAGCAGGATTACATCAAGTCGAAATACACGTTCCAAATCGAGCAACTATATATACAGTCCCTCGAGATAGCTTGCTAAATCAAAAGCGATGGCGTGAAAGAAAAATAAATCTTATTTATAAAGGCAAAGAAGATAGTATTAAAACAAGCTTGTACCACGTCGCGTACACACAGAGTGGTAATGCGCAAACCATGGAGTTAGAGCTGCCAAATCCGTAAAAAAAAAAAAAAGATTGCATAAAGCTGGCGGAACTACACATCCCTTTCCGTCTCGTATTTTTTTCTAGGGTTTAGAACAAATGTTTTTCTAAGAGGCTATTGAAAAGCATGCAAGGAAATAACGAATACCGTAAGTGCAATGGTTTTCACGGAATAACTATTGCTTGCATGGATACGCAAATTCTGCTATCTTCCCTGAAAGAGTTGCTTTTGGCCCCATCAGAAGGCTGGCCGTCTTATAAAACGAAAACGATTTCTTTTGACCTGGAAAAGGTTTCCTCATTGCTATCTGTCGCAGAGCTTTTAGCACCTTGACGTCAAAGAAAAAAAAAAATCCCCAGGAGGGAGCGCGCCCGCGTCCACAAACCTTTCTGCACGTAAGAACCGCGGTGATAGTGATGAGGTGGACCATGCATTCCTTCCGGAAGAAGAAGCGATTGATATATTTAAGAGGTGAATCCACCTTTCTTCTGATGCTGCAGGCAAGGTTGTAGGCTTCAGACTGTGAAAGCGTTAGCCCTTTAGAGAGCGGGAGCAGCCCACCCCCACAAACGCTAGACACAAATAAAATCTGAGAATACATTTTTTTTCTGAATACAGGTCACCAGAGTAAAGTTTTGCTGCAGCAAAATAATTAAAACTGTGCATTTACGCACAATGCAAGCTGATATGACGACCGTCAGTTGCACTGAAGTGAGAACACACAAGGAGCCATTTTGACCTGTTATATCTCGAGAACAAAGCCAATGAAGATGACATAAGTGAGCTTCGATTAAAAAAAATTGGTAAAGTTGAGACCGGAGTCTTTTTAATGTAGTCAATTAAATGAGATCATTGAAAAATTTGATTTTTAACTAAGTTTTTTACGCTGCTTGTAGGAAAGCCATCTTTTGTAGATGTATTGCTAATATTTTTTTTGTCTATATTTGACACCGTCTCGAAGTTTCTGCATGAAATAGGAAACGTGCCAAGGTGCATTGCCTTCTCCGTTTCTTGTCGATTTTTCGCGCAGTTTTGTAGTCGTGCATTAAACTTGGCAAACCTTTTTGATTTGGGTCGTGTTTGCCATTTTCTCACATTTTTTTTAGATGCGAAGCAGCTCTTCGATTAGCATGTGTAACGCTGTCCGTCTGTGTCTCCGTGCGAACACGCCGCACCGCGTTCCTCCCACCGCAGTTGTTGGAGCGGTGCCAAGTAGGTCAAGTCGCAGCTGTGCATTGACGTCACTCTCTCTCTCACCCGCAGCAGCTGCCGGTCCCGGCACACCTAGTGGGTGCTGCTCCTCCACCCTTCGCAACACACTTGTCTCTCGCTTCACCCTCTTCACGGCCGCTGTGATAGCTCAGTGGTCAGAGCATCGAACGCGTTATTCGAAGGTCGTAGGTTCGTTTCCTGCTCATGGCTGGTTATCTTTAGGCACTGCGCCGTGCTCCCGACCGGGTTGCAAAAATTAGGTGCCTTTTCTCATCTTCTAACCATTACCACCACCACCACCCTCATCACCGCCCGCAACGCTCGACCGCAAGTCGAGTGGAAACATTCGTTTGGCTTGTTTATATACGAAACTGAACCCACCTTTCGTGTCCGTGTTTCGAAAAAAAAAAAAACGTTTACCGAGTTTCGCTTCTAATCGTTCTTCCACCACCCGCGTCGATGCCCGTTTCAGCTGGGTCAACGGCGTGCGCACCACTGCTGCTTCGCTTTCCATCATATTTCGCTTCGGGGAGATGGTCAATATTTTTTTTATTTTGAGGAGAGCGTAAAGAAAGCATGGAAATAATTTACTGTATTGCGCAATAAAACCAATAGCAAAAGTTTGCGACACAACGTACGTTTGTAGTTCTCGTTAGATTCGGTCGTGAAATCCAAAGATATTGCAATGAGGAAAAGCGAGATGCCCGCTCCGCCACCACCAAATATTTTTTTAGCACGCGACGAGGGTTTCTCGGAAACAAAATTTTCGGTTTTGCGCACATTGAACGTGCCCACATAACATAAAAAACCTAGGCAAAACAAGAATATTGACCGGACATGCATCTCGTTCAATCAACTTTTCGCACTTACACATTAGTCATGATGCGGAACTCAGCTAGAAGAACAAAGCCACTGATCAGCAAAGAGTGCAGATAAATGTAGCGCACACACACACACACACACACACACACACACACACACACACACACACACACACACACACACACACGCACACGCACACGCACACGCACACACACACGCACACACACACGCACACGAGGTGAGGGTTCAGTTAAAAGTAGCAACTCCTCAATTTATAAGACAACCAAGCGTAAAACTTTATCACAGCTGTCAACTGTGGATAACCCACATTGCCAGGTACTATGTATTGCTTGTGGCATTTCAATATAACTTATGATTTGGAAAACAATTAACAAAATGAAGCAACGATTCATAAAAGCCTCACTCGCAGAATTACAACTGCACAAATATTATACAGAACATTGTAGTTGTCACAGGGCAAAAAAAAAAAAAAAGCTGTGAAACAATGTATAAGGTAAAATTAGGGTGCACTTAAAAGCTAACTCTAGGATATGGATATAACTTGATCACAGCTTTCAACTTAGATTTAACAGCACTGCACAGATAAATAATACATATCGTATTTCAACATCTGTGTAATCCCAGAAAACAACCAGTAAAACGAACCCAGTGACTGGCAAAGATTGCAGTATGGCTTAAAAGTTATAACTACGTGTACGTAACTTGATCACTGCTTTCAAGTGAGAATGCGCCAGAGTACACATATCAATACAGTTTACGTTATTCCAACATCTCTTGTGATCCATAATTGTGGTACACAAGTAATTACATTCAAAGACGACACTGACGAGCAAATATTTCAGTGAGAAATGGGGCTAAGAAAGAGATGAAACACACGAATTGGCCTTTCATGTTTAATTGTAGAGATGTATGTGCACATGACACATGCTATTTTTAAATACAAGTGTAATCGTACCGTGAACCCTAAATACAGCTATGTGATTGGGGCAGCGGATGTTAAGAAAGACCTGCTGCTACCCACATCATCTTCATGCAACAAGGTGCCTAAAACAACATAGCACTGTATTTGCACAGAGCTATGCAGCTATGCAACAGAATACCAATCAAGAAGGGTGTAAGGCAGGGGGACACAATCTCCCCAATGCTATTTACCGCGTGCTTACAGGAGGTTTTCAGAAGCCTAGAATGGGAACAGTTAGGTATAAGAGTTAATGGAGAATATCTTAGTAACCGGCGCTTCGCCGATGACATTGCATTGCTGAGTAACTCAGGGGAGGAATTGCAACTCATGATTACGGAGTTAGACAAGGAGAGCAGAAACGTGGGTCTTAAAATTAATCTGCAGAAAACGAAAGTACATTTAGTGCCCCTGACACACGGGCACCCTGAAATCCTTTAGACAAGGGGACATCTTGCGGAAAGGCGTTCGGGCACAGTGACACACGACAAAGGAGTAACTCCTTTCCGGCAAAGATCCTTTTCGCAAAAGCAGATCCCGCGTCTTTTTTTATGGCGGGAAGGGAGTACTCTCGCATACATTGTGCATAATTTATCAATAGAAGAAAACGTGTCGCAACACTGCGGTGCCCTGTCAGTATTTTTTTGCGCTGAGAAAATGTTTTCAATTTCAGCAGCAGTGCGATTTGTTCAAAAGCGAAGGCCTATAGTCTGTGCATACTCTCAAACGCCTGCATTACGTCACTAGCGCGATCATGTTAGGGTTTGCAGCGGTAGTAGTTGTGTCGGGCTCACTCGAAAACACTGCTTAAAGTGGCCGTCGCCTAATAACGGCAATGTGTCTTCGAACCAGCGTTCGTTGCGAACATTGGCCCAACTTTCGCGGTTGATGGCTCGGGGGGACAGTGCGGAAGCAGTCAAAATGAAGCTGTTTATGACGAGTCTTTGTTTGAGGCTCATCACTCTTGCCTTCGCAGCGTTTAGCTCATCTTCGATGGAGCGGAGGGCGACAAGAGTCAGGCCCCCCTCATGTAAAACCCCACTCATTGGGGTCTTTGAGGTACCTGTAAATAAATAAATAAACTGTTGCTTTATCTCTGTCTCTGCGCTGAGACATCGCAAGACCACGATGAAACGCGGCACGCCGTCACTGACCCAGCTGGACGCAGCCATGTAAAAAGCACGACAAAAAACAAAAACAGCAAAACACCGACTGTTCATAGTCGCCAGACGAAATTAAGTTGCTGCTAAAAACGCAAAAAAGCGAAAACAAATTACAGGTATGCGCATTATAAGCCACCAGACAATAAAAAAATGGTTTTATGCTCCGGCGTCGCTGAATGTGATGTACATGCGCAGATTCTTTTTAATATTTCCAATCTTGCTGCTTCCACAAGCAGCGTCATTTTTTTCTGCAGCGTTCTTCTGAGGCACCGCCTAAAGCAGTAGTCCGGTGCCGTGTGTCATCAGCGCCACTCCTTTCTGCAAATGGTCCCCTTAGTTGACAAAAGGGGTTTACTTCAAAGTACTTTACTTTTGCCCGGGTGGCATGGGTATAATGTACAACAACCTCGGAAAGGAGCAGCACTTCGAGATAGGTAATAGTGCACCTGAAGTTGTAAAAGACTATGTCTACTTAGGGCAGGTAATAACCGCAGAGCCGAACCACGAGATTGAAGTAACTAGAAGAATAAGAATGGGGTGGAGCACATTCGGCAAGCACTCTCAAATTATGACAGGTAGACTGCCATTATCCCTCAAGAAGAAGGTATATAACAGCTGTATCCTGCCGGTACTTAGCTACGGAGCAGAAACCCGGAGACTTACAAAGAGGGTTCAGCTTAAATTGAGGACAACGCAGCGAGCAATGGAAAGAAAAATGGTAGGTGTAACCTTAAGAGACAAGAAGAGAGCAGAGTGGATTAGGGGACAAACGGGGGTTAAGGATATCGTAGTTGAAATAAAGAAGAGGAAATGGACATGGGCCGGGCATGTAGCAGGTAGACAGGATAACAGCTGGTCATTAAGGGTAACTAACTGGATTCCCAGAGAAGGGAAGCGGGTTAGGGGGAGACAGAAGGTTAGGTGGGCAGATGAGATCAACAAGTTTGCGGCTATAAATTGGAAGCAGCAAGCACAGGACCGGGTTAACTGGCGGAACATGAGAGAGACCTTTGTCCTGCAGTGGACGTAGTCAGGCTGATGATGATGCAGCTATGCAAAACGACACAGCTCTGTATTTGCGAGAATTCACAGCACAACATGCATACACAAGAAGTTGTAGAGCCCAAGCCTCTATACTGACTTTAGTATGACAGGACTGATGTAAAGCAGAAAATAAGTAAGATTCTGTAGCTTTCCAGCATTCAACTTCAGTTACAGAGCATGTTGACCCGAAGAACCCAAGTGGAATGCAACATCGCAACTTATCGTTAGCCTCATTCATTCGGCCCCATACGGGTGCTCAGTGGCTCTGGTAGCCAAAGCGACATTTTCTTGACCACACCGCGGAGCGACTTCACAGAATGAGAATGACGGCCAAATACACAAGATCGCTACTCAAGAGAACAGATTTTTGATCTACTGGAATGGTACTAATGTCGTCCTCTTGTCCGAACGCATAACAACCTGAGCGCACCTTCAAAACACCACTTAAAGACTATTTCAGTAACTTTTCTATCTCTTTCCTTTCTATTATTCCCCTTTCCCCCACCACAAGTGTAGAGTAGCCAACTGAGCCAAGCTTGGTTTAGCTCCCTGTCTTTCCTCTCTATTTATCTCTCTCTCTCTCTTTCAAAACAACCGATGCGTGGCCGCTTCTTTACTGCAGGCTGCGATGCTACTTACGACTTTTCCTTCTTTTCATGGTATTTAACACATACATCAAAGGAAAAGTCCTGTGTGAGGTCTCGTGTAGGTGTACTGCATCAAGCAACACAGTGGTGACAGTGCCGAGACAGTGCCGAGACAGTGCTCGACTTTAACAGACAATGCTTGTTGACTGAAATTCGTGTATTTTAACAGTAATTAGACGCTATTGGCTATAAGAACAGCATTGAGTCCGAGTATAGTCTGAAAAAAGAAAACCGATATTAAGGCAGTCAAAATAACTCGATCACCCATGTTTGTAATGTTCTTCAAAAGTTTGACGCAGTGCCGTCACCACGTGTAATGTGCCCAATGCACTCATTAATGTTGAAGGACCCGCTCTCACAGCTCTTACCAGTATACACTCGACCCGAGCAATGAGTTGACTTTCCAGAGGCCGGGCCATGTGTCGGACGCAAAAGCCGATTCCTTCCCGTTGGGACCGGGCTGCTTCGAAGCACAGTTCTCAATAGTGGGCTGGTTTTCTTGGCTGCTTCGAAGCGTGATTCACCACAGTCGGTTGGTGCCGATTCATCCATTATCAGTCAGAACGTTGAGTAACTAGAACCCGATGCACCCATCAACAAGGCCGTTCGCCTCCCATCGACGTTTACGACTTGCAGTCTTTCACTTAAACCATGCACACAAACAACAAAGGACACGAGCGCTGTATCATTCCGAGTATTTCGTTGTTTACCAATAGTGCAAGTGAATTTGTATGTTGATTGATTGATATATGCCGTTTAACGTCCCAAAACAACCATATCATTATAAGAGACGCCGTAGTGGAGGGCTCCGGAAATTTCTACCACCTGGGGTTCTTTAACCTGCACCCAAAGCTGAGCACACGGGCCTACATCATTTTCACCTCCATCAAAAAAGGCAACCACCGCAGCCGGGATTCGATAGTACCTTACCCACTAGACCACCATGGCGGGGTGAATTTGTATGTTAGTTGGAATGTTATTCGTTAGTGTTTATCAATGAACCTCATAAAAATTAGGCCGTCTGCAATGACTCAAAAACTGGGGTCGACAGTATCAACAATAAATAAATAAACAAATAAATAAATAAATAAAAAACAGGGGCATTTATTGTTACTTGTGCCAGCGCATTGCCTTACGTGCAGTCTTTGGTGCTTATCTGTTTATTTCGAACTGTGCGCAAAAAAAAAACGACAATATAACTCTTATTATTATTATTAATATCTGCGAAGCATAAGTTTCCGGGACAGCCTGTGCGGCGCTTCTCCTTGTAGTCAGGCAGAATGGTTTCTTGCACCTGTTTATAGTTATACCACCTAAGACCAAAGACAGATATACCGGGACAATTTATTTCAAACCTATTGTTTTTGCTCTTGAAGAAGACGGGGAATATTATTTCAGATGGACAATGATAAAACGGGGAAATTTTATCATTTGGCTAATTAAATTTAATGAATTGAAATTCATTTACTTAAATTAAACAGCCGTTATTCCCGCAGTTTAAAGACTGATTATGCATGAAAATTGTTTACAACTTCATCGGAGAACTTTCAGTAGTGCTGTCATACATGCCCATTGAGTAAAAAAAAAAAAACATGGGAAAATCTGCGAGGATGAAAAAAGTTTGCGTTTGCTGGAAAACGCCACATTCAATCCCGCTGTGCATGCGCCCCAGATGCCCGACATGGAGCGCCATCTCATTGAGCTAAATAAAGTAATGCTCCCTATGCGAGAAATTGAAGTTTAAGGTTAAAAATTTTTGCCTCATAATTAGCTGCGCATGCTCGAAGCAACGAACTGAAGAGGTTGAGCAAGAAACCGATAAGCTCTACACATCGCACGCATAAGCAGTCTACTTGTCCGTTCCTTAAAGGTTACCGATTCATTTTCCTCACCAGAATCTGCTTCGGCGCGCCTTGATTCAATATTCGTCCCTCTCTGTCACGGATAATTTCACGGATAAGGCTGCGTTTGTTGAGCGCTGGGCGCCGTCAGTTTCGATGACAAATATTTCGAACTACGTCCAACTTTCGTGATCTGCAAAAAAAATGTAAATAAAATGCTTATACCATAAATTCGCCATAGAAAGCCCTGCATCTTTCAATATAAACTGCCCTCGAGTGAACTATTTAGAAGTCAATTAATTATTTGTTAATTTGTCGCGAGCATGTCATTTCAGCTGCGGAAAAGTATTTCTGCCTGAACATTGGGTTCATACGCGAAAATGATAGGAGCATGACTGTCAGACTGTCAGAATTTTACATAAAAAAACCTGTGAGCGCCGCGTTGTCGCACATCTCATCTCTCTCGCTGCAGCAACCGTCGGTTTGTGATGGCAGCACCGTATACGCCTGGAATTCGCCGCCAGCCATATCAGTCGGGCTCGTAAAATGATCCAGCGTTAGCAGGTGTGAGAGCGGTCATCGACTCCTCGCGCCTGTGCGTACACACACACACGCCACCCCCCCCCCCCCCCCCCCCCCCCCCCCGAAGCGCACATGCTTGCGAACACAACGCCTATTCAAACAAATGTTGGCGATCGTATTTCTCGGGTCAGCTCTCGCGCCTTCTTTCAATAGCAGCAGAGCCGGGGATTCCGTGCTATATCGGGCGGTGTCCGGCGCCGCCACGTCTTTCCCAGCATTTTGTTGTAGCTTGCACGCGCTCTTGACTCACGCGGCGATTCATACATGACCAATGGCATAAAGCGGAAGTGTGGTGTTGTTCGTGTTATTGCGTGTGTACGCCGCTGCCCCTCTCGTTCCCCTAACGGGGCTGAGATAAACACAATCTTCGGAGCCCGCGCATTTTCGCGGCGTTTGCAGAGCCTTCCTGCTACTTCAGATACGCCTTTCATGCGCTGTTAGAAAGTATACAGCCGATTGTGTTTGAGAATGATAAAAAAAAAGAAATAAAGGAACGCGTGTGGCTAAATGGAAACGCAGCAGAACATGGCCTCCCCCGACGTAAACACAAAAGTGTTGTGCACCCAAAATGTCAGGTCTCCAACATTCGCAGTTTTTTTGTGCCCTTGTCGGCCTGTTAAAAAAAAAAAACATGGGTGTTCACAGCCAAGCGTCGTATAGCGCTTACAGGTGTACAAGTGCCCCAATACTTATTCACCTAAACAAGCCTCCAAACAAATGGGTTTTATTAGTTAATCGGTGGTTTTGTTTCTATCTTTCTCTCTTTTCTGTTTTTTTTTCTTGGGAGTGGGAGGGGGGCTTGAAAGATAGAGATACTTTATCTATGTTCGTGCGCGCGTTTTCGCATGCGTGCATGCCAAATTGAAAAATTTCGGGAGTGTTTGAACACTCTATACTCCCCTGTCTACTCGATATTTTACGTGCATACGTCATGGCTTTCCTTTTTGTTGACCAACATGTAACATTTGCTTGGGTGGCGTATTTTTTCAGGCAAAAGCGCTGCGTTATTTCTCGTTTGGTCAGTGCACACAAATTGATTAAATAATGATCAATTATTTATCAAATAATTAACTAACCAATCAATTAATAAGTACTTGTATGTAATGCTGGAAAAACTATATAAGTAATAAGCAGAAAAAACAAGTCACTTATGCGTAATTATGCGCTGGTTCTTTTTGCATCAGGCATATGGTTCGAAGCACTACATAGATCCGTTTTACGCATTCGTCGTTCTTATGTAAACAATACGCTGATGTTGATGAAACAGAGCAGTTCATTTTAACGCGCTAGTCTCCTACCATAATATACAGAGAATTAACGATCATTTTCAACACACACAACTGTGATTGCCGTTTGATAGCATGATCTCGAGTGGCATTGCTTTTATTCTATGGTACTAAAGCATGGCCATTTGATCTGCGGGGGTACTCAGCATTAAATAAATGTAAACACGCTTAATTTATTTAAACTATTGAAAATTCCCCACTGCGAAGACGCAGGAATTGCAGTATATAATATACACGCCTTTTGCCTAAGTTGTATAGAATAACCATCTGCAAGGCGTTGGAGAAGGCAAACTTTACGTTTTCACTTAATCAGCACATAAGGCAACTCGCTCTTTAAACGAATGTTTTATCGCTGCCAAAACCACTCCCAAGTGAAATGCTTTCTTTTTCCCGTATAAAAGAATGAATATAAATAAATATTCGAGAGACAGTTGCCAGCTTTACGTGACGCTGGCCACCTTCTTCAAATTCTTCAGCGGCTGCCTCTTCGCGCCATTTTCTTCTCTTGGCTTACGAAACGATTGTTGGCCTCAAGTGACACTCTTGACATCTTCTCGCTTTGAACGCAACCTCGGGTTTCCGGCTAACCAGCGTTGACGCGCCCGCACAGAACGTTTGTCTCGGCGGGCAGGACATCCTGTCCCACACCTATCCGGCTGAGTCCCGAAATAAGCACTCGCTCAGACCGGACCCGCAGAGGTCCGTGTCAGGAGTTTTCATTTATTTTTAAATTATTATTTTGTTCTATGGGAACCAGTCGCTTACAATCCTGAAGCTGACTCGTGTTTTCGCGCCATGGAACAAATATGACTCATCTCACGAAGTCACGTTTTCGTATACATGCGCTTTTTATCATGTTCTGTGTCCACGCTGACTCGCTTTTCTGTAACAGAGAGGACAGCGCGATGAATCACCCGTGAGAATAATCTGAATATTTATGTCTTTCTATTTTTGGCGGCTTGCCACTGTCGTTACTTAAGCAGCAGTTCGTAGTACAGCAGTGTAAAACTTAACCTCCATACCTTTAGTATATCCTTTCTCTCTCTCTCTCTTGGGAACTACTCAAGGGAGCATTTAGGGCGTTTTTGTAATGCTGTGACTTTGTTCTTCCAGGGGTGTTCCTTTTTAATAGGTATGCCCCGCCGCGGTGGACTAGTGGCTAAGGTACTCGGCTGCTGACCCGCAGGTCGCGGGATCGAATCCCGGTTGTGGAGGCTGCATTTCCGATGGAGGCGGAAATGTTGTAGTCCCGTGTGCTCAGATTTGGGTGCGCGTTAAAGAACCCCAGGTGGTCGAAATTTCTGGAGCCCTCCACTACGGCGTCTCTCATTATCATATGGTGGTTTTAGGACGTTAAACCCAACATATCAATCAATCAATCAATCAATCAATCAATCAATCAATCAATCAATCAATCAATCAATTTTAATAGCGATGCTGTTTTATCTTGGCTAGTCGCGAACAATGAGACGGCACGTGCTTTCTTCATTCCCTTGTTGCTCTTCTGTTTCGCTTCCATAACACGTGCGCTTATTTGTTCGGCGTGGAATGCAAAAACTCTGATGGTCAAGATAGCGCGTGCAGAGAAAGAAAGAGTGAAAAATATATAGAAAGAAAGAGATAAATTCTTGGCGTGGCGGGATTCAAGCCCCGTACCCATGATCCGAAAGTGAGCGTTCTAACCACTCGGTCGTCAAGACGTAGCCTTGTATAGCAAAGCCGTGCATAGTATTCCATAGCAAGGGAACGGGAAAGGGAAGCGATGGTGAGGAAGCGCTGATTTGTGCGGCGTGGGATGCAATAACTCTGATGGGCATGACACCGAGAGCACAAGAACGCAAGCACGCACGTACCCCAAACACTGAACTAACGAGAACGTTAAGTGATTCTAGTCGCATGAATAAATGTCATCTGATTTTAGTCATGCGACTAGACGTTGCGTGATGGTACTTAGTTGCGCGAGTGTTTACGTCATGAAACAATGTTATAGTCATGCGACTAGGTGCGTGATGTTACGTTACCTTTAGCCACGGGACGTTACGTGATTTTAGTGGAGCGACCAGATGTTGCGTGATGCTGTGTGATTTGATTGATTGATATGTGGGGTTTAACGTCCCAAAACCACTACATGATTATGAGAGACGCCGTAGTGGAGGGCTCCGGAAATTTCGACCACCTGGGGTTCTTTAACGTGCACCCAAATCTGAGCACACGGGCCTACAACATTTCCGCCTCCATCGGAAATGCAGCCGCCGCAGCCGGGATTCGAACCCGCGACCTGCGGGTCAGCAGCCGAGTGCCTTAGCCACTAGACCATCGCGGCGGGGCTGCTGTGTGATTTAAGTCCCGTCACTTGTTAAGCGTCACTTTGTTAAGCGCGCCGTTAAACAGTGCCACCCCGAGGGTTGCCTTAAGTTATAATGAAGCGGTCGCAACATCACGGCCCTGTAAATTGACTACAAAGAGGCTACAAATTCTTTTCGCAAGTTGTGCTAAGGTTTTGTCCGCATTGTCGCCTGGTTGTGCGTGTGTTCGTCGGAGTTTAATGAAGGAAAAGGAAAGCATGTGGCAGTTGCGAAAATCCTTTTGATTCCTCGCGTGGCTTAGTTGCCGACGAATTATTGTAACCATTAGCTCATCAAATCATCAAGTAAGTAATACACACACACACACACACACACACACACACACACACACACACACACACACACACACACACACACACACACACACACACACACACACACACACACACACACACACACACACACACACACACACACACACACACACACACGCACACGCACACACACACACACGCACACGCACACACACACGCGCACGCACGCACGCACGCATGCGTGCAGATGTAAAAGGGGAAAGGGGTGGGATGTTTGTTTCTGGTAAACGTTAAAAGTTCGCCATGATGTCATAGGATTTGAGAGTGCCGACATTGTGAAGAGTCTTAATGGCTGAGAAAGAATCGTGTTTTGCCGAAAAAAAAAACGACAGATATGCCTTCGCATTCTTGACTGCTGTTAGTCATAAATTGATTACATATTTAAAAAAGAAAGCTGAATTCAACGGTAAGATAAACTAAGTTGTCAGCACTTTAAAGTGCTTCGTTAGAGACGAAGCGAAAGATACGTTCATTAAAACAAACAGACAAGAAGGCGAATGATAGTAAGGTGATATTGTTTGTAGTGATTATAATCTAAATAATGTGAATGAAGTAAAGTGGACCAAAAGATAACTCGGCGCGAGACCAAACCTGCGAAATTCGCATAACCCGTCCGATGCTCTACCAACTGAGCTACAGCGGCGGCCATCTCCCCGTCTACTTTGTGCGGTATATATATGCATCTAAACGTGGGAGTTTTTGAGCCTGGGAACCCTACTAGTAGCCATAAAGGCGAGTGTGGAACACTGCTTTTGTTTCTGCTGGCGCCACAAAGCACGCGACCTTTTCACAAGCTAGCAGCTTAAACGGAAAAAAGGTCACATTCAATTTTTTGCTTGACCCTTCCGCCACCTTGCGTGATTCCCCAGAACTCATCTGTAACTAACACGAGTGTCTACGCTAGCATACACAAAACACTCTCACAATGCTGAAAATAGAGAAAAAGAAAAAAAAAAGCACCTCAGCATAAGAAGATTAAGCATCGTATTTCACGAATGTTATCCAAGCTTTCCTTTATGTTTATGCTCCGACGCAAGCGTCGCCGAACAGCTGCTATTTGGCAAGGTCAGTTGCTACTTGGGACGTATACGATAAGGCTTGACTAAGGCATAATATCGAAGTAATCCTTTCGAAACGGAGGCCTTTGACATCACAGCGTGGTACAGCCAGGTACAGCTTGGTAGGGCTGTGCACTACGAATTATGATGGCGCGCAGTGGTGCTCCTGGTTTACTTATATTATTTTGTCTTGTATCTTCTTGCCGACCTTACGCATGAAAACTAGGCTAATCTGTGACCTTGCTTGCCTCGAAAAGCTATTGCTATCTTAACTACCCTCTCATTCAACTCGCTTCAACGTACCGCATTAGCCCAATGGTGCATCGTTGAAGTTTAAACATTGTAGGAGGCGAAGCGACTGGTCTTTTCTTTTATAGATTCGTATTGCCACTCAAGGTGACTTTAAAGGGATCCAATTGCATTAAGAGTACCCCAAGAAAAAGAAAGCAAGGAAAGTTGATTGATATGTGGGGTTTAACGTCCCAAAACCACCATATGATTATGAGAGACGCCGTAATGGAGGGCTCCCGAAATTTCGACCACCTGGGGTTATTTAACGTGCACCCAAATCTGAGCACACGGGCCTACAACATTTCCGCCTCCATCGGAAATGCAGCCGCCGCAGCCGGGATTCGAACCCGCGCCCTGCGGGTCAGCAGCCGAGTACCTTAGCCACAAAAAAAAGCAAGGAAAGTGATATTATCCTTATTTCTGTTGTTGTTGTGACAGTCACACCTTTTCGTAGAAAAACAATGCATACGAAGGAAAGGTGCACGTAAACACGCGGAATGACGAAGTGTCGATACCACGTGGAAATCGAAATGGTAATAAAGCACATTGTAAACTTCATACGGCAGTTTTTACAGCGTTGGTGCCCCGCCGTGGCCTTCTCTGGCAGCATGAGTCCGCGACAGCACACACCGATAGATGCCTCGCCCATCCATTCCCCTGTGTTCCTTCGGGAACAGCGGTGGCCGTGTACGATCATTCGGGGTCTGGGCCAGCAACGTCCACGTCGTAGGCACCCGTCTACTGACCATATTGTAGCTCCAGCATTTCGAGTGCGCGCTTCACGTCACGTGGTGTGTTCATCTCTGTCCACTCTATAGTGGGTAGAGGTCGGACCAGAACCCCTGGACGCCACAGCTCTGGCGCCTTGATCCGCTTCCGTTTTATATGCAGTCAGGCAATCGGGAAAAAAACAAAACAAACACAGGTAGAACCTTAAGGGCGCATGCTGCAACACATGCTGAATAGGTCGACATTGTTCTTGCGGCTTGTCTCAGTAATTTTAGAAGCATCATTGCGGACTCACGGTGAGCGTGCCGTAACGACGTAGCAGGTTACATCTCACCTTTAGCGTACACAATACTGCGCAATTGAGTAAGGGACGCGGATCGTCACCCAAAACGTATTACATGCATGGACACTTGGTCATGATTGCGGAGAAATGACTCTGCAGATCTCCGACAGCTCATTTTTGTGTTTCCTTCGTCAATTACAATGGATACAGACGGCGATCGTTACACTCTTCTCGGGTATAGGAAAATTCTGGAATATTGTAAGGATAGTCACTCAACACCGCTACCCTCTTCCCGCTAGGGGATTGAAGAAGACGAGCTCTATATAGGACTCCAGACCAATACTAGTGTACGATGTACTACAATAAGAAAACACTTCAACTTTGTTCGGTCACAGGACAGTACTAGCACTGCGGGGACGTGGCGGACGCCAACCACATGGTGTGGACCAGTCAAAACAACAAAGCCCCTTCTCCTCACCGAAACCCTACACGAGAGGACTGGGAGGCGGCCCTGCTCGGTTGCTCAGACCTTCAGGCCCAACAGGCCAATCGGTCCAGATAGTCAGGGCGGCGCCTTCAGGGTTCCGGAATAGAAACTCCAACTAGTGTGTGGAGACCTCACAAGAGGTCCAGCACCTATCTTATGAAAATAGATGTTTTTCACCACCCATACACAACTGCGTCGTCATTGAATTGACATGAATATAAGTGTTGCGGTAGTGGGTTCCCTTGTGCTTTCATTTGTGATGCAGCAAAACACGATGAAGCTGTGTTTGCTTGGTTTCCTGTTTTCCGCCGCGGGACCCATTCGTTACGGGTCAATGATTCGTGCGAAAGCGTGTCGCTGCAACCTTTGCCCCTGTGTAGGTATTCGCTGCGTGCTAAATACAGAAACACGCGATCTTCTGCTGACATCCGATTCATCACATGCGGCAACAGCGCATCAGGTACGGACGAGCGTACGCGGAGTGCAATGAGATATTAGTCGAAAGCCAAGCAAACCTCAACACGCTGCCCCGCCGCGGTGGTCTAGTGGCTAAGGTACTCGGCTACTGACCCGCAGGTCGCGGGATCGAATCCCGGCTGCGGCGGCTGCTCTTCCGATGGAGGCGGAAATGTTGTAGGCCCGTGTGCTCAGATTTGGGTGCACGTTAAAGAACCCCAGGTGGTCAAAATTTCCGGAGCCCTCCACTACGGCATCTCTCATAATGATATGATGGTTTTGGGACGTTAAACTCCACATATCAATCAATCAAACCCAAGACGCTGCCTTCGTGACTCAATCCGCAGGGTGGCGCATCTCATCAAATCAGCCCCAATTAGGCGGGAAATATAAGTGCGTTCACGAACATTGTTTTTTTTGTTTTATAAAAATTCGTCAGTAAAGCTACACGCAGGGTGGCGATGGAACAAAAATGCCTCACTTTCGTAAATTTTCACGGACATATCGAAAACACTTTAAGATGAGCCGTTTCCGTTCATACATTGATGGGTACGCGCATTCTCATACAAAAGAGGCGGCTCAGCTAACGTCTTTTACTATTTTCTGCTTTATCGATCTGAAGAAAAACGTAAGCTCATAAGAAACGAAAAGACAAATGCTTAAATAAGATCTGTTGCTTATAAGACGAAGCGTGTTGTCGAACGAGTGGTGATCAGCAGCATTCCACAAATGGTCATACCTAGAAAAAAAGTAAAAAAAAAGGAAGACACATGAGTGATATATTCGAACCACTCATCTTACGCAATGCTATAACATTGCCGACGCTCTATACTGTTCAGGCATGATGATAGATGCGATGCGTTGCAGTCGCCGTGATTTGTGGAGTCTGAGCACCACGGAGGGACTGGTTGTAGATGTGTCGGTTTTTACGCATTTTTTTTTTCTTAGACATAAGTGCACGCGTATAGCGTTCGTAGCAGGTATGCGTTCCGCAATTTTTTTCTTTTCCGTTATAGATGCACCACATCTGTACGCAATTAAGTACCCGGTTTCTTACGTGTAAAATACACGACGTGATAAAGAGGCACTCCGCACAATGATCTTCCGGATTAATTTTCCAGACCTGTTTAACGTGCACGTGGCATTTAAGATACCAATGGCAGGGGAGATGGCCTGATGCTGTCGCGATATTACTGAAATACGCATGAACGAGCGATGGAGTGACGTCAACTTAGTTGCACAAGAGACATGTCATGTTTCATCTTTGCGATGGTGCGGATGTCGGCTACTTCCGGGAACGACGATGCAATGATGATCACCATACAGTTGCACTGCTCGAGTATCAAAGAACGACACGGAACTGAAATTTCTGATCACAATATGGTACGAAACTGCGGTTTCCGATTAGATACACGCTCCTACGCGTTTCCGCCGTATCCACGTTCCGTCTTCGCTTTTAGATACGAATGCGTAGAACGCTGTCCTGCACGACTGTGTCATGGCCTTTTCAATGCAAGGAGGCCGAGAGGTTCACCGTACCTGTTTATTCCACGTTCACGTAAACACCATGGCACACATCTAGATTATTATTTAGCCGCTTTGACAATTGGCACCCAAGCAAACTGCCGACTTGTCCTTCTCAGTGGCATCCCTGAAACACCGTTATAAGAATGCTCTCTACACGAGATTGTTGTTTACAACTGTTAATTCTCGATATGTAGTGTTGAATAAAAAAGTAAATATCACACATTTTCACCGCAAGCTTGAAACAATGAATGCGATTTCAAGAAGCTTGAATGTCACACGGAGTATGACAAGCAGGTCGATACTTGAGCGTGCCACTGAAACACAAAGTTAGACGCGAGAGTGTAGCCGCGAGAGTGTAAAACTTGCGCATTCATTAGGCAGACATTCTGACCCTCTGCCACTGGCCACCATTTTTAATATAAATTCGTCTTTTTTGTTCTATCTTTTTTTACTCTCCTCTCGATATTGTGTACTGGATCGTTTTAAGCTACTTTAATAGCTTCGGGATATATTGGTATAGGACATCTATAGAATGCATTGGTTCAAATTGACCTTCTTGACACACACGTGCAGATTGTCAATCTATTTGCAACCATTACTTTCATTGGGTCAGTAATGTATTCATCACCATCATAATTATCGCCAAAATCATAATTATCGCCAAAATCATCATCATCATCATCATCATCATCATCATCATCATCATCATCATCATCATCATCAGCCTGACTGCGCTCACTGGAGGACAAAGGCCTCTCCCATGTTCCGCCATTTAACTCGGTCCTGTGTTTGCTGCTGGCACTTAATACCCACATACTTCCTAATCTCATCTGCCCACCATACTTCCTGTCTTCCCCTCACCCGCTTGCCTTCTCTGGGAATTCAGTCAGTTATCCCTAATAGCTATAAAGTAATATTTTTAGGCAGACCTAAGCCGGTAGCGCACATTAGTGAGAGCAAAATTAGATGTTTAGAAAGGCAGGCCTTCGTCCTCTCTAAGTGTGCCGTGTCATTTTTTTTCGCTGAGCAGTTTAATAATGGATTACCAACTAACCCAATCCCACATTTCACTTTAGAAGGAAGTCGTTTCGGCTGCGTTTCCTCCGTGACGGATGCAATGCGAGCCACATCGCGCAGGCGAGGCCCACTTGTAGATAACAAATATTCCCACCATGAGCACGAAACGTTTTTTTTTTTGCGTAGCAGAGTTACTACTGAGCTATCTCACGTTCTAATACAATACTACAACGTGCAACTTCTGTCACCTGGCATTTGTTTAAATTGAGTCCTTTCGTACCATATTTCGGTTCCTGTGAAGGCAGCACTGTGTACTCCCGCCCACGAAAAGATTGGCAAAGAGGGAAATAAAGTTTATCTTTAACACTACGTAGAAAAACATGGAGGTTAACTCGGCTTCCCCGACTCGCTACCCTAAATCATGGAAGGGAAAATAAATAGAAAAAAAGAGATCGGACAATGGACCCTCTCGCTCACACACACGACTTTCCCACAGCATCAAGCCTGTCGCAAAGCACGGTCGTCTTCAGAATATTTGTTCGAGCCTGTAGAGAGGAAGACGGACGTGGCCATGAATCATGGGAAAGAACCGGCGAAAATTGAAAGGCAAGCCAGGGCTCATTTCTGATGCTTCGAGCAAAAGGGAGAGAATTAGGAAGGAGTGAGAGAGAATCTCACAGAAGTATCATGATCCGCGATGTCCTGTGTAGCTGATGCCATGAAAAATGCAAAAAGTGCTTTACAGGCGACACAATAATTCAACAACAACAACAACAACAACAACAACAACAACAACAACAACAACAACAACAACAACAACAACAACAACAACAACAACAACAACAACAACAACAACAACAACAACAACAACAACAACAACAACAACAACAACAACAACAACAACAACAACAACAACAACAAAAGTGCGGTGAAAATGCAAAACAACGTAAAAAATTAACGAATGCCTCTGCGACGAATAACCGCACAGGAAGGATACTTGGGCCGGAGCCGCCATCGTCTCTTCATGTTTTCTTCCGATAACTGCATCCTGATTTTCTTGCATATTGCTACGCACACACACTGGGTTCCTGTTTGCAAGGAGTGAAGAAAAAAAAATTCCGTTCGATTCAACTTGTGACGTGCAGAACACTCTGCGCCAAATCATACTTACGTATAGTGCTCGGGAAGTACGCAAGCACGCTTCTTTCTTTGCGCTGATAAGGTACATCCTTATTTTCAATGATGTCTTCTTTAAAAGTTCTTCTCATCCACCATTTAGGGAAATTGTATTGCAGCTGCTCTCTTTCCCTCTCAACTCATATAGGACTATAAACCGAGCAACGCGAACGCGTGAAACGTGAATCGCGTGTGCATACGTGAATTGTGGGGGTGAGCTTTGAAGCAGGTTGTTTTGGGCCCTCTTTTGAACGCTCTAATCGCTGATTGGTAGCTTCCTTCGATTCCTGATGACTGTGTAGCCTAAGCTCTGTGGTAGAACGATTTTCCGACTATTTACGTCATTCAGTGTTGTTGCAGGCTCTGCAGACCCTGTGCTTAAAAGCGCGTTCTACGTGCAGGAATCAGCGGCCGGTAATTTAGGTGGTTCAGATCATTCCGATGCCACGCTGCACATAATAAATTGTCCTCAACCGCAGCAAGCTGAAGTGAGAGTTAGCTCCATGGTCTACGCTGTGCTGCTGAAGGAATCAAGTACTAATCATAACGCAATAACATCATCACTGATAAATTCGTGTCACGATAAAGAAGATTTGTAGGTTCGTCACCGCATTAGGGCTATCCGGCAGTTGGCTAAGGCACCAGACAAGCAGAACCACAGCGCCCTCGCTGCATACCGCACGCCGAAACGCCAGCGCGCGGTTTTCCTTCGCCACGCCCAACCATCGCCGATCATTCGCCTTCGCGGCCGCAGCGCCGGCAAGCGCCGAGCGCCACAAAACGAGCGCCCCCTCGTCGCCGCTTGGATCACTTGGCGCGCGGATGCGGATCGAGCAGACGACGCGCCTTCAAGCATCGAGCAGACGACGCGCGCGACGCACCAGTCTTCTTTAATAGTTATCTACCCTTTCGGCTCTATTCGCACGTCTCCTTCGACTGGACTTTGGCCAACGCTGTCAGCCTTAACGCTCCCTGTTTCTCTAGTCGTGAGAAGGAACCTCCCCTGTCGCGACAGTAGTGTTTTGTCTCGCAACGAAATCACCTTCTCGTGTGTCGTTCGTCTCGTGGGTACGCTGCGTTTTGCGAGAGTGTGCGTGGACATTACTGGAGATTCATCTTCGATCTTCTGTGAGTGCATCCATCCTACACCTGTCAAGCCCACCAAGAAACTTTTCTTGGCTTCTCCGTTCAACTTTACTGTCATGTAAGTCAGCCGCACCTTTAAACTGTATTTCATCTAGGGGGGATTCCTCACCGGTGTGGTCATTTTTGTGGTGTCGTAATACTGTGTGCTGCTTCTGCTCGCTGATGCGTGAGACTAGAAAAAAAGCAAGTGCGTTTATTTATTCTTAAATAAAGAACTTGCAATAATTGTTCTCGAATAGTTAGTTCTTAAGGGTTTAACGATCACGTGCACACCTCATTGGAACTTAAATTCATTTCGAGGAAGTGAAACTGCGTTTGAATTCACAGTGCACATTGGTCCAACTAATGACAGCGCACATTTGTCCAACTAACGACAACATTTGTCACAGTGCAAAGGAATACGGTACACTTGCTGCGCCTTGTTTATTGTCCATGCATTTTTTTTTCACCAAAGCCACGCCTACATTTTTAGTGTCTTGAGGAAAGCAAGCTTTACCAGTACGCACTTATTTCAAAAATTGCTCTTTTGTTATTAGTTTCGCAAAAGGGTTTACAGTAGAGCTATATCGTTACAATTACAAAAAAATGAAGTCCACTAATGTAAACAACTGAAAAAAAAACACTTTGTTAACATTTAGTTTGGCATACGCATCGCGCAGGAAAATAACAGAAACGTGCGTATATACATCGCATGTATATCACATCTCTACGAATGCAATAACCCACATGGCAAACTTTTAGTGAAAAGATCAATCTTTCGGCATTTTTTTTCATTTCACGTTTCACTTGTCGAAATATACGGTGCTATATAATATATTTATTATACGATCTCCTATTTACATTATTCAGAAGATTCCTCACATGTTCAACGACCTAATTCATGGGATGACTGTTGAGGATTCTTACTAAGAAATATTTTGCTGCCACTCATGTCCATTCATAACTAATTCTCGCAGAGACATCGGTAAAAGGGATTATGTCGCGCTTAAACATATCATGAAATGTTTACACACAATTTTCGACAAGCCATCATGTGCGCTTTCTCATTTGAAATCACAGTTTTTTTTTACCAGAGCACCTGTTTTATACAATGGGATCCACATATTTCCTCACACTGCAAGTATTTAGCATCAATCCACAAGTCGCTGATTTATTTAGTGGGTTATATTTACACATATGATCATAGATCAGACCAAATTGACTGTATGCAGCGTTCGTATTGCCGTGGAACCAGGCAAGTTTACATTTAACTGGCTGAGCTCACTCAGATACAGCTGCTGTGCACGCATGCCACGCCGCAGCACAAGCTTGGCGCACATCCGCTAAGCACGGGTGAACTCGTCCAATGGGACACACCATGTAACGCCGGTGGTGGGAAACGATGCGGAAAAAAAACAATAAATGAAGATGGTGAGTTAAGCAGGTGAGTAAATACAGTCTCATCAAGTTCGCGAAATTCTATAGCCACACATCAAGTCCAGTTGCTTGTAGAAAGCTGTGGCTACTCTTACGACCGCAGTTGTACTGTTGGCGTCAGGCCAAGGGCCCAACACATGATGATTGATTGATATGTGGGGTTTAACGTCCCAAAACCACTATATGATTATGAGAGACGCCGTAGTGGAGGGCTCCGGAAATTTAGACCACCTGGGGTTCTTTAACGTGCACCCAAATCTGAGCACACGGGCCTACAGGGCCCAACACAACCTCATCAGTTAATGACCTATTGCGAAATCGTTCGGTTAAGGAAATGAGGTTCTGGTAATGTCTGCTAGTCAGGTGCGTATGCTGGGCAACTACAAAATATGTGCTCCAATGTTTCTTGCATTTGGCAGTGATGTAAATTCGGAGCGGTGTCAGTGCAGACGATGATATGTGCGTAACGTCTCGTGAAGGCCAGACCAAGACGAATCTAGTGAATGCTACTTGCAATGTGTCGCTTTTATTTAGGAAGCATGCATGCGGAACCTCATTCCCGGTTCCCGTCGGTGCAGTCAGCGGGGTCATCACTTCGGTTTTGTTCAGTTCTCGAGTGTGAAGTTGCACAGCACGCAGCGAAGCATGGCGTTCTTGTCTGGTCATGAAAACGCATTCTGCGCTTTGTGTACATTGTTTAAGGCCCCTTAAGCTTCAGCGTCTGCGCTTCCCATCAGCGTTTCCCATCACGCTACGCACAGCGGCGTGATGGGAAAGGTGACGAGGCCACCGTTTGTTGAAGCGACGTGAAGAAGCTCTACAATTTCTGTAACCCAAAGATAATACAGACCTCAACTCACGACGCAATTAATCGCTTGCAAAGCTTGGCGCTAACTGTGAGACAAGGAAACTCATTTATAGAGAACAGCTTTGTGCATAGACAATATTCTACGATGCGAAATTATAGGAAGAGTTTATTCGCCACAGATAGTGGTGAATCCTATGTGTATTTTTCGCATGTTGAAAGAGAAAAGTAATCTTGTAAGTGATGAAGATATTGTGCACGCAACATTTAAGTTGTTCTTGGAAAATAGGCATGTTAGCCTCTTCGTTTTCCTGCTCGTGATGATATCGTCAGTGATACAAGGGAGGCGCACAAAACAATGTTAATGATCAGCCTCAAGCATGACGCTTACACGACACCCAACCTACTGTAGCGAATACGCTGAGGCTCAGGTAGTTTTGCTGACAGGAAAATTTGTCTGTCATCTTACCTTCAAATACAACGAAATTTGTTTGGATGTTGACCAAGTCAACTTGGCAAGTGAAGGCAAGCAAGAATTGAATGATAATTAAAGTGGGATATTGTGTTGTGGATTTAGACCAATTCATAGTTGAAGAAATTGTTGACGACTGCTGCATTTTGAGACGCTGAAAAAGTTAAACTGTGGAGCGGCATAGTACATATACATGTTCTGAAAAATAAAATTGTAACTTGTTTAGGTATATTAATTCGTTGGTAAAATCGAAGCTGCTCTTCCACGAACTGCATAATTTAGCTCGTATAAATATAACGTGCCATAAAATAATAACAGAAATTCATTTTTAAAGCATAATCACAGTCTCCCACTCCTCATGCACTGCGAAATTTCGGAAGTGCTCTGTAAAGAGCAACCATCAAGCTAAACCGTGGAGCATACAATGACAGTTCAGTTTAAAACAGTGCTCCCCGGCCCTCGAAAACAGAAGAAAAAAATTATACGATTCAAGATTTTGTAACAATAAGCGTTTATTTCATCCTACACTATCGTGTTTTCTGAATAATCGTTCTGAAAACGTTACATTCCCTGCAAAATAATTGTGGCCGTTTCTACAAGCCATGATGTTGGTCGTGCCCTGGACGAGGAAGGATTATCCTAATGCACGAATGGCTAGGAGGATGGCAATCGATTATTTAGGAGGAGATTCGCTGTGTAAGGGGTAAGTATTTTCGATGGGATAACTCAATTACAGAGCGTCCCATCTTTACGGTCGTCAATTATTACCGTCTCGCGGCGCTGTGCTCGCGCGCACTGACTCGATCTGCCACGGCTCTGGTTTCTCCTATGAAGAAGCGATCGTGTGACTCGGAAATTGGGGAATGTAGCCCGACATACGATTTTGAGTTGGTAACATTCGTTTAGCCATAATTCTGGCCAGAACTTCCTCGTTAGCCAGTGTAATCTAAGTACGCCGTACCGTCCTCTCCGCTATGTATACCATGAAAGTCCAGGCGTGTCGATATCCGAAGTGGGCCCACTAACGTTGTACTTGCGTATCGCATTAAATCCGGTAGATAGGAAGATGCATCGAAGAGAATAACTGTACTGAGGTGAACTAATATAGTTTTGAAATTGCATGCCGAAACAATGATATAATAGTGAGTGCTGAAGTGGCAGAACTTCAGGTTTTTTTGAACACCTAAGGTTCATTAAAGTGGACCGGTGTACTATAAGGAGACGGATGTTCTTGCGTTTCGCCTTATCTAAATGTGGTTGCCGAGACAAGGAATCAAACCCGCACCCTCGGTACTAGCAGCGCCTCACAAAGATACACTGACGAGTTACGAAAATTGTTGGAGTTCACAAAACCACCATGTGATTATGAGAGACCCCGTCGTGACGGGCTCCGGAAACTCGGCCGCCTCGGTTTCCCTAACGTGAAGCTAAAGCTAAACACACGGGCCCCAATCATTTTCGGCTTCATCGAGATTGATGCCGCCTCGGCCTGGTGTTCAATTCCTTGACATGCGGGTGGGCAGTCTAGCATCGTAACAACTAGACCACCACGGCGGGTGGCGAGTTACAAAGACGTTCCATCTGCACATGCGGAAGAGGTAAGTTTCATCAGAGTGAATTGTGGGGCGAGCTGGTTCATTCTTAACGTAGCTTACGGTGCAAAAAGAAAAGTGCACACGAGAGACGGACAAGCACAAGTTGTGTTGTGTTTGCATTAAGTGGCTGATAAGGCCACATAAAACGTGTTCCGAATGCATATATCAGGAGTCGGGCAGATAAAGGAAAAAAAATCACGAAAGTTCCTTATCACTAGAGTTGAATGAGAAAGCACAGTTCGGAAGCCGAGTCACGGTGCCACCTCCTAATACGGTAAAAGCCTTACATGCGCCATCAAACGTTAAGAACGACTATCTGTGGCATCGACGTAAACACGAGTGACGTAAAAAAATCGTCGTGCCATGATGTCCCCACGTGACGTCACAGACAGCCAAAATTAGCGACGTCATCGCACGTCACGCGTTGACGTCATCAAATGCCATAGTCGATCGGTCAAAGATGTGCCGATGCCGGAGGCGCTGCTAAACTACGTGACTGAGAGGTGAAGAAAGCTAGCAATGCCTTAGATTCCAGAGGCCATTGAGGAGAAAAATAAGATTGGGTTCGCCTTTTAGTTGTCTTAGGCGAATGTGTAAAGAACCATGCGGCTTTTTTAAAATTTTAGTTCGGTGAACACCTCAATGACGAAGTTAACGCGAAGCTCCATGTACGCGTGAGATGGGGCGCCACTTTTTTCTTGGTACCGTTCCGTGATTACACCAGATTTTCCTCTGATGATGCGTGGGCACCGTTCTATTAACCGACTTGCATATGCTATCATATAAGCTTACCTACTCCATTCTCGTAGCTTGTAAAACGATTAGACGAGGCTCTTGAGAGATAACACAGACCGAGAGCCAACCCGTTCCGAAGTTCCTTGTCTGCCGACCATATCTACCGCTTCGTCTAAGCTGTTTGCATTGCACTCGGGTTGCATCAAGCCATGCGTATACACGGCGGAGGTCAGTAGACCTTCACCAATGTAACCAATTGAAGCGTGCGTACAAGAGCTGTGCAGTCTCGTGCGGATACAGTGGTCTATATATAAAACCCCTTGCGTGCACCCTCTTGCATCAGTCTCTGGAGCTCTCTGTTATCTACATATATCTTTCATTGGAGTGTCCCCAATGTGGACACGGGTGATAGTGCTCAAGAACACACGTAGTCGCAGTTTGCGGCCAAAGCTAGTGTGTGATCTCTCTCTCTCTCTCTCTCACTCACACACACACACACACACACCGATGTGCTTAGTGGAGATTGCTATAGTCAGGCTGACCCCTCTGCCATGCTGTAAATAAACCTGTCTCATTCTCTCTCTTTCTTGGCAGTTGAAGACTACTTTTTATTAAAACTATTTACGGGGATGTTTGGTTTAGAGTGAATGATATCGTTCTTGTGTCGTCGCAGTATGTATATCTGATGCGAAGGCGCCTGAGTCTTGCTTAGACATTACATTTCCTAAAGAAAAGAAAAACAATGTAAAATATCATCCGTTGTCCCGTCCTAGCTTTATATGTTTTGTGCCATTCTCAACTTTGGACATCCATTTTTCCTTGAAAAATTGTTTGCATGCTTTCGTGATTTGGTTGGCTAGCTGCCACGATTGGGCTGATTTGCTTAGAACTGCGAACTCCCACAGCCAAAGCACTATTCTTTAATGCACAATGTGGCTTCTGCATGCTGTGATTTTTGCTACATTTTTTTGTGAATGTTTTAGAAGTTGTGCCTATTGTAGAACGGGAAACTTCAGTAGTGATTGAAATAGCTCAAATATAGTTGTGACCGAGCAAAGAAAAACAGTGTTGCTGCACTGTTAGGAAATTTAATATAATAAGCACACACCAATTTCCAGAAATCGCTTTTATTTACTGACGTTTGACGTACTTCATGCACTTGAAAGTAGAAAAGCAAAGGCACGGAGACACAGAAAGACAAAAAAAATGTATTGTTTCCGGCTCCTTCCACAACTGCAAGTGCAACCTCCTTTCGCTTTGGCATCTTTCGCTCTTTCGAGGAGGGAGGTAAACCAGATGATGGTAATACTGAAAAAAAAAAAACCTTGGATATGGTGGTTAATACTTTCCGTAGGCTCTTTCATCTATCTTTAAAGCTCGCGCAACAACGAAAAATGAGTTTTCTTTTCGTACGCCTACTTATTTCATTGTAAGTGCTTTTTGTTTATTCAATTCACTCTGCTCACTTTTCTTTGAGCGTGTGTTTTTGACGCGGTAGCGTTAAAAAGCTCGATTTGTGAAAATTCTGGTGCCGTTTTCGGCGTTGACGTAGGCGTGGTTGGTTGTTAAGTAAAACTTCTTTTGGGCCTAGTTGGTTCATAGCCATAGAATATACTTTTACAGCGCAAACATAAAACGATCCACAAAGACACACACACAGCGCTGGTGTGTGTCGTCGCTTTCTTTGTGGATCGTTTTATGTTTGCGCTGTAAAAGTATATTCTGTGGTTGGTTGTGACCGAGAAATTGAGAAAGACGCCACTAAAATAAATAATAAAAATTTCGGGTCCTAGTCTAGGCCATCTGAGTGGCAAGCAGGTGTTGTAATAAAGAAATAACCACGAGGTTTGTTTTTTTTCTTTAATGCATGGCGAAAATGCTTTGAAAAACAAAACAAAAACAAGAACACTATATGAATGTCATGTAGTAGGAGGAGTCTGCTTAACGCAATACACATTGCGTGGCAGAAGCATATAATCAAGCCAGGCGCCAAAAGATGGGAATTGAGCAACGTGTTCGTGCTTTTAATGGCGTACCCATTTTGATGCGCTCATAAATATTTAACAGTCATTAGCAGAAGACCCATCAACAAAGTGAACAGTTGCGTATGTTCACATGTTGCCCCACGGACGCGTATTGGGCCATCGCTCATTCGCAAAAGAAATAATTATGGCGTAGTGGGAACTTAAAATATGTGCTTGCTGTGGGCATTCAATGATACTGAGAAACGGCCAATGGGGAGTTTTAGAATAGCGCACTGCGAGCCCTTGCGGTGCGGTCGCTGCCGCTGCGCATGCGTCGTAACGCAAGCCGCTGTTCGCGTTCGTGGCCCGCCCGCAGAAAATCAGAAATAGCGTGCGGCAATAGCGGCCCGCGAGGCTCGTGAAGTGCTGCAGTGTCGAGGCTATGTGTATTTTCCGTGCAGTTGAGTTTGCGGAACAGCTAAAGTTCTTAGATTGTTTCCTAGGAGGGGCAAACGTTACTCTAAAATTCATATGGTACCCGCTGTTACAAATTCTGCAGAAAACGAGGAGCGACGTCATATTCGTGGGAAATGAGACCGGCATTCAGAATAAAGAAGTGGATGGGTGAGCTTCGCCAAGGGCACGGTGGCTCGTCCTTTTCTCAACACCCGCTATGACCACAGCGCCTGCAAACGTTATTCTAAAACTCCCTATTGTTACGCGCCCAGGCGTTCGTTAGAAGGACCAATTACGCTATCGCGATATACTCTTGAAGTGAAGCTCAAGCATCCTACACTTTTAGGGGTCGAGCCATGTCCTCTGTCCGTCGACGTGACACGGTATGGATATTTATATGGATATTCATATGAACATCTCAACACCATATGCGCATTACGATTAATAAACAACTTTGTATATACTGTACACACGTGTTGTCGTGTCTTGGCATGATCGTGGAGGCAATCTACGGTAGTTAACGATCCCCCGGAGCTTCACCCACTCGTCGCCATTCACTGCGTGAATATCCTGCGATTTTATTACTTAAATTAACAGAGGAGCTGTTTGAGCAGAGCATTCTTCAGTGACGGGTTAACAGAAACCATCATAAACTGGCACGTGCTCTACTTCTTCCTCTTCAGCTTCACTGCCGGAACACGTGCGCGAATTTGTCCAGCGTGGGATTCAATAACTCTGATGGGCGAGAGAACAAGCACATTGAGATAGAGAGAGAGAGAGAAAGACGACATTGCTTGGCGAGGCTGGATTCGAACCCCTGTACTCACGACCCGAAGGCAAGTGTAGTAGCCACTCGGCTATCTAGGCACACTAATAGAGCATAACATAGCCTTGTATAATATACCGTATTAAGGGGGAGGGAAAGAGAAGTGAGCATGAAGAGGAGAGAGGTTAGAGTGAAGGGAATAAAATGGAGATAAGGGAGTAAAGAATAACTTAAAAAAAAGAGAAAGAGAGAAAAGAGAAAGAAAGAAAGTAAGAAGAGGTAGAATAAATGAAATAGAGAAAAATATATAGATGCATAAAGAGATAGTAAGAAATAAAGAGGAAATGAAAAAAAAAGAGAGAGGGGGAAGAAAGAGGAAGCAAGATAGAAGGTGTGAGATGTAGACAGAAACATATATATAAACAAATGAACAGAAATAAACAAAGAATGAAGAACAAAAAAAGTGAGAAAAAATAAAGAAAAAATATAAAAAGAAACACAGAAGGCCGTCAAATGCCTGACTTCTTTCAGGCTAGTTTGAAGCATCACTACATTTTCTTCAGTTGTATTTGTCTTGTTAAATTCTCGTATTACCGTATTACCTACACATTTAACCACACATAGATTTGTAGATATTGCCACGGGCGTTTCTTATTTACACTTATGTTTCATTCGGTTCTCGCCCACTAATCTTGTGGATTCTCAGCGCAGACTGCCTCGCTGTTCGAGAAGGTTCACGATTATTGTAGATCATACCGTTAAGATGGCGCGCAAGATGCGAGCACTCGAGATTATTCCAGAGCTTGCGCGATGACCAGAGATAAGGATGGAATATTTGATGGCACATCTATGAATACCGATGCTTTTCGCCGCTTGTCAGTTGATCGATGGCTGATGCTCTGTTCGCCGCTATCAGTGCCTGATTTATGATTAATGTGTGGGGCTTTACGTCCCAAAACCACGATAAGATTATGAGAGACGCCGCAGTGGAGGGCTCCGGAAATTTCGACCACTTGGGGTTCTTTAACGTGCACCTAAATCTGAGCACACGAGCCTACAACATTTTATCAGTGCCCGTTTGTTTCTGTAATTTGACCTTCAGTTTCCTTGCCACAAGTTCGGCCGAACGAACAGTTTAATCTCAACATCGAGTCTGCTTCCTTCGTCCACATCATGACCCCGTGACAATATGTATAAATGTGCGACGAATATTAATAAAGTGAGTAATATGCACCGGTATACAATAATGCACTGACACTGAAGTTTTATTCGCGCAAATTCATGTGATCAGTCGCAGTGTTTCATAGAACGCTCGCCGAGAACAGCTCAACAGTTTGTGTTGCCTGAAAAATGTTGTGTTTACCTGTTTTCTAGTGCGTGACAGCCAGAAAGGGGCAAGTTTCTTCATGTAAACATTGCCCGACGTGTCGAAAGGTTGGTCGTGTGGAGGAGATAACAGCTTAACAGCTCATGGCACGGTAACGAATATTTTTGGCGGTACCAGAACGGGAGGGGTGATATCCCGCCATCGCCTTCTGGTGCATATACGCCAAGTCCCACGCTCGCTTCCTGCTAGCACTTGCCGCGCTGTGTTATAAAAACATACACACCTGACGCCTCGGGGTCGGTTGGTTATGGCTCTCTTTTCTTCCACGCTTCTTGACAGAGTGCAGCCATATTTCCTTTGCGTGAAGATAGAAAACAGCGTCATTTATGGCTAAAGCTGTGATAAAGTCACGCGGTGCAGATGCATATATATCGGTGTTGTAAAGGCAGGCACTGATGAGACGGTGGCCTCTTGGTGCTCAAAACGAGCGTCGCAAATAAACATAAGCATACCGATAACCGGAGCCCGCGCATAATCCGAAAGTGGTCAACGCGTCCTCGGGGCGTGAAAAATCACCGTTCTTTTTATTTTTCTTCATTTTTGTACTGTGTAATTTGTCGTGCAGGAAAGGACCTATATCGTTTTCTGCGCAGTAGGAGTGGTTCAGCAAAGAAATAAAAAGGACGGTGTGCAGTATGCTATCACGTTCAACACTTCTCTGAAAGTGTGTCTTCTTAAGATTTCGAGTTCAGTAGGGAATATTATCTCCTTCACGAAGCGAGGCTTAATTCGAGGGGACAATGCAAGTGGGAGCATCGCAGCACGCCACTTAACTCACTTTTTTTTTCTGGCATGGGGGAATCAAGAAATCGTTCGAATATTGCAGCTGTGCAAAAAAAAAAATGAAAATCGGATAGCGAACGAATAGTTCTTTCCTCTTGATCGCTGGCCCTCCAACAATTTTGGTAATTTTGCTAATAATTTTCAGAGAGATAGAACGTAATTTGATTTCCCCAACTCTTCTCTACTCTCGAAACTTTTCCTATTATACGATTGTTCTTGCCTCTACTGAGTCGTGGAATTACCCACTGTTCCGTCACGTACATCCACGACACTTACAGTACTTGCTCCTTTGTCCTATTGCTTTCGTACACTGATATTTATTAGCACTGCTTCGGTAAGCGTAGTAAAACGCCCCCCCTCCCCTCAAAGTATATAGCTACTGAGCATGCTAGTATAAAAGTGGGCCATACAGTCGGTGAAGTAGAATGATGAAGTCTGCTGATAAGTTAAATATTTTTTAACCATGCAGAAAACGTGGCTAACCTGTGTGCGCATTAATTACCGGTGTTCGGCCTAAATGTACGCCAAGTCGGTAAAAGATTGTGCACCTTCAACGTATTCGTGGTGCGTGAAGCAAAGCTTTTAAAGAATGGCGACTGATCACTGTGTCACATGAATCGATATAACACGAAACGAAGCTAGCCTTTATAAAGGCTGTTGATTGTGTACTGCGTTTTCACCGACGTCATTTCGATCGCAGAAATGAAGTCATCACTATGGTGATTCTGTGACAGCAATTTCACCATTACGTGCTTCTGAAAGTAGATTATGGGCAGATGCTGCGACGCTGTCCACGACAGCACTCCAAGAAAGGAAAGAAGTGATTTTATTCATTGGTGTACGAACAGGACAGTTCACAGGCTAAGTCAAAAACAAACAAACAAAAGAAAGAAACAGAAACAGGCAAAGCTTCTTTTTCTTAACGCAAGCCGGCCTGCGCTGCAACGATGCAGCTGTGATCATTCAGTACGTCGTGACAGCATACACAAAAAGAAAACTGCCTGCATTCATGCACATTATAAAACTAGCTTACATTATACATAGGTGTTATGTTTTAGGTTCTTGATCAAAATAATAAAAAAGAACACATATATTATTGAGCAATAATTAACTTATGCAACTTCACAAAAGATTACGCGCCTCTATTTATGGAAGCACCAAATGGAAGCACCGACAGTGCTTCTATTTTTCGATTCTCAATGTTTTCGTTTGCTGCCCTGAAAAGTGGGCTAAAAGACCCGTCACGGTGGTCTGGTGGCTAAAGCACTCGGCTGCTGATCCGCAGGTCGCGGGATCGAATGCCGGCTGCGGCGGCTGCATTTCCGATGGAGGCGGAAATTTTGTAGGCCCGTGTGCTCAGATTTGGGTGCACGTTAAAGAACCCCGGGTGATCGGAATTTCTGGAGCCCACCACTGCGGCGTCTTTCATATTCATATGGTGGTTTTGGGACTTTAGACCTTAACAATCCCAACATTTATAAATGTTGACTAAAATACGTGAATAAACAGCCTTGCGAAGCCTCAAAACCCGAACTATGACTGCACGTGACAGGTAAATTTATCACAGATGTGAGACGAACTTCATAAGCGAAATAAATGAGTTAATAGCATGACATTACCGCTAATAGCACCCATTAGTTCGAGCACGTAATTTCACTTGTTGCAGAGAGGAAAAAAATGCAGAATGCTTTTGTATCAGAAATTAAGCACGACCGCTCGTATATTCGGAAAACTGAAAGAACACTTGTTTTCTTTCTTCTTTACTGCTAATCTGTGCACTAGTTTCCAGCCTACACAGTCAGTAAATGTTGCAGGAAATGAGAAATGACGCTTCCCAAATCGCTTCTTATTTCACGTAAAAACGAACCTGTTCAAGCTAACGAAAATTTACGTAGCAGCTTGAAAATAAATGTTGTTTTTCGTGCTTCGCAACAAGTTTTGTTCGTCTGGAAGCATTACGCACTACGTGTGAATTCTGAAGCTCAATCCAGCGCCATATATGTAAGCGGCCACTCTGAATTGCTCTTTCCAAATGGACGTACTCGCACTTACACTAATGAGCACACTGAGTGTCCAGGTGGCGTTCAAAGAATGAGGGCTGTCATACAAACGAAAATTTTGCTTTTCCTTCATTAAAAAGCACAGGCTTTCAATAAAAGCACCGGTTGGTTACGCCCTTTAAACTTTGTTTCTAGCTTTGCTCGCTCACCGGCCTGCTTTGAGACTTATGAAAGCTGTAATAAATTGAAGGTACTTTAAGGGAGTAAGAAAAAAAAGTTTTATTTCCGTAAAATAACTTAGGTTAACGAAAAATAGCGATTCATAGTCTGGAGAGACATTCACATTTCCGTGTTCATTTTTACAATCTATTTAGTTACAACCATGGTCAGTATATGGTTGTAAGTAACCAAATATCTGGTCGTCATATCACAAAAAATTTGGGACGTCATCATGGTGTCAGTGTGTCGTTACATGTGAGGTCATCACAGGCCATCATTTCTTGGCCAAAGGTTCGTCGATCTCAGAGGCAATGGAAAACATGGCGAGATTCAGAAAGCTTACAATACCTCCAGTCTTGGAGCCCTTGTGAAACCACGTTAGTCCCAGAAAGCTTTCAAAAGGCAGTGCGGGAGCTGTTTATTGTATAGACTTAGAAAGAAAAAGAAGGTGGCACCAGTCTTCTAGTCAAGTGAGACGTATGCGTAAGGTACCCTACGAGTTTTTGCTGTAAGTGTGAAACCGGGAGTCACATTTCTGTCCTGAAAAACTGTGAATGCACTAGGACGCTCAGGTATACCTCTGGGCCGAAATATTTTGATAAGTGTTTCACTGAATCTCACAAGTAACACGTACCGCGTACGTTCACAACATCTCTTGATTCAGCAAAAATACCTAACGCATTAATTTCTGATCAGTCTATCGAGCTGCTGTCAAGAGAACTTACAGTGCCACCACGACAATTTTTTACCTGAAATTGCCTCGTGAAAAATTAAGAGAAGAGAAACGTTTAGGAGCTTATTGCAGATAGATTATTATATTTAAGGATGAGAGCATGCATGAAAAACCTTCGTCGTACTTAAGCCGAACACCCCACTATAGGCACCTGCTCGTTACTTTGGTTAATAGTGCTTGGTATTGACATGTGCCTCAAATTGTGAACTATGAGCCCTCCTATACTAAATGCTTTCAGTTTTAGTTCGTTAGAGACTGTGCTTATTACCATGAAACTACTTGATAGTGCGTCTTAATCATTCAGGGGAAGTCTAACTGGTGATTGCGTGCTTTAAATGACGCATCATGAAGCCCAGGGTATTTATTACGTCTCGGCCCCGCGCGTCACAACAACCTTTGTTTAATACAGAGGAGAAAAAAAAACACTGATACAATATACCACAATTTGTAAACACCATTGCCATAAAAAATGTGAAAGATGATTCGATACAAGAAACCAGTAGCAATAACGACAGAATTTGATGAATCTCTCAAGTTTACCTTTATATGTTGCAACCTGCCCCTATATACCCACTTGTAAGATACCATATCAGATTTATTTTCTTCGTTATCCTCCACTTCTTTCATATCTGCTCTGTTTTGATTCAACATGATACGTCGCTAAGCTGGTTTGTTCATTACTGGAGTACGATAAGCTCGGCGCTAGATGGATGACGACTAAGAAAGACTCCTGTGTATGTCGTTGGTCCTCGTCTGCCCACGGCCCGTTGTGTTCTGTTTCTAATCTCCCGTCTGTACAGTTAACGAGAACCATACTAATCTCAAGATGTCCCAGAGAGATTTGCACCGATCACTTTCTGAACCACCCTCGCGCAAACAAACAAACAAATGGTGTAATTGTATAGCTGTGCATGATTGCAGAACCTCTATCGGTGTTTTAGAGGGTGTGTTATTTGCCAAGTAGTCATCAGTAAAGAGGGTGGTAATGCAAGCAAAGACGCAGTAAGGACAGAACTTATCAGCGCAAGCCCAGGTATGGCGCAGCACCGCCTGTAAATCAGGTACGCGTGCGTGTGTACGCGGGAGATAACTGCTGGAACATTCAATTTCTTCTCTGTGCAAGTTAATTGGAGGCCGGCTACTATGCATTCCCACTCCCTAGGACAATTTCATTTTACTTGAAGCTCTATGCAGTACCGTTGGAGAGTAGGCACCACATATGTTCCGCCTATGATATCTGAGATCAGTGAAACCTTACTGAATTCGTAGTTTTAAGGAGGTTTTGTGCCAGGCCTAAACATAGATGTATGTTTGAGTTTAATTATAAATACCCGTAACGCCAAAATGCAGAAATACCGGGCATATATAGAGTTGTATGTTTCTTCAACGTGCTGCTTGCGACCGTTGCGGCAGCAATGAAACGATAGAGACCGTTCTCTGTCACTGCCCTCGTTACAGCGTGCAAAGACGGCAGCTAGCTGCTGCGTTAGCTCGCCTTGACGACAGAACCTAGTCAGAACAGTCAGTGCTTGAAATGCGACATAATCCGTCTTCGCACAGAAAATCAGTGATGGCCTTATTGAACTTCTTGCGTGGTAGCGGCCTATTGAATAGGCTATAGTACCTTAGCTCACTTTTTTTTTGTTTTCTCTTTCGCGCGTTTGTTTCGCTCTTCGCTTTCTTTCCCACATTTATTCACCATTCTCCCTTCCCTTAGTGCAGGGTAGCAAACCGGATGCTCCAGTTTCTGGTTAAGCTCCCTGGCTTTCCCTCATTTTAATCTCTCTTTCTTCAATGTTTCACAGACGGGACGTTGCATTAACCAGAGATTATCGGAACACAAGAGATCGCTAACCAGAGGTTCACCTTGTGATATTTCTTGTCGAGAGTGTAAGTAAGTGCGCGCCAATGTTCGATGGTCCGCCACGTTGGATCAGTGGCTATGGTGCCCTGCTGCTGATCGGACGGCTGCATGTTCGATCCCGGCCGAAATGGTTCAGGCAGTGGGCAGTGCAATGTCAGCGCACGTTAAAGAACACCATGCAGATGGTCGAAATATCGGGAGCCCTCCAATACAGCGTCCCTCATAATCATATCCTAGGTTTGGGACGTAAGACCCCACATATGATTGCTGAAGGAGCTTTTTAATCAGCTCCTATGTAAACAAACTATTGGTGATGGCCAACGTGCACTCTTTTCGCTATCCGTCTGCCCATGTGGGCCTTAAAAGCGCGCTGTGCCTCGCGAGCGGCTAGGTCAAAATTTCCGTTCGCAATAACGAATACTGAACTTCCGCGCTTCTGTCATAGGATATTTATTTCTATTTTTTATGTTCCCACAAATGCCAAAAGTTGACCTTGAGAACGTTGCACGGAAGGCGCCAAACGAACATACAAGAGACCCTACAGGCTTTCGCTGTATTTTCTGCAAAACGATACGTGAATGCCAAGAGAAAACTCCAAAATGGGAAGAATGGCGATTTGGGCTAGTTGGTTTGAATTCATAGTAATAAGGGCTGCAGCGCGAGCACGAATGTGCTAGAAAAAACAAAGTCGAGGTACGAAGGCAGCGCTCGTGTTGTCCTCTTTTGCCTTCGTACCTCGACTTTGTCTGTTTCTTCTAGCACATTCGTGCTCGCGCTGCAGCCCTTATTACTATGAATCCAAAATGGGAGTATCACGAACGTGCAGTGCGATCGCATCACTGCGCGAGAATTTCCGCGCATACCGAAATGCGTCGTTTTGAGATCAGGAGAATGAAGAACAGAAGCGGCGCGCCGCTTACATGTTATATTAATTCTTCCAGAAACCAATCGTCATGAGCGTTCATAGCCTCCCTTTCCTGTGCTTTTTTTTCCTTCCTAAATTTTTTTTAGTACATATACACTTTTGTGGGGCTCCGGGTGCAATTTCTACTAGAACAGTGCTGAAAACACTCTTACCCACAGGTGTAAAAACCGACCCACTGCTCGGTTCTATTATTTATCTCGTCTCGAAAATGCCCCTGCCGAGATAATTTTCTATATGACCTAGTCGGGTTATGCGATGTCCGGTTTAAAAATGTATGTATTCACCTTTTTGTCTCCAACAAAAAGATTTTACCGGATCGCATCTGCATGCGAAACAGCGCCTGTATAGTTGCCCGTTTCATTTTTTCTTCGCTTCGAGTGCTGCAACGTAAGAGGAAAGAAACAACAACAACAACAACAACGATTCGGAAGACAAGTCACTGTTCGTGACTGCATGACACGAACAAAGATATTGAAAAAAATGGCAGCATATCCACGGAGTGAATGATGGAGAGTGGGGCGAAGCATTCGTCCGTCCATGCGTCCGTCTGTGTGACCGTCCATGCGTCTGTTCGTGCGCCCGTCCCTGCGTTCGTTCATGCATCCGCCCCTGCGTCCGTTCATGCGTCCATCCATGCATCTGTCTGTGTGTCCGTTCGTCCATCTATTCAACACTCCAAGTCCCACCATCTCGCATCTTTTTATCATATATTCCCCATATAGAAGCACTGCCATTCAGTGGACATTACAAGGACTAAACGAGAGGTGGCACACGCACACTTTCTTACGGCTTGCGCTTCGGGTTTACTTCCCACCTTCAACCACCTTGAGTTCATGGTATATACTAGTTCACTTTATTCATGGCACTGCGGCCCAATGCTCACTAAACCTTTCTAAAACCAAGGAGGTTACGCCCAGCGAGTATAACGTAGCAACCTTTTCCTGTCATATAGTGCTCAATGTACATGCCAGTGGCTGCTAATGTGAAATGAGAGACAGGAGGATTCAGCTTTTAATTTCTTACGGCTTGCGCTTCGTATCTGCTTCCCCCTTTAACCACCTCGAATTAATTCATGGCATATACTAGTTCATTGTATTCATGGCCCTGCGGCTCAACGCTCGCTAAACCTTTCTGAAACTAAGGAGGTTACACCCAGCTAGTATATTGTAGCAACCCTTTCTTGTCCGATAGTGCTCAATGTACATGCCAATGGCTGCTAATGGGGATCGCAGCGTGCGCGTTGACTAAAAGCCGAATGCTCCTGTTTCTCATTCCCCATTAGCAGCCATTGGCATGTACATTGAGCACTATATTTTATTGTTAAACAACGCACACAAGAAATCTCTCACCGGCACCACCTTGGAGATCAAATGTTATACCTATTTAGGGTATGTGCCACTGGTGGTTACGTACTACAAGGGACGCCCAATCCACGCCATAAGGAGCTTCGCCCCTAACAAAACTGAGCAGCATGAGCCAAGCTTCATTGATGTGTTTTTTTCATCGAACCGATAAGCACAGAGTAGCCAGCCAGTCTAAGAACTGGCTAACCTCCCTGTCCTTTCGCTTAATTCTTTCCCGCCCCTCTATTCATCAAGTGGTCGATATAGGCATACCATCGTGTTTCTAGTTGGTGCCCAGTCAACCAAACTGTTGAAAATATGTGACACCTGTGGTCGCAAAGTAGCGAATGCAGGTTTTGTTTAGAAAAAAAATTATTTACAGCATGTACAGAACAGAAAGGCTTCATACCATTCCAGTAACAGGGCATATACACCACGGCACATCTATATTTCACGACTAACATCACTACGTTACAGTGAAGACATTTGCTCTAATATACATGACAACGTTGGCATATATGTACACAAGAACTCAATGCGATATCATGATACAATGGTATAACGATACAATAGATGCAATGAAACACGATATGTTTACATGTTTTAAGGGCGAAGCTCCTTATGGCGTGGCTTGGGCGTTCCTCGTAGTACGCAACCACCAGTGGCACATACCCGAAATAGGTATAACTTTGACCTCCAAGGTGATGCCGGTGAGAGATGTCTTCTGTGCGTTGTTTAACAATAAAAAATAGTGCTCAATGTACACGCCAATAGCTGATAATGGGGAATGAGAGACAGGAGCATTCGGCTTTTAGTCAACGCGCACGTTGCAATCCCCATTAGCAGCCATTGGCATGTACATTGAGCACGATCTGTCAAGAAAGGGTTGCTACATTATACTCGCTGGGTGTAACCTCCTTAGTTTTAGAAAGGTTTAGCGAGCGTTGAGCCGCAGTGCCATGAATACAATGAACTAGTATATACCATGAATGAATTCGAGGTGGTTAAAGGTGGGAAGTGGACCCGAAGCGCAAGCCGTAAGAAATTAAAAGCTGAATCCTCCTGTCTCTCATTTCACATTAGCAGCCACTGGCATGTACATAGAGCACTATATGACAGGAAAAGGTTGCTACGTTATACTCGCTGGGCGTAACCTCCTTGGTTTTAGAAAGGTTTAGTGAGCATTGGGCCGCAGTGCCATGAATAAAGTGAACTAGTATATACCATGAACTCAAGGTGGTTGAAGGTGGGAAGTAAACCCGAAGCGCAAGCCGTAAGAAAGTGTGCGTGTGCCACCTCTCGTTTAGTCCTTGTAATGTCCACTGAATGGCAGTGCTTCTATATGGGGAATATATGATAAAAAGATGCGAGATGGTGGGACTTGGAGTGTTGAATAGATGGACGAACGGACACACAGACAGATGCATGAATAGACGCATGAACGGACGCAGGGACGGGCGCACGAACAGACGCATGGACTGTCACACAGACGGACGCATGGACGGACGAATGCTTCGCCCCACTCTCCATCATTCACTCCGTGGATATGCTGCCATTTTTTTTTGGTCATCTGTACACTATGACTTCAATAACAACACCAACAACAATTGCTCGGATGTTACGTATGAAAACCAGCATACGTTTTTGAAGCACCCCGCCGCGTAGAGCTTCGGAATAATTTCGACCACCTGAAGTTCTTTAATGTGCACAGAAATCTATGCATGCTCTTCGAAATTCGCCGCCACCGAAACGTGGCCGCCGTGGAGGGGAATCGAACCCGAGCCCTCGAGCTCATCAGCCCGACTTATACGTGGTAATTCCACTATGGCATTGGAAGCGGGGCGTGTCGTCCTTCCGTCCACTACAGCGAGCTTTCTACCCACATTCGTCGATCAACATACCAGGCGTACGCAAACCTTTCAAAACTGTATGTTTCCAGGGCGTTACAGTACGACTACGCTGATAAACAATCAATCGAATGGCTCACCAATGGAGGAACAACTTAAGGTGCTCGGATGCCGATCCGAAGATCGTTGGTTCGATACTGGCCGTGGTGGTCGAATTTCGGTGGAGATGAAGTGGTAGACGCACGTGCAACTGCGTGGTGTGCATTTCACGGTAAAGAACACCACGAAGCCGAAATTTTCGGAGCCCTCCATGTACGGCATCCTTCCTAAAGATATCGCGGTTTTGAGAATCAAAAACCCCTACTTTTAAAAAAGAAGTTATTCAAGTGAATGAGCCCCACCGCGGTGGTCTAGTGGCTAGGGTACTCGGCTGTTAGCCCGCATGTCGCGGGTTCGAATCCCGGCTGCGGCGGCTGCGTTTCCGATGGAGGCGGAAATGCTGTAGGCCCGTGTGCTCAGATTTGGGTGCACGTTAAATAACCCCAGGTGGTCGAAATTTCCTGATCCCTCCACTACGGCGTCTCTCATAATCATATGGTGGTTTTGGGACGTTAAACCCCACATATCATCATCATTCAAGTGAATGACACTCTCGTATAACACCACTTACACCAAACGTTTTCTAGTGGTAAGATATTTTATCGCAATGGTGTATTGAACGCGCATACCACGGTATCGCTGAAAACTGAAGCTTCGTGACAATGACGTGCTAGCTTGTCAACAAAAGGTAGTGACGCACGAAGGAGCATCGTGTTCCACCACAATCAAGAGCAGTCTGTCAGACATCCCGTCAAACGTGGTTTGGTATATCCGAAAACAATAGTGTGTCGTATTTTTCTGAGGCTGTAACAATTCGTCATCATATCACACAGGACATACGTATTATGTTAACAGCAGTTACAGCCTGCGTGAGATTATTTCGCGCATTTAACGCCATCGCAGTAGGTGCGCACATCTACGAAAACCAAAAATACTATAACAAGAAATGGTTTCGTGTGTACTTGTACACATAGTGACCAGTGGAATTTTGTTTGCTTTCGAAAAGTTCGAAAAGTATTCACTTGCTTGATGTATTGCGACTGAATTCTGCCATTGAAAATTTTGAAGCGCAAAAAAAAAACCAGTTGGACAAAGGAGGCTGGGCGCTGTCCTTGTCAGCCTCTTTTGTCCGTCTGTTTCTTAGTGCGCTTCAACAAAATTTTTGATTGTGAACTTAATCCAACTGGCCCAAATTACCATCTTGCCGAATTCCATCATTTCACTGTCAAGCGATCGCGCACTTCTCGAAATCTTATACCAGACCAGTTCAGTTTCAGGCGTACTTCTATGACCTTGTGTTTTTTCTTTCTTGTTTTCAACGCAGGTATTCGCAGATTTCACTACTGGCCGCTGCCTGTTTAACGGCCTTCAGCGCTTACGCCGTTCCCGATGAGCTAGTGCCTGATCTGTGCAACTTTATAGACCAACCCATGTACTGCCGTTGTGACACAGCCGACCTCACGGAGGAAGTGACCGACGTTACTTGCTACGTGGTCCGCAAACTACAACCTGATCATATCGTCTTCGATTCTCTTAAACGGCAGCCAACCATTACCGCATTAGCTTTCAATGCTTTCGGGGGCGACTACAGGCTGGAATTCGTCCCAACACAAGCGCTGCGCCACTTGCGGAACCTAGAGCGGCTCAAGGTCTCTCAGGCGAAGCTCGGGGACCTCAAGACGCACTCTTTCCACAACCTATCGCGCCTCGTCGTCCTATCACTGGACTCAAACGAGATCACCAGCTTAGACACCACATCTATTGTGGACCTTCCACGCCTCAAGAAGCTCGAGCTCGCAGACAACAAGCTGAGAAGGTTGCGGGCCGGCTCTCTCAAGAACCTGCCTGCCCTAACGCAGCTGTTCCTCGAGCGCAACCAGCTGGAACTGGTGGACGACGGCGCGTTCGAAGACCTGCGTGCCCTTCGCGAGCTGGAGCTGAGTGACAACGCGATCCAGAAGCTTAGCGAGCAAAGCTTCCGGGGTCTGGAGCGCGTAGCGAGGCTCGACCTTTTCCGCAACAAGCTGACGCGCCTCGAGGCCCGCGCGTTCAGCGCCATGCCCCAGTTGGCTGAGCTGGACCTCAAGTACAACGAGCTGTCCGAGGTCGACCCGCTGGCCTTCGAAGGGCTGCCGCAACTGACGGTGCTCTACATGTCGTACAACCGACTGCGTGTACTGCCTGCGCATATGTTCCGGGGAGCTCCCAACCTGGTGTCCGTGGACCTGTCCCAGAACCAGCTGCTCACGCTTACCTGGAGGACGGTACAGGACCTGGCGAAGATTGACGCCGAGTCCTTCGACATGAGCCTCACCGGTGAGTGTGTCTTTCTCCGATATTGCTGTCTACGGGCAGCCATGGACAATGAACGAGGGCTGTGACTATCGCTTAGTAGTGAGCTGTTCCGTTAAGGTTTCACGTCAATCGTTACGTTGTCGACCTTCACGGGTGTGGTAGCAGAGAAGCGGAAAAGAGTTTCTGCCTATGTAAAGTTCTCATTTTTCTGTGCCCATGCATTGAAACGTTTTTTGACGGAACCTTGGTTAGGATTTGGCAACCACCAGGTTGAACCGGCTTGTCAAACTCGTTCTCGGCCGCACAGAGCTATATAAACTGTACTGATTGCATGCATGTATTTGCTTAATGTAAACTCATCGACATGTAACTCAATAAAGGAATGCTGAATAGAGGTGATGCTGAACACTGTTGGTCAAAGTTCTTATGTGGGAGAAAGCAGGAATACGACGGACAGTTGTACAACAAAAAAATGCAACTTTTGATATTTAAATTATTGCACAGTAATTGCGCAGTAAGCGTCTGCGAGTGCGAACGAACGATAAAGAACAGAAGGACAATTCACGTGGGATTGCTATTCGTGATCGCCTAATAGCAGAACATTGTCACTTTCCTTCTTTCACACGCCGCTGTCCATTGGCCGCTGTTAATTCATCGTGTGTCACAGGCTTTCTGTATATCCGTGCTTAAGCTTATTATCTGAGCACCCTGTTTTTGACGTTCATTCCGAGTGACACGAATACGTATGCCATGGACATATGTGTGTCCTGAGCGTGCATGCGCGTGCGTATGTTTTACTGGATGTACATTGATACTTGTAGTGCCTTTAAAAAAAATTTGGTCTCAGATAGTGATCAAGATGCAATTGGCAACAGTCGAGAAGGGCACGAATGAACATTATGAAGCGTGTCAGACCTAAAAAAAAAATATTGTTATTCACGTCTCGAATTGACATCAGCATATACAGTGGCTGCTTTGCAGCTTAGCACGCCGTTTCCTGGATGTGAAAGCTAATACCGCTTACCAGCGTTCATATCGCGATGATCGCCCGCGTTGCGGTGGGCCCATACCGTCAGGCATACGGAAATTCAGTGCGCGAGGCCACGCTGCACGCAAAGGCAATCGCTGCCAGACGCCCCCGCTCGCCGCTGTTGACCTTGAGGCACCCTACCGAGATCCAGACGAGTGCAGCCAGAAACTGACTATACCGGTAAGGAAGAGCGTACACAAACTGATCCCCCCCTCTTTCATCCTACCCTGACATGGAACACACACACCTCAAGTCGCCTTCGCGCAAACCCCCCGCTGAGATGGCGCAGCGTCCGCCAAGCGCGCTGTCCCCCAAATGAACGGCGAGTTCTCACGTCGACAGACCGGCTACTGTCGCACCGGCTGGAAAAGAAGAGCAAGAAAAGATAACGGTCGAAGAAGCTGCGGATGGCTGTCTTTAGCATACAACGGGCGCTCGGTTTGTGGCCAATAGAGCAAGCACTCTCACCGCACCCGATGCTCCCTTCCCTTCTGTATTAGCGAGATACCACTTCCTCTATCTCCGTCGTCGGCGTCGAGCTTCTGTGTACGAATGGGGACCGAAAGAATCTGCGTCTGGCAAGTAAACTGCAGACCGGCGACGGCGGCTGGGTAAAGGATCCCCCCTCTTCTTGTCGCTTTGGCTCATTATTGCCGAATGCTGTATACGGACGAGCAGGCGGCAGCGGTGCACGACAGAGCGAATAAGCCGCATTCAGCCGCGCCCGAGTACATCTCGCCGCTTCCTTTCACTGTCTGAGCGAGTGAGAGGCTCGCTCCCTTCTCCGCGCAGCTGTTTACACCGATCCCTGTATCCAAGTGATGTACACTGGCCCGCGCATGCTACCAAAAATAAACAAACGCCACCGCACGGTTCTTCACCCTGTGGAAGAGGGGGGTGGGTGTTAGTGTCCCTCCGAATTCTTTCTCGTTTTTTTTCTTAGGTTATCTTTTACTCCTCTCGTGTTTTATGATATTCCTCTAGGTAGCAGCTTGAAGTCGTTCTTTATCGTGTCTTCAACGTGTTGCTGGTGCATTGTTTATCTGCCACCCATTGCGGATACAACGGCCACCACAGGCGCAACGTCTAAGGTCGGCTTTCCAAAGTTCACTGAGCTCTCATTCATTCGTGATCGGCTGTGACAAAACCTTTTCAGTACCGTCCTATGCGTGATTAAGAGAAGACGGGTACTGTTTCAGTAGATGCTCATATCTCTATAAGCACCCTGAGGAATTTCAACACTTTACCGAAAGTTGAATTTCAAAACTCTTTAGTTTTACACTCCTGAATTGACACGTTTTTACGACACCGTACGCCGTCTCCAAGCTGTTGAGTGAATTTCAAAACTAATTGAAGTAAATAATTATAATATCTGGAATTTCGCGTCCCAAAACAACGATTCGATTATGAGAGACGCTGCAGTGGAGGGCTCCGGAAAAATTTTGACCAGCTGGTGTTCGTTAACGTGCACTGACATCATACAGTTCACGGGTCTCTACCATTTTGCAACCGAAAGAAATAAGAATAAACTTACTCAGAAGCTCAAAATTTGTTCAAAATGTTTAATCAAACAGGGCGATTGACATGAAAAGGGAGATCAAAAATTATATAACATTTTAGCTCAACGAAAGTATGCATATTTAGCTTCGCTATAATCAACTCCCGCGGTTGTATTGCAAAGACAACAATATTTGTTCTCGTTAGGTCCCTAGTAGAGCACTGCATGAATCCAACGCTTCTTCAAGCTTATAACCACTGGAACCCCACTCGTTGACTAGAAGCGAGACCCAGACTTAGCCCGAACCCGCAATATTCACCTACCCGGCCAAGCCCGGTCTCACCGCACATCGGGTCCTACAGGGGCCCGAGCCAATGATCGTGGACAGTGCCCAAACAGGCATTCGACAGCAAGCCGTTTTAAGTGGCATACGTCTACTTTTCGTTGGCGCACACAGAGAGGTAATGGCGGCAGTTTCAGCAGGAATGTCGTTCCAGTCTTTGGCTTTGGCTGGCTGGTCATTCCAGTCGTGGGATGAATGAGGCAGATAAGTGAGCAGTTCGGGCACGTGGGCGTGCGACTTGTTGCAGATGACAGGTGCGGTGAGAAATGCGTGCAGCGTGAACAATGTGTGGCTCTTGATTAACGGTGCTGCGAACGAACTTGCGATAAAGAGCAAGACAAGAGCTGCGGTTGACGATCAGAAAGCTGCGGTAAATGGAATTCTGCCTGCCTTAAGTGCTGAAACGATGATATCATGTGAGTTGCTTGAGTGAATGAATGTAGTAGCGCGATTGTGCACAGCTTCAAGAGAATTGATGAGATATGACTGATGTGGGTTCCAGATGGCTGATGCATACTTCAGTTTTGGTCTTACGAGTGACTGATAGGCGAGAAACTTCACATTTCGGGGGGTCTGACGAAGATTACGTGTAACGTGACGTGTTACGTGACGAAGATTACGCCCAGGGTGCGGTTCACTGATGATAAGGTATTAGAGATATGGGCATCCCAGGTCAGATGGTTGTAAAGAGTGATTCCTAGATATTTATAAGAATGCACATTCTCGAAAGGCGTGCTTTTATTTTGTAAAAAAAATTCTATGGGATTAGTACTACGAGAAAACAACATAACTTTACATTTGCTTGCATTTAAGGTCATTAGCCAATCATCAAACCAAGTAGCTATGCTATCTAGATCTTTTTGGAAAGGAGCTTGATTGTGGGTGTTATATTATATTGCGATAAATGACACAGTCATCCGCGAACATTCTAAGTTTACAAGCACATGAAGGTAAGTCATTATTAACTATTAAAAATAGTAAAGGGCCGTGGACCGATCCTTGAGAAACGCAAGATGTTACTAGTGCTGAGTCCGATAAGTGATAATTACGGATAGGGAGCGGTTACTAAGAAATTACCTAATTCCCTTCAAGACGTCCGCATGCAAGTTAAGTTTCCTTAGCCTTAATAATAAACGCTGGTGAGGAACCCTATCAAAGGCTTTGCAGAAGTCCAGAAAGGTTACGTCACTCTTTATGTTAATATTAAGATTAGTATGAATGTCATGTAGAAAGATTGCGAGCTGCATGCGTTTCACAAGAGAATACTCTGCAGTATCCATGTTGTGTGGCATAAAAAAATCCGCTCCAGTCAAGAAAGCTTGTGACAAGAGAGTAAATGACACGTTCCATGATTTTGCAATGAATGCTTGTTAATGAGATTGACGGCAGTTTAGCGGGGATGTTTTATTACCGGTTTTCTGAACTGGAACTCCCTTTTAAACTCTCCAGTTATCTGGAATAAGGCCTACAGAGAAAGATTGGGTGAACAGCAAAGGGTGTGGTTATGCATGCACTTTGTTTTTTTTCTCTCAAAATTTTTGCATTATTTTGTTTACACCTCAGCAAGATGAACACTGCATCTTGTTAATTATAGCACAAATTCTGCTTGCATTAAAAATGATAGCTGTCATTTAAGAACTGATACAAATCGATGGTGATGCGGGGGATGCATTTCACACGTTTGTAAAAACACTTCTAAAAGCGGAGTTGAACACATAAGCACATTCGGCGTCACTGAGAATTTTGTTTGATTAATTTGTTATTTGTATAGTGTGTGTCTCACTATAGGGTTAACAGCTTTCCAAAATCGCTTTGGTTTATTAACTAATACGTTTGGAAGGTTGTTATGGTAAAATGCGTGTTTGACATGACGCAATGCGTGCATGTAGTTCTTTTCTGCCTCATAATAATTATCCCACGCATGTGAGTGCTCATTATTCTTGACGGTGCAATAAAGGCACTTTTTTTTTTAATTTTACAAGCGTTTTAGCGCTGGGAAATAGAAAATTGTTCCCTGCGCATCCAGGCACAACCGGCGCAGCAGTCAATCGGAGAGTAGCGATACTGTGCAATCTAGAATATCCTCACGAAGTGACTTTGAAAAGGGGAAAAGGAAAAAAAAAATAGGCACAGTTCCATTACTGCCTCTCTCAATGGAGGGCACCTCCACAGTTCTGCGCAGGAAATGGGAGAATGGGAATTAAAGAGACAGAAGAAATGGGTAAGAGAAAGGTGCTGAAAAGCATTCGATCGCCCGCATCACGCACGCGCGTGAAATATCCTCACTCAACTGCAGCTTGTATGTATACACTTATATGAGACAGTGCAATTTATTATACTGTTCGGGAGATACTGCCGATTACGTCTGACGCGGGACAAGGTTCTACTAAAAGGAGCTTCGCTCCTAAATAAATTGGGTGAAGGCAATCGCGTGAAAGTAGCCGGAATGTATACACAGCCGCGGAGTATACACGACCACAAACGCGAACCGTTGCCTAACAGCTGTCGATACGAATGCACGCGCCTCTTCCATGGCGCGTGGGAGATGTAGTAGGAGGCCGCATAATGCATCGATCAACGTCACCGCAAGAGGAGGAAGGCGCCAGTGCTGCCGGGTTTCCGAAATACTATAGGGATGCTGACGCGCGTCGTACGTGTCCCTCAGATACTAAGCGCCAAAAACAGTCCTATAGGACATGTACACCCGTTTCACATTCGCTCGACCAGGTGACCTGTCTCAGGTCACGACAAGTTGGGCTTAGGGAAGGCAGTGCTGTTTATACGTATCGGTCTTATTGACTGTCACGCATACGTGACTCAGAAGGGAAAAAAAAAGAATCAAATCACTCGTGGCACTCTAGAAGGAAGCGACAGAAAGCTCACATCAAAGCATAACGAAACGCCGCTCTGCAAAACAGTGTAGCTTGGGCTCAGGAGATTGGCAGCTTGGGCTAGTTGGTATGGCATGACGATAGTTATAGCGCAAGAATAGCACGACGACACATCGACACAGTGTCTTTCGTGTCCTTCTTGTCTCTGTGTCGTCGTGTTATTCTCGCGCTATAACTATCGTCGTTGGGTTCAGGGTAGAGCCATTTACCCCCGTATTCTAGAACGTCTCTTCACTCAACGCTTCACCTTCACTTGAGAAAGCAGATTAAAGCGTCGTCTCTTGGCACGACAAGTCACTGCATATCAGCAATATTCTGCTGTGATTCTTGAGCAGGGCAGCGTCATTTTTCAGCTGAGCGGTGGCGCAGTGCTCAGCTCTGTCAAGTGAAGGAAGAAAGTCGAGTCGAGGAGCGTTTGTGAGTACGGGGGTTAGAGTAATATAAAATGCGGTCGAAATGCTGATGCACAGGAACCAATCTTCGTTTTTTGAGAGTTCGGGAAACTTGGAGCAACATGGAAAGCTCGGAATCTGCGAAGCGTGTAGCACTTTCCGATCAGAGATAGAGAAATAAAGCGGGCCCTCGTACGCACAATCAAATAATGTGCTAAACCAAGGCTACTACACAGGCGTCGAAAGCTAATGTGTTTTCGTCTACAGCTCGCAGCCGCTTGGTTGTCAGCCCGCATGTCTGTACCCTGTCAACCAGGGTGTAATACGGGAGGGGGTGCAGGTTGCAAAGAAGCCACCCTGAGACGTTACTTCTCAGCTGAGCACGACTCATACGCGGCGAAAGCCTCACGTTTACACTTGCGGCTATGGTGCACGTAGGTTTTATCACTTTCTTTAACGCCCTTATTTCTGGTACGCGAGAACTTGTCATTGCAACGCCAGCGATGTCTGACAGGAATCGATATGAGGCATAGCTCGCCCGCACGCAAGCCTGCAAGCTTTGAAGTTGAGCTGAGAGCAATGGTATACTCTTGATCGGTGGTGAGCCGCGTTCCCGTGTCGATGGAGGGCGTTGAGAGCGGCCATTCGGGTAGCAAGAAGTAGCAAGAACACGATGTGTTGCGTGAGAAGAAGCCGTTTGTTTTACGTTGCTTACGGTACGCTCTGTGGCGGAACACTGGATACCGGAGATACTTTACGACAGCTGCGTGTTGGGCTTCGCGACTCAGTGTGCACGAGAAAGTGCAGCTTTGCTCGGAGCATAGCGTGCTTATTCGTCTTAGCAGTCGTTCGCTATTTTATCTCAGGGACGACTATAATCGACGCAAACTGGTTACGATTGGCTCAGCGAGCATTATGATAAGACGAGTGGAAGGAAAGTTCAGTCCAGCGACTTTTATTTTCAATGAGCTTTCACATATCTCAGAATCTCTAAGCAGAATGAGTTGATTAAGGCATAAATTGTATTTATTTATTTATCTACTCCTATATGACCTACGCTCGAAAGCGTTAGAAGAAAAGGTGCTGATCAAGAAGAGAGTCGGTGTCACTGTTTGCTAGTGCAAAGCAGTCTGCGACAGCTTCAGATTTAGAAGCGCCGAGGACGAAGCAGGTGGACAGAAAGAATGAATCCAGAAGTAAGTTAGTGAGATAAAAAGGGATTCCCAGTTGACGCATGTAATCAATAGACGCGTATATACACTAAATTCTACAAGGGGGTGCAAGATATGACAGGTTGATTCATGATGACGTCCTTTCTTTTGCTCCATCTTTAACGCTGTTTTTAGATGTGAAGCACGTTAGAGCGGTGTTCAATCCAGTGTGCGGCACGACCACCCTTTTATACTGCGCATTCGCAACAGCTGGCCCAAACACTCCCAGAGTGCGCTTACGCGCTAGCGCGTTTCGGCTCGTGTAAGGCATAGAGTTTCCTAAAATTAACTAGAGGGGACTCCGGCACTGAGATCGTTCAGAGACCCCGGGAATGATGAGTAGCACACATTTGCCTAGTCTTCGCACTTGCGGGCGGCAAATCGTACTTGCGGCTTCGTTTATTGCTTGGTTTCGGTTTGGTTTCGTAAGAAAGATTCGACATTTTTGAAATTCGTGACGGGGTTTGGAAAAGTAAGTCTAAAACAATAAGGTGGTGAAGCGCAACCGCTGAACATTTGCTGACTTTTGTTTTCGTAAGAAAACAGCTCCAAGCCACACGAACACACACGGATCCAAAAGCAGTCCAGAAGTACGAAGATTAGACAAATGTGTGTACTATACCATCATTCCCATACTCGCCGAAGCGCCATGCGTTGCAGCTTCCATAGACACTAGCGCCACAGTTCCCTCTAGTGTATATTAGGAAACTCTATGGTGTAAGGAGCTGGGTAAGAAGCTGTTAACTCTCTCCTTTACACTCTCACAGTAAACATGCGATGGCGTCGGGGAACGAGTTTCTGTAGACGCGCCGTGAACCCGCTTGCTCCCCCGTGGCGTATGTAGCTATGAAACTTCGTGGCGTGCTCCAACAAGTGTTCGGGACGATTAGCAGCAACAGAAACTAGAGTGAATTCACGGTGTGTTTCAGTTGCGAGGACGCGTTGTAATCGGACAGGAAACTCGTGATGAACGGAACTTCAAGTCCACCCATGCACACGCTTCGCATGCTAGTCAGGATTCCGGTTAGTGAGAGATAGTGTAATTTTTCTCGCGCACTGATTTCCGACGTATCACGGCACCACATAACGAGGGGGCCTAAAAGCTCAGATCGAGTGGAAGCGGCATGCTTCCCTCCATGGTGAACGTTCACTCGCTCGTTTGATGCAGTCTGAGTATATTTTCGCGGAGAAAGTATTCATAGCGTGTTAGCAGCTTAGCTTTCGCGACACCGCTTCCGCCGTCCTTAAAGGCATAGCTGCACCGTCTTTAGGTGACCATTGTGCACGCTACACGTGGGTGCCACTGGGCCACCGTCTTGTGGTTTGCTCAACCGTATACTTTCAAGACATACCATTTCTTAAAAAAAAATTGAACTTCATGCAACAAGGGAGAACAACACGTGGTGCAATGCAATAAAAACGTGTGGTGGCAAGAGCGAAGGAATCGCGGTGTTCTATAGCAGACGATATACTCCGGCATCCTATTAGTGACGTCACAAAGTAGGTAGCGCCACGCCATATTCTCGAGGCCTATACAGATCTGAAGGTTACCCTTATTAGATGTGTAATATATTTGCTGCTGTCAACGTGTGTTTTTAAGTGTATAATTGAAAAAAAAAACACGCGCTAAGCCTTTTTACTGTGTCTTCTTAAAAGATCAGGCTTCACTGCCCTACAAGTATTTCTCGCCTCTAGACAGTGTGCTTTGTTTTGAAACACAAGTCTGTAATCCAGCGAAGCCTTAACAATTTTTTACCGCTATGCAGCGTATGTAAGGCGTGCGCTCCATAGCCTAAGATGTGTGATTTATTGTGCAACAGCCTCGAAAAACATTTCTCGTGATTTTTTCAGAATAACCCATTCAGGCCGTAGTTCATTAACGTTTTTCACAATTACTGGTCGTCTATGTCCGAAAATTCTGGTAAGTGTCCTCAAATCTTGATTGGCTTTAATTGTTTTCGTCATTTTCAGAGAACCAGCGATGGGTTGATGAGTAGTGAGTCTTACCCGATTTCCGCGGCAAGGAGCGTACATATATAGTATAAATTATGGTTTTACCTAGCATTGTGTGTCTTGACTGTAATAAAGGCTGGCGAGGACATAAAACTACTAATTATTTAATGATCCTACCCTCTAGGAAGCTGTGCGACTTCAGATGCTTTCATTTCCCGAAGTAGCACTCCTGCGTGCGCATGGCGTACGAGGCTTGCGATTTCGTGCACAATGTTGCGCGATACTATGTGCAGACAACGAAAGTTCTACAAAAGATTACGGAGGGGGTGGCCTTAATATCGAAGATCACGACAACGGGAATGTGTAATACGATAAACGTCGAAAGGTTCCCCGTGAAGCCTTCTTCCCTTCATGTCAACTTTCTGGCAGCTGTCCAACTATGACGGCTCCACGATATCAGCAACCTTCAATCTGCAACCCAGTAGCGAAATAATAATCGAATCTATGGCTGCCGAGCTCGTGTTTCGGTATTGACTTTTTAGCTTACCCACAGTCCGTTTCCTTTGCAAGTGTACTTGCACAATATGATTGCTGTTTGATTAAAAGACGTCTGCAAACAACTCGTCTTGTCAGGTTTGTTCTGTGAAGGCCAGCGAATAGCTGGGGACGGAAAGATTGGGAAGAAATGTGCTCTTGGTAAAAGTTAATAGCTAATTACAACTCGCGTGGCAACGTTGTTGCTATTATTCGGCTGAACATTTGCGCGCGAATTCATGTTCGAACTGGCTTTTGATAAAATCAAGAAAACACAGATTGTGCAGATTTTCTCATGCATTGATGAATGTCAATGTAAGCGCATGACCGCACTATACAAAAAATTGGTTCCCTAAATACTGAAATAATGCATTTGGTATATGGTATAGTTGTTACATTGGACATTTAGGCAGCGCTTATTGTTCGTTGCCTCAATTATGCACCTACTAGAACCACTAATTCATAAATCTGTCACTATGCTGGAGCACATTTTTTCAGGAAAAATATTGAAAGCAAGCGGTTGTAAAAGAGCGCTATATCACGCCTAAACACATAACTTTAGAGTTAGACGGGTCGTTGTTGTTATGAACTGCCGCCCATCGCTTATTTCAGTAACCTCCACAACAGTGAAAGTTAACTAAGTTAGACGGGATACTAGTTTTACGCCAGCTTATAATTTATCTATGACTCACAAGGTTGTAAAAAACGCATTCTCACCTAAAGTAAGAATCAAATACATGCACCCTTGCGCCAGTGGTGACATTCCTGGCACCGACTTCGAAAATGGACGAAATAACCCGAGCGAGGTGTGGACTATATATACGCACGCAAACTAAACCACAGCATGTCTGCACCTTCACACACAGGAACTTAGATCGCTGCAGCCCGCATACGGGTAAGATTAAGTTTTTACTGCTACGCACGGTGTTCTTTTGCGTTCTACTGGCCCGGATATATACCGCGTCGGCCGGGAAAGTGCATCACCGTCATCGCACTTACATTCCTGCGACGTTGTCGGCCCGGACGACTGTGTCTCAATACGATCAATCAAGTGGCTTCCATGTCGCGTCCGTGTCGTATGCAGCTGGCCCTAATTGTAGCCAGGCACTTGTCGCAACCAGGAAGAACGCGTCCTATATACTACATACGCTTCCAACTACCGTTCGTGCTTGCCGGCTGTGTTCGCCAGGGTGGGCTGACGTGTGGTCGATTCGATAGTGGCGAATTTCTCAGCGCGAAAACATAAGAAAAAATTCGCACAAAGTAGAAAAGATTTTCCCATGGTTTCGCGCTGTGAAATTCGGCATAGCACAGACCAGCTACATTGGGCTTCTGCATTTGTAAACGACTTGATAGGTTTTGTTGTCATCGCAATGAGCGCACACCTGTAAACATTCACGAGCGCGAGGTCACTGATCACAAATGTTCACATAAAAGCAAGACGTGTCGGCTGCCCCGGTAGCCTTGTTTACATATATTTTAATTGTCGCCATGTCTTTTCCGGGCCAGCATGTTTCCGCCTTAATTTCGGCTTTAGTCGTGAGTGCTACCACGGCGTGAGCATGTCGCTATCAACGACACCTACATATACAAACAAGAAGAAGATCTGCGCGTGCGCAGTTTGTTTATGTCTTGGTTGTTTCGCTACACGTAGATTGCGTCATCGGTAGGTGCTTTATACGAAGGTGCAAGCAGATGACACCGTACAGGTGATGCCACTAGCGCAGTTAGCGTGTGCCGTGCTCGTGTTGGTGCGTTACTAATTGCACCGCGAGACAATCACTGACCACTCGTAAGTCATATCAGTCTTATCACTGATGTGTGGGTTGGTAGAATAAGTGCTTGATTTCCAGGAACGCGACTTTTCTTTTTACCACTTCGCTGGCGATGGCTGACAGACAGGGCTCAACAAAGCTATAGGTGTCCGGCCGGAGCCAGAGGAAACGACCACCTTGAGAGGGGCCAAACTGCCATGGGACCGCACGTTTGCGTTATGGTGGCGAACATGGGAGTTGCAACTCGAATTTAGTTTTGTCATGTGCCAGTTTCCTTGGACTTGTTCATCTTCTGTGGATCACCAGAACATGAAAGTAAATGTAGTTTGATGCAGCTACTACGACCTCTTTTAATGGTTGGTGCCTCTTTTTCATTTTTTATTGTGTGCTTGCATAATATGCTGTCGTGGTAATCCTGCATGGTATTCGAATCTGGTGCATTCTCGTTTGTTTGCTTGCAACTCCCAGCACATTAGCAATTCAAATTGTTATCCCCACCTCGTTGAGATTATGCAATTAACTACATATATTTAGGAGTAATGTTGCTCCACACATGGCGGTAGCTTACCATGTAAGGCGTCGGCGTGCAGTTCTCAAGGTCACAGATTCGATTCCCAGTTACAGGGGTCGCATTTCGAAGAGGAACAAATACAAGAGCAGCTGCCTATTTAGATTTATGTGCACGTTGAACAACACCAGATGGTCGAGATCAATCCGATCTTTTTTTAACTATACGGCATGTGTCTTTCGCGTGCAATGGACCCTATATCAGGTCAGTGGTCGAAAAAAAATACAAAAGCATTGTTTGTGACATGTCGCCTCAGAAGACGACAACAACGAAGTACGTGCGTGACTAGACTGGCGCTGTGGCACGAGCGCAAGCCTTGTGTCGAACGTTGGCGAGGAGTGACGCCAACGCCTGAGCTATACGCCCCTGAACTTGTTACGGTTCCTGTTGCTTTATTGATTCGTCTACAGCCACAAGCGACTGTACAGACGTAACCACTTGAAAGCAAATGCCGTTGAATCTGTGCAATGTCACCAAGGGACACCAGGCACTGATGAATGCAAATGTGCCACATAAATTGCGTACACTCCCTAATGATTTTGCCACTCAGGCGTGCTGCGCCGCATGCGGGCAGACCACTACATTTCCACACATGCTCTGGGAGTGCGGGTCGCTTGGACCGACTTATAGCAAACCCGAGTGGGATGCGCTTCTGCGCAGCCCAGAACTTCGGGACCAAATCCTGGCCGTCCAGTGTGCCCGCGACAGGGCCGTCAGGCTGGACTTGCCGGTCCCCACGTGGGAGTAGCCGGGTGACGCGTCGCTACCTCAGCATCTGCACTGGGCCATAATAAAGTTGTTCTCACTCACTCATTTTCACGTGACTGGGCTTCAACCACTCAATTCCCCCTTACACTCACTCATCAATCATCTGATGGCGTCGGGGAGCGAAATTCTGCAGGCGGGCGATGAACCTACGCGTTGTATCAGTCAAAACACGCAGCATGCGCTAGCGCGTTCGGACGTGTGTAAGTGGCTAAGAGGCTGTAGCCTCTCCTGCTTATACTATCTCGGCAATGATGTGATGGCGCGGAAGAACGAGATTCTACAGACGCGCGATTAACGTACAGCCTCCAGAATTTTCAATAATGCGCAATCGTCGACCGCACGCAGTATGAGCGCCTTCTAATGGCGATAATCTGCAATACTGGCAGCAGTACGCGCAGGAATCAGTGCTAGCCCAAGCGTCGTCTGCCAGGCTGTTCTTTTCAGGATGAAACACTCCCTTTCTTTGTTAAAGGCGCCCGGAGTGCGCACAATCACTGATAGAAACGTCATGAACGGTTTGATTTTTTTTTAATGTAATTACAGGAAAGATCAAGAGAGCATGAATCGGTAAATCACGGTTTAAGTTGTAGGATTTTGTTCACACCCCTTTTGTTTTCTTTTTTTTTCATCCAAGGAGACGAATACAGCCATTGTGGTAGGGTGTGTCTGCATCGTCCTGAAAGGAACAGCGTGGCAGACGACGCTTGCGCTAGCGCTTCTTTGTGCACCTGCGTGTACTGTTGCCGGTCTCGCAGATTATCGCCGCTGTGAGCCGCTGACACTCCGTGTGGTCGGCGCTCGCGTGATATTATTAAAAATGCTGTAGACTGTACAAGCTCCCGCATGACGTGGCGATGAAGCCGTGTGGTGTGCTCCAACAAGAATTCGGGAAGAGTGACAGCAGCAGAAACTACAGTGAATTCATGGTGTTCTCCACTTATACAAGGGCGTGTTAAGAACGGGCAGGGTGCCCGTAATTAACCGACGAAAGCCGACCCATGCAACCGACGAAAGCCGACCCATGCGCCGCTGCACATCCTATACTCATGGTTCCCTATAGCGGGAGATGGCGCATTTTTTGTTATTCATCCCTTCTGTTGGACAACACTCTCGCGCTATACAAATTACTTAATCATCTTACTGTTTTAACTGCTTCGTTAATAACTGTCCCAGTAAGTTGACACAATGTAAGGCAGCCTCACACCAGAGGTGCCAGGCCTGAAGGCAGCGCGTAGTCTGAGGCAGCCTTCTTTGTTTCTCTTCGGTTTTTTCTTTCTTTCCTCCTTTTTTTTTGTTGTTCTTGTCTTTCTTTCTGCCATTCTTCTTTATCTATATTTATTTCTTCCTCAGTATATATCTTTCTTGTTCTTTCTATTATTCGTTTTGATCTTCCCTTTTTCTGTCTATTTCGCGCTTGCATCCTCTTTTTTTTAAACATTTTTGAACGTGGTTTTGCCTGCGTTATGCCAAAGGCGCTAGTTGTTGTTTGTTGATGATTAGAAAGTGATAATCGTCAAGGCAACAAGAGGAAGAAGGCTTAGTTACGCCGAGGTACGACGACAGCGCTCGACAGCCCGGCCCGCTGAAGCACTCCGCACTTAATATGTATAGCTTCCGTGCATTACCCCAAATGTGAGCCACTTCTGAAACTATGAAGGGAAGCGTACAGCTGACATTTTTATAAAAGGGAACACGCGAGCGCGTGGCAAATAGCCTCTTGCCGGTTATCTGGTGCGGCGCAGTGGCGAAATGAGAAAATAAAGGCAGAGTGTGGCACATTTTTTTCAACTGCATATACTCCTATCACAAATATGTTTATCTTTATTTTGGGCTTCGTTTTTATGTCTATCCTTTGTAGGGATGCTTCAGAAAACAAGGCTCGTTTTTGATGAGAACTGTCCTTATCGCAGCTTCGAATTGCTGTTATGGCAAAAAACATAAAGTGCTAAAAACAAAGAAAAACCTCAAGAAGGGCTGCAGGAAGTAAAAAAAAAAATGGCAGCATATCCACGGAGTGAATGATGGGGAGTGGGGCGAAGAATTCGTCCGTCCATGCGTCCGTCAGTGTGACCGTCCATGCGTCCATCAGCCCGTCCGTGCGTGCGTCTGTTCGTGCGTCCGTCCCTGCGTTCGTCCATGCAGCCACCCCTGCGTCCGTTCATGCGTCCATCCATGCATCTGTGTATGTGTCCGTTCGTCCATCTATTCAACACTCCAAGTACCACCATCTCGCATCTTTTCATCATATATTCCCCATATAGAAGCACTGCCACCCAGCGGACATTGCAATGACTAAACGAGAGGTGGCACACGCACACTTTCTTACGGCTTGCGCTTCGGGTCCACTTCCCACCTTTAACCACCTCGAGTTCATGGTATATACTAGTTCACTGTATTCATGGCACTGCGGCCGAACGCTCGCTAAACCTTTCGAAAACCAAGGAGGTTACGCTCAGCGAGTATGACGTAGCAAACTTTTTAAGTCAGATAGTACTCAATGTACATGCCAATGGCTGCTAATGGGAAATGAGAGGCGGAGAATTCGGGTTTTACTTCTTTACGGCTTGCGCTTCGTATCGACTTCCCATTTTTAACCACCTCGAGTTCATTCATGGTATATACAAGTTCACTGTATTCATGGCACTGCGGCTCAACGCTCGCTAAACCTTTCTAAAGCTAAGGAAGTTACACCCAGCGAGTATAACGTAGCAACCCTTTCTTGTCAGATAGTGCTCAATGTACATGCCAATGGCTGCTAATGGTGATCGCAGCCTGCGCGTTAACTAAAAGCCGAATGCTCCTGTCTCTCATTCCCCATTAGCAGCTATTGACATGTACATTGAGCCTTATTTTTTGTTGTTCAACAACGCACAGAAGAAGTCTCTCACCGGCACCACCTTCGAGGTCAAAATGTAATACTTGTTACATACTACGGGGGACGAACGGGTGCCTTTATAAGGAGCTTCGCCCCTAAAAGAATGGGACCACTCTCTCCCTTTATTTACACATTTCGCCACTGCTCCGAGCCACATGAGTAGTTCGAGGCTGTTTGCCACGCGCTCGCTTGTTCCCTTTCCTGACGGCTGCATGTAAAATTGACAAATGCATGTTTTTCCGAAAATACATGGATGTCCCCGCTCGATGGCTTCTGCGTAGACCCCGATGCTGCAAAATTCAACTACAAGCTTTACGAATGCATCTGCTTTAGACTGGATTGTACGCAGATGTATGCCTAACCGGTGCACGCAACGATGTAGCATACCCGTCGCCTAAAACGGTATGCTCGGCTTACGCCAACATAAGACGTGTCATCATTTCACTTTAATCGTATCTTTCCCATCCACTTTTTAATCCGAGATTGAAATTATGTGTTGCTTTATTTCGCGATTTTATTAGGTTGGGTTGTTAACGAGTGACCGAGACTCAGCGGCAAGAGTTGAACAGCTTCAAGGAGGACGATACCAACGTTATGACTATACACTTTGCCACGATTCTGTGTTGATCATCATTTTTTCCTCCCAGCATTCATTGCAGTTTGAGGGAGCATGATTATACTGGCCTTACTTCAGTTTCCTACAGAACCCCTGCTTTTACTTCGGCTTTTTGTGCGATGTAAACTGTACTACGCGCCGGCGAACGGTGTTGTGCAAAGTAAAATTTATTACGTGGTGAACAACGGAACTACATGAATGTCTGAAAACGAATCAAGGTTGTGCGACACTCGGGATGTTGAGTGAATAATTAATGGCGCAATAAACAATAGAGCTAGGCAGTCGTTGTAGACATAAATTCATCCTGTTTTACGCGGAGACAGCATAAATTGGGGCATGGCATAGAACAAAAGGAAAAAAAAAACAGAGCTCTGCGTTCCGGTTTGCACGAAATATTTCTCGTTGCCATGCATATAAGAGTACACATTGTGCTGTATTTTTTATTTTGTTTTAATTTCGCACTCGATCATTCCCAGGATCTATATTTTTCTTCATTCTCCTGGAAAGTCCTTTCTTGTTTCTCTCAGCATAAAATATTAAAAGGGCGGTGCTGTTTCGTGTGGACATCATTCGCTGCTAGAACATGGTTCAGTATAACGATACAAAATCAAGGCAAAGAAACCTCGCCAAAAGTGCTGGCAAAGTTTCGGTCATTTTTAACACACAAACATCGCTTTCTGGACGGCAGGACTCTGATGTTCAGACAACAACAACAACGACAACAACAACAACAACAAAAAACCCGAGCGTGCTAAACGAAAGGAAGGCTATGTATTTTCATACGCGAAGGCACTTTGCGTTGTCCACACGGGCACACGTACAGAATAGTGGGCCACGAGAAAAAAAAATGAGAACGACAGGACTGACCACATGCAGGGTTCTGACCATAACCAGCGTCACCACCCTTCAGCGACGATGCGGGGAAAAGCGTCGCTAGCTGACACGAATATCCTGTTTCTGCGCCGGGCGCTCGCTTTACGCACCGCACGGCTTTCAGCCTCCCTCGGCGCGCGCGCTTTTCGACAAAAAAAAAATAATAATAAAAAAATAAAAAATTCTTGCCGCCTTGCGAAGTGCTTTGGCTTCCGCAGGATGGACGACTCAAAGTGCGTCGGTACACAAGCCACTCACGTTCTCAACTTGTGGGTTCTGCCGCACGCAAAAGCCTGTGAATATCTCTCTCTCTCTCTCCTCTCTCTCTCTCTCTCTCTCTCTCTCTCTCTCTCTCTATATATATATATATATATATATATATATATATATATATATATATATATATATATATATATATATATATATATATATATATATATCCGTCCTCAACTTGTGGGTTCTGCCGCACGCAAAAGCCTGTGAATATCTCTCTCTCTCTCTCTCTCTCTCTCTATATATATATATATATATATATATATATATATATATATATTTGTGTGAGAGAGAGAGAGAGGTAGTATAGAAGACTGTTTGTCTAGGACAAAAATGCATTCTGTGACGGCCTTTCGAGCCATGATCGAGTGCGAGACCACACTGTTTTGCAGAATGGCTTTTACCTAACACCTTAAGTTGATCGCTTGGCACATGCTACATTGTTAAATATTAAACCGGATGAGTTACACATTACCGGAAGTGCGTTTGCATGGAGTGGTGTAACCACTATAGTCAAACTAATTGCTTATTCTGGCAGGGAAACGGGTGAAAAGACAACTGCTGTGCGAGGGATTCGAGGCATGGTACAACGTTTGCCTGTGTGGCACGGGATCACACGGCTCCGGAAGCACAGATTGGTTGCCCTATTTTTAAAATATATTTGAATGTTTGCCTGATTACCACCGCTTGCAGGATAATTAGGAAAATGCCACGTGAAATATCTGTATTTGTAGATGTCACGGAGTCGTGACGCAGGCGAAGGGAGCAGACTGGGTGTTCGATATGCTTGAACTGTGAAGTATACTTTTGTTGTTCACTTAAGACCCAATTGTGCACCGAAATATTGCATTCTCTCACGAAAAAAAAAAACGCAGCCATATTTGCCAGGGAGATAAGTTGGAGAGGTACAAACAGTGCCATTACTACTATGACATCCAGCATCTTTTTTAAAACTGTAAATAAAACCTGCGCACTTTAGAGAAGGTGAAAAATTGAACTATAAACGGAGTATAGAAAGAAACCTGTTAGCGGACAAGAAGTGCGAGGTAGACTTGCAGTTGGTATACATCAGCTTGGAAGGCACTACGAATACGAACTGCAAATGCGTCGATATGACCTGCATGCATGATATTGAGTTACGAACCAACAAAGTGAGAGTACAGGTAAAACTTATGGTGTGATCAAAGCTATGCAAAACTATGCTATCTTTGCATTCGGGACTCTGCACGTGCACGTGCTCATGCCATTTCGAGCGTGGTCTTTCCTCGCCTCGTCTTTCTTCCGAAGGGCTCTTACTCCTATGTATACACGGGTGATAAGAGAGGGAGCCAAGCACGTGAACGTGTCCTCTCTCAGTTCAGTTCAGTTTATTCATTCATTCAAAATACAAAATTTGTAGAATGTAGTATGCAAACGAGGGTCCCAAAGTCAAGCGACTGCAGTGGGACCCTCGGTTAACAATAACAATAAAATAATAATTATAACAGCACGTAAAATACGCAACATAAGTGAAAAGTAAACAATGAACTTACATAAAATAACATCAAGTAAACAAAAAAGGCAGTCAGAATGCGACACAAGAACAATAGTAATAAGTTATACAAGTAAAACATAATCACGCCATAAAGCAATAATCTAAACTTGCAAAGGCTTACCAATTTCATGCCCGGATACATAACAATCGTTAAGTAATCATCGTTGTTAACCTAGTTATGCAAGATGAAGTTTTTAAGTTCACGTTTGAATGCATGAAAAGTTGATGATGATTTTAGTGTATAGGGCAGGTTATTCCACAATTTAATGACCGCGAAGGCGGACGTCATTTTGCCATAATTGGTGTTACATTTAGGTAAAAGGAAGTTGTGACTGTGGGCGAATCTAGTGCTATTGATGTTAGTGAGTAAACTAGCATCGATAATATCAAACACAAGCTGTTTGTTAAGTTGTTTATATAACAATATGATTAAGTGAAAATTAAATAAGCCAGACACTGTAAGAATACAGTTAGCCGGAAGGAGCGGGGTAGCATTAGAATAAAATGAACTGTTGGTAATAATGCGAATGGCCTGATTCTGAATGTGCTGTACAGACGAAATATGAGTGTTATATGTATTTCCCCATGATGTAATGCCATAGGTGATGTGACTATGTATGAATGCAAAGTATAAAGACAATAAGGCTTCAAGTGAAAAAAAGGACGAGATTTGATGAGTGATCTTATACCAAATGCTGTTTTTTGTTTGACGTAAAGAATATGATTGGTGAAATTTAAATGAGGGTCTAATTTTACGCCCAGAAAACACACACAGTTAGACGCAGGAATGAAATGATTGTCAATGAGCACTTGTGGAATGAAAGGTAGCATTTTTTGTGATGTTTTAGAAACCATGAACTGAGTTATGAGCGGGTTTAAAATTAAGTTGTTTAAGCGACACCATTCAACGACATTAGTCAGTTCTTTATTCAACATATTGATCAGAGTAGGTAATGATTTATGCGAGATGGAAATGGTCGTATTATCAGCGTAAAGAATAACTTTAGAATCTTGAAGGCAGTCAGGCAAATCATTAATATAGATACAAAACAGTAAGGGTCCAAGAATAGAACCCTGTGGGACCCCTTGATTAATTATTTTAACATTAGAATTAACCCCCCCAATGCAGACTGATTGTTCACGATCAAGAAGGTAGTTTTTTATGAAGGTCAAGGATGGGCCAGTGATACCCAAGGACTCTAACTTGCTAAATAAAATATTATGACTAATGGTATCAAAGGCTTTCGTGAAATCAAGAAATACAGACCCTGTGAAATTACCGTTGTCGATGGTCTCGAGGAATATTGAATGTATTTGTTATCTGCTTTCTTTTTCTAACGCAGGCAACAAGTTCAGCTGCGACTGTCGGCTGTCATGGATACTGCACCTGGTGAACGCCACCCGCAACGCGAAATTCCGTCGCGAACTGCGCCACATCAAATGCGAGTTCGAGAATGGCGCTGCCGCGCCAGCCAACGTTACTGCCAACAACAAGGTGGTCCGATTAAGCCTCAAGCAGCTGGGGTGCGCGGAGGACTACGAGAGACCGGCCGTGGGACACGAGGGAACGACTGTGCCGCCTGTGCGTCATCCTAACGTCGACGACGACGATGACGCTGACGCGACCGGCGGTCTGGGCCACTCTGACGAATTTTCGTCCGATACCCGTCCCGACCAACATGCAATTCGGGACGAGGTCTCGTCAATAACTAACGACGTTGAGGTTATTCTTAACCAGCGTAAATCGGTTGAGAACGACTCATCGGTGTCTTCGACGAGAAGCAAAAGCATCGTCGGTTCAGCAAGCGACTGCCACCTGGCGGAGTCTACGCTCGTGTCGTGCTTTCTCGTATTGTGCGTGTTAGCCAACGACTGCTACAGGTGATTAGAATTTTAGTGTGTAACTTTAAACAGTCAGCTATATTTTTTTTCAGCCGCGTGCTTTGCAGCCCTTAAAGACTCATTTTTTGACAGTATCGAAGCTGTCTGAAAAAAAAGAAAAAAAAAGAGCGACATGGAGTCATGGGATGCCAACTGCAATCTTGGTAAAGTTTTTTTTTTTTCGCAGGTGTCGAGATTGTGCACAAGTGGGAGAAGAAAAAAAAAAGCTTGAACTATGTAACGCGCGGCATTCTGCCATGCGGACTTCTTTTCACAGAATAGTTGAAGCATCTTGCATCGGCTTGGACCCTTAGAAGCTTGTATCCATTCATTTATATTACCCTCTACCCCACCCTGCATATTGTAGTTCTGCATCAAAACAAGCGACGTGGTATACAGTCCAAACTCTCATTTGAGTATCCAGAAAAAATGTTCTGTGCGATGAAAATCCACGTTAAAGAACACTCCACGTTGCTAGCCCATGCCGACGTGAAGATGCGTTAGCGTTGCACACCGGTTCTTAGCAGTATGACGTCATCGCTATAGCATGGCGTTTTCTCCCCGTAGTATTTTTCGCAGGGAAGTAGCTTAAGCTTGTACTACCGTCTCGTCGAACCTCGAACACTACTTGCGCATCCGCAAAAAAGACTGTGTTCAGTGTTGCGCAGAAGGACGCAAATGACTGTTCCCTAGTGTTCCTATAGTTACACCGTTGAACCCAGTATACTCATGCCGTGTTATAATGTGCAGCAGTTGGAAGTCCTCGCTGAAGTCCCCACTAGCTGCGAAACGTTACTTCCCACCCACAGAACTAGAGGAAGTAATATACACTTCATGTGCCCTCACTGTTACGTATACCTGCCTTCCGCACAGCGAGCATCGCCCACCGCCGCTGCTCTAAATAGGGCAACCGATCGTTGTGTATGTAGTTCATCCCCAGAAAGGCAATTCTCGCATGTCAATAAAGTTCGTAAGACTGAACATTCACATTTGCTTTGTCTGTCTGTCACGAGCAGTGTCCTTAGTGCCCAGTTCTCACAATTTTTTATGTGGCTGTCACGCTGCCCTTAGAAGATGTAAATTTGTGCATGGTAAACAATGTCGCGATAATTCACGTGAGCAGTTGGGAATAAGACTGATACGTGTCACAGTATGCTTTCTGGAGACACTGAAAACGAACACAGAAAGAAAGCATGTGGCCTTTCTTGTCTGGGTGATAAATGCACCTTCCCATACTCTGCCAGTGACTGAAAGAAGAGCGCCCCAATCTGTGGAAGTCGACGAGGTAAGTGCATGGTCATATTGTCACGGGAATAAATTTGAGAAAAAAAATTCAGCGGAAGTTTATTGACTACTGCAGTGCCTTGTGCGATCAATGCGTCACCTCCTCGCCTGTCTGCCTGATATGAAAGTTTTGGGAGTGGCTGTGAATATTTAGCCATAAGAACATGCATTGCTATAACAGCTGTGCGGTTATGGTTATATATATTTTTAAAAGTGCTGCAGAGCGTGCGTTTCGGTTTGTAGCGTTAAGAAAACATGATAAAGAATTATGGATAAAGACATGTAGTTTTTAAAAAATTGGTTGTTTTTTTTTTTTGCCTGAACCTAGATTCTTGGACGGTTTCACCACAATACCTAATTTCGTCTTATGCAGGCACATCAAAACAATCTCGAGCGTGTTTTTGTTTCTCGTGCTATACACTGCCCAAACACGCTGTATACCTAAATGTCCTCAGCGGGATGAATGTATGCAATGATTGAGCACGGTTTCTTGAAAGGGACTCTTAAGACAAATGACGATTCGTATCAGAGGGAAAGCTCAATGTATGACAGCTTCTAAAATGGCAATGTTATCAACAACAGTACCGGACTTACCAAGAAATTAAACTAAATGTTTCACACGACGTTCACAGACGGCGGAAACACCCCATGCAAGGGCCAAACCAGAGCAACGTGCGAGAATGTGTGAAAGACGTAAGGTGCGTTTGGACAGAGCGTTACAGCTGTCCCAACAGCTCAGTTGGTATCCGAAGCACCGCTAAGCGCTAGTCTCGCTGTATAATAGAACCTCCATTCGCCACGCAGACAATGTGCGTTCGATTCGTCCCCGAAACCAACGTATCTTTTTTTGTTTTCTGTGGCGCACACCGACCATATATGGGTGGCTTATTTCCAAAGCACCACAAAATGCTGGCCTGGCTCTATGGTATACAACCTCGCTTGCCACGCACACTTCATGGGTTCGGTTTTCGCTCAAAGCTAAGATTTTCTTATTTATTTTATTGTCCTATTTATCTATTTCCAGCTGATGGACAACGCTGATTTTTCGCTCACCACTAAACGAAGCCGACACCAGGACCAGAAATCATGCGAATTGAGATCTTTGGAAAAGTTCGCCTGAACTGCTACCCCACCATACAGCAATGCCTGGCTGTATAGAAACAACCTCCAATGTCTGCAAGTTCCTCACGTTATAAGCTGCACGTCTACACAGCAAAACAACAAAAATATACCTGACCGTTCTCATTGTAGCTCTTGAATTGATAAAGAAGCACATTTCTCTTAATAAAGCAAGCTTAGAAACATTTACCGGCATGGCAAGTGTGACAGGAGTTCACCTTGCCTCCCTTAAATGACAGCCTCCTAGGAGTCATTGGGCACTAGCGGCGTCTTCAGCTTGCCTGACGACCTGTAGTCAGTCGTCTATTTTGGAGCTATGCAGCGTGGTTTCCCACTGCTCCGCATTCATAAATGTGTTGTTTCACCTATTCACAATGTTGGAGCAAGCTGAGATAATGTGTTTGAGGTCCGCCCGCTCCTTGCACAGTCTGAGTACAAGTCTGGATAACAGTGACTAAAGCAATTGGGTTCGTGGAGGTGTCTGTAATTGGCACCATGCTGTCGCCGGCGGCCTAAATATTGCAAGTCTCATTTTCCTATATGTCTGTTTTCGTGCGCCTTCCTTGGTCAAGTCTCTTCTGCTTAAGTAGGGGCCTTCTGAAGTAAACGATTACTAATGTATTGCTTTCCCGCAATAGATGTCGAAAAGCAGTCGAAAAAGTTAAAGCCCCTATCACCCCCGATAAGGCTAAATTTTTGTTTTACGTCACAGCTTCTAACGATGCACCAAGTTTGCGTATCGTATGAGCCAAAGGTTCTCTAATACGCCGGCTTCACCGCCATAGATAGCGAAAAGCAGCGGTAAAAGTTGAGGACTTCATTTATTGATTATTATTATTTATTCAATACTGTGAACTCGCAGTCCATGCGGTTTGCTTAGTTCAAAAAGAAAAAAAAGGAGCAACCACACAAAAGCAATGAAAGTGAAAGGATGTGAATTTGCAGTCCGATCATAAGTATTAGTAAGACGATTCCATTCAATATTTGTTCTTGGAAAAATAATAATACTTCAATAGGTCAGTACGAGCAAAATATGGGGTAAAGGTGTAAGAGTGGTGGTGTCGGGACGGCCTGGAAGCTAAGGGTGTCGAATACTGGGATGCATCTGCAGCTAGTGTTTTTGTTCCAAAGTTGATAAAGAAATTCTAATCTAGCTTTTTGCCTTCGTGCCTGTGATTGGGTAATGACATTTGCATGCATTAAATCTGAAGCCTAAGTCAGCCCGATGCCCCCAGTAGGCGCATTCTCAGAGCTAGAAGTTCCTTGGTACGTTGGCTTCCCCGCAAGAGCTGTCAAAAAGCAGTCGAAAAAGTTGAGGCCCTTATCACCTCCGATAAGGGCCAACTTTTGTCTGACGTCACTGCTAGTAACGACGCACCCAACATACACATTTTTGAGCTAAATATTCCCTGATACGTTCGCTTACCCGTAGTAGATGTCGAAATACAGTCGAAAAAGTTGAGGCCCTTATCACCCATGATAAGGCTCAACTTTTGTCTGACGTCACTGCTTGTAACGACGCACCCAGCATACACATTTTCTGAGCTAAATGTTCCCTGATACGTTCGCTTCCCCGCAGTAGATGTCGAAAAGCAGTCGAAAAAGTTGAGGCCCTTATCACCCATGATAAGGCTCAACTTTTTTCTGACGTCACTGCTTGTAACGACGCACCCAGCATACACATTTTCTGAGCTAAATGTTCCCTGATACGTTCGCTTCCCCGCAGTAGATGTCGAAAAGCAGTCGAAAAAGTTGAGGCCCTTATCACCCATGATAAGTTGGCCCTTATCACCCATGATAAGGGCCAACTTTTTTCTGACGTCACTGCTTGTAACGACGCACCCAGCATACACATTTTCTGAGCTAAATGTTCCCTGATACGTTCGCTTCCCCGCAGTAGATGTCGAAAAGCAGTCGAGAAAGTTGAGGCTCTTATCAGCCATGATAAGGCTAAACTTTTGTCTGACGTCACTGCTTGTAGCGACGCACCCAGCATACACATTTTCTGAGCTAAATGTTCCCTGATACGTTCGCTTCCCCGCAGTAGGATGTCGGAAAAGCAGTCGAAAAAGTTGAGGCCCATGTAAGGCTAACTTTTGTCTGACGTCACAGCTTGTAACGACGCACCAGCATACACATTTCTGAGCTAAATGTTCCCTGATACGTTCGCTCCCGCAGTAGATGTCAAAAGCAGTCGAAAAAGTTGGAGGCCTTATCACCTCCGATAAGGCCTAAACTTTTGTCTGACGTCACGCTGTAACGACGAACCAGCATACACATTTCCGAGAACTGATACGTGGCTTCTCGGAGCGTCGAAAAGTTGAGCCGTATCCCTTGATAGGGCAACTGAGTCACAGCTGTTAAGATGCAGCATATGCGATTTCGAGAGAAACTCATGACGCTGGCTTTTCTGCTATAGATGTGAAGAACCTGTTGAAAACGTTGAGGCCCTTATAATCCATGATAAGACTCAATCTTTGTTTCTTGTTAGGCCCTGCAACAGTGCACCTATATGCGCGTTTTTCGATGCCGCAGGTGTCTTCAACGAGCCGGATTATAGTGAAAGCAGGTAGGAGAAACCAACAAGGGTTGCGTGTGCTGTAGTTGTCTGCCGCCGCCGTTGTCCTTAACCACGCACTGTGGCACGAAATGAAAAAAAAAAAAAAACATGTAGATGAAAAACAATAACGAAACTATGGGATTTGAACCCAGTCCCCCTGCGTGCCAACCCAGTATTCTACCTCAAAGCCAAGCCTTTTTTTTTGTTTATTGTACCTCAAAGCCAAGCCGCTGCTTGAAGCTTCGTTTGAAAGTGGCCTTAGGCCGCTTTATTTCGAGAAAAGAATCGCATTATTATGGGTAATACATTGTTTTAAAACAGCACTGGAACAACTAGCCGTCACACGATGCGAATCAGCTAATGCTCCAAGCCACCCGCTCACTCCCATTACAGAAAGTTCAGGTATAATTCTTCATAGTCGTCCGTGACAGCATCATGAAACTGCACAATGTTCCTTGCAAGTGTGTAGCGGTTGCCCTGCTTTTCCAAAGAATGACGAAGGATGGCATAATGAACGCGTTCATGCCAAACAGAAATTATAATGATTCATGGCGTAGTGGACACTCTGCAGAAATGCTTGTAGCAGTTATCCAAAGCGTTTAAAAAAAAGCGCACGCTGCAGCCAATCGGAGAGTAGCAGCACTTCAGAGAGTAGTCCTCTCCTTGGAAGAGTTCACAACAGCAGGAGTATACTGAGGGCTGAATGCGTCCTAGAATAAAAAGGGATTGAAAGGTATTCGTTTGTTGCTGCCTCCAAATTACTTCCCGCCTCTTCTTTAGAGCTATGCGCGCTGCATAACGCAAAACTATCGTCGAGCTAGATGCGTAGTATGAAGGCAATCACTGTGCCTCTTTTCAGTCATACACAAAATTGCTGTAAAACAAATTTAATGGCGGTGATGGTGGTGGTAAAACTTAATTACCGAAAAGCTTTCTGACGAACACTTGACCGTTCGTAAAGGAGAAGAGGAAACGCCTCCCACGTTGATCCATGGGGTCTCCGCCACTTTACACCTCAAAAACGCATTTTTGCGGTCGCAGACACGGTGTAATTGGGTATGAAGAATAAAGAGCCTTGCTGATTACACTTGACTACAATGTTCCAGCCTAAGCTGAAACCAGCTTCCTTCAAGAAAGCTGCAGGCTTACGCATCATTTCTACTGCTTCCAATGAAAGTTCTCCGTCGTGTTTTTGTGTAGACATTTTTTGTTGTAGCGATTGATCTTACCTTTCAGAGGGACGGGCAATCGCATGGCCACAGATGTTCTTGAGTCGGCGTAGGAACGCTTTCAAGCTTAATACCTGAAAATCAGCCAATTTTATTTTTCCGCACGTGGCGTTCTGTATGGTGCTTTGGCACTTGGAGCGAACACACATGACGTGTTCTTCCCATACGCTCCTGCCTGTCAAACTGACCGTCAAGTGTCATGCGAGACATCTGTGAATCATAACGTCAAGAATTCCTGGAGCAGAAGTACGCAAGGAATGACGCGAGGACTGCCACAAGTAAAGGAGAGAATCTATCATCATGAAATGGACTGATGAGGCATTTTACGAAAATACTGATAATAAAATAACTAATTACAAAACTCGCCCTAAACATTGGTAAAACAGGCATAGAGTCAGACAGAGTGGAAACCCGTATCAAAGTTGAAATCGCTCTCAGTGTAAATTTTTGCAAACATGAATGACCTCTTTGAAGAATATCCAAAGGCAGAAATTCAAAGAAGGATGAAAGAATTCGATAGCGCAGTGCACAATGGAGGGTTATGATGCCACAAACTTTTCCAGCTTTCTCGTTCTTACCATGTTTCCATGATTTTGCGGACAATTAAGTGTGCGTTAATGTTGACTCGGGGTTGTCTCTTCTCGGGCGAGTTCGAATAGCAGGATTTTATATGTCGCTTTTTGACAGACAACTTAAGAGTAAGGCATGAATAACAACAAAATGTTCGTTGTTTTCTCCCTTGCTCTTACTACAGTATAGGACAGCAGGGTTATATCTGTAGGCGCTTTGTTTATGAAAATTCGCAAAGTGCTTATGAAGGAAAACCAGAAAGAAAGCTTTTCACTGGTCTTAAAAAAGAAAGAATACAAGAAAGGCAGGGAGCTTAACTACACTGAGTCTAGTTTGCCAACCGACACGGGGGAGGGGGAGAGGAGAATAAGGGAGAAGTACAGAAAAAAAGGGGAGGAGGAAATACACATTGCACACAACACAATTCGCAATCACAGTGCAGGGTTTCACAGGCGGTCGCTCAGTGACGTTGCCCTGAAGAATCGTAGAAGGGCTCGTGCGGTTTTCTGGGCTGATGCACTCAAAGACCACGTACCGAAGATCTTCTCCTGTGTAAAGGGACGACCATCCAGTCTTCTCGAGGCACACTGCAGAGTCCGGCGATCTTTTCACGGGTCTTGCTGTCCGTTAAACATAGTGAGGCGATGTACGTGAGAAAGAAAGCAATCGTAACAAATGGGACGTTTCGTGGTAACATGCACTTTTATTCAGATCATCAATAAATAAATAGGTGAAATGTAGAACATCTCATATATCATTTATTATATACAGTTATCTCACGCGGATACATATTTAGTTATCGCGAAGGAATATAACAACATGTTTCCGCTACATAGTGGAAAAATAATACATACTAATAATAATGCGTCCTTATACAACACTCCATGCGGGGAACGATGGGGAAAGATATTTCGACGCACAGTAGCGCTGCGAAAGGAGGCCCCGTAAAGAAGTAGGTAGTAGCATGTATAGGGAATAGGTACAATTGTTAAACTGACTACAGGCAGGTTCTTACAAGTTCACCTGAACAGCGGCTATCTAAAAGAACAGTCTCACTTTCTCCCGACAGCAACTGTGCTCAGGATCAAGCAGATACGTTGCACTTACGAAGAAACATTGAGCCTAATGCACTTGTCTGAGAAGTACACATACTAACGGCTTATAAAGTAACTATTTAGGAAGGGAGGGAGGATGTTCTATAGGTAAGGCGGTGCGTGGAAATGCGGCATAAATTCTGCAAGCTTTTACAATGCGACACGCATAGGAAGGAGAACAGTTCCTGATGTAGCAGGTCAAAGGGCGTAGTAACATGTGAACGGGTTGGGCTGCATTTCAGCCAAAAGGCGCCCTGGCAAATTAGAGTCGTTTTTCATTTTCGCGACACAGTACGTCACTAGAAACAAGGAGGGGAGGGGGGGGTTGTCCTTCTTTAAGTGTTGTATTTCCGTTGCTAAGCGAATTATTTTTTTGAACGACTCTGGCTACAAGTTTTTTTTTTTCCGAGATGTTGCGGACTGAACAAAAAAATTGCAACGAGGAAGGGAAGATGATGCCGTGGACCTCAATTTGGCACGTACTGTTCTCTAGGCTACGCTGAAGCGGTACAAACAGGTTACATGCCACGAGGTATAGCGCGCGATAATGAAGGTTATTCTAGAACTGGTGCAGTATCTGTAGTGCAGCCGGCTTGCTGAATTACGGAAATGAGTGCCGTTCTTGCAACAATAACGAGACGTTAACTCGCGAGTGAAAATAAGGTAAGAAACATTTAGTATGTGCACACGTGTTCTGGAATTACCGATAATGGAACACTCGGCGAAACGACACGACTTAAGGGGCGCAAATAGCGTCTGTAAAGGTTGCAATATAGAAAAGGAGACTTGATATCCGCCAATTTGCGGCCCGTAGAGAAAAGAACATTTGGCCCGATTTCTCAGAAAGAAAGACGCTTAGTTCTCAGAAAAAATAGCCCACTCATGAAATTCAAGCCAGCGACCAAGGCCTTTTCGGGTTGGCAGCTCTACCGATCAGGCTAAGCCGATAAGAAACTTTTTCCGAGGAGTCCGTATGAACTCCATCGCCTCGCAACTTTGTGTCGCAAACAGATGAATGCCGCATACTGTGGCATTCCGTGGAACCGATTCGCAATATTCAGGTCGAAATACCGTTTCCACTGATTCTTGGGTTGGGACAAGGTTGGTATACCACGTGAGTGGAGTCACCGGGATGGTTTTTCCTACAGGGCGGATACGGACACGCACGCAAGAGAGAGCCGTTTGCCAGGAAGACAGCGCGTCGAAATACACTGACGGCCAACTACGGGGTCTCACGAGCGGTAAACGTATGCAGACAGACGACACACTCTCGCACGTGACATGAACGTCATACACAGTACTGTGTACAGAATACCACTACGGCAGGTATGATCAAAGTAGCGCAACTTGTTTTTTCGTCATCGATATATATCTATATATATGTGTACCACTAACAATCGGGACGACAGAAATCGATAATACATTTACGTTTATGCATGAAGCCATAGGGGCCCGTGAATTGGTGCACACAATGTTCGAAGTGCATTGCTTGTCTATGTATATGTATGTACATGACACTAGACACGAATGCAGAGATATATAAAAGAAAACTAAATTAAAACGATACTGAGACTGTCTACAAGTTGCACCACGATGACGGGGCGAACCGAGCGTTCGTATACCTGTTCAAGTAATACCTGTGAATTTCTTTAAAAATTTGGCGCGATTCATCGCAGCTCAAACGGAAAGCGCTGCGCCTCCTCTGCGCTTTTTCATTGTGTGTCCGTGAAGCCTGGGTTCCTCTTCGAGAGTGAACCTTCGCATCTGCTCAAACGAGTCGTCAGAGCCCTGACCCCGCTGTTACGGCGCGCTTAAGTTGTCGCGGAGATGACAAAACGTAACGACCTTGAACACTGACGTTGTTAGTCGCAATGCGACGAGTTTTGCAAGAAACACAGCGTGATTAATATTACTCCGTTGTTGACCTAGGTGTCGATTTCGTTTGAAGATTATAAGGAGATGTGAAGTAAGTTCGCAAAGCTGTCGGATTCGAATAGTGTAAAGGGAAGCAGGAATGAGAGAATCTCGCGCGGTTAGAAAAAAGCGTTCTCAGTTTAGCCCGGTTCGCCCGCCTCGTAGAGGTGTGGCTCTGAACGAAACACGTCACGTCTTTACACATCAAGGGGGGCCAGCTGCGGAATCATATACAGTGAATACTATGCTGCGCCAACAGCATGCGAAATCATAGCACGAGTTGTTCAAGTTAAGAAAAAAAGAACGACACGAGAAGGAGATAACACGCGAGCGGAGGATATTTGTACCAACTTACGTGGGTGTTGCGCGTGAGTGAGACACAGTCTCTCGAGCAAAATGCACGTCACGTGAAATAAATAGCTGCTGTATTTTCTGAAGGCTACTGCATTATACAAACAGTAAACGACCAGCTGTACTTCATACAGTTACATAAAATCTTGGAGGGCACCTCTGTACTAGAGATACGGGCTTTTCTGCAGTCGTCGTAGAAAGAGGTCCCAAGCAAACATGTACCTCAGTTTGGCCCTCTATGAACATTAACGTCAGCTTTACACTTGCAGGAATCACGGTTGGCTACATGTTGACAATCATGTAAGTAGACAATGTTGCTTATCTTACTTGTGATAATATTGAAGCAAGCCGTTCATTGTATGAACACAATTGAAATCAATGCATTAAGAACAACAATACAAAAAAGATGCGCATTGTTACAGCTCGGAGGCGTAAACACCGCGCTCCTCCACACAACGTGAAAGTGATGGGCTTATGGGAAACTATATATATTTATATTTTCCTACGTACATGATATGACCTGTTGTGTATCATCGCTGCTTTATGTTTCATCGTGTGATCAGTCATCACTACCGCTTTAAGCAAGACAAATAGATATAATACATGATACAAACGCTATATATATGTACAAACACTTTTTTTGTAACATGTGCATGAACAACACTTCGTATGTAAATAAGTTAGCAACACCTTCATTAAAACACCATATGCCCCCATTCACCATCAACTGCGCACCTCAGCTGGATTTTTTGCGGAGCATCAAGTATTGAAGCGCGACAACCTTCCCAGAACCAGATGACTAGGTTGCTGTAGCAGGGAGCGGGACATCGCATATTAGAGCTTAAAGACGTCCCAAAATAAGATAAAAAATAAATACAAGGCAGTTGTTGTCCTGTCTCGCCGTTCAGAGAATCTACAAGCGCTTATTCATACGGCTATCAACGCTATGACTTAGTTGACACCTTGTGGCACTATGGTAGCAGCATGCATGTTTGTGGGTGCCACTCTAGATTTGTGTTCGTGTGGCAATATGGCTCAAACTAATGTTACGGCTTCTGCTGGTTCTTCAGTTTTTTTTTTTTTTTTACGGAACTTGCTCACAAAAACTTGCGGTGGCGCAGAAATTGAAACAAGGCCTCACAAACCACGGTGTCAAGATGGAAGTCCACAAAACGCAGCTGACACTATGTTGTCATGTTCCGCAAGATACGCTCAAGTGTAGTGACGGCCTTTAATGGGCTCACCTTTAGAAAAGTATCAGGGATGCCACGAGAGCCTCGGCTGTACGACAATGATACCACATGATGTATCCAGTGCCATGGCCTGTCTGCTGCCTATAGGACTGAAATGCAGATCATACGACCATTATTGAGACGCAGCCACCGAAACCGCCGCTTATCGAAGTTAACCAGGTGATACGTAAGCATGTTTGCCATAAGCTATACGTCGTGAGATCACGCAAGGATGGGTCGTCTGAAACTCAACATCAGACAGTTTGTCTCTCCTCCAGTTAAGGTTCATGTTCCAACACGTTGATATTGGTTAACCGATCATCTGCGATGTCCCGCGTTCCTGGGCGCAGGAAGTTTGCATTTACAAGAATACAGTGCGAAGCAAGAGTAACAAAAAATGAAGTGAGGCGTGGCGACGCAGTAATAAAGCGATTAAGCTGGTCGTTGGAGACCACGGTGAGGTTTTCGGGGCTGGCTGACCTCTAACATTCGCCCCCGAGCAAAATGTGGTCAATAGATTATGCACTTGGTGTAGCTAGAATTACTTATATAAGATGTACAACTGTCACGCCAGAAATGTTCCGTGGTGTATGTACAGTGACGAGTGCGAGCCACGTGGGCGTGCGAAGCTGCTGAAGCCAAAGAGAACGTTGCGAAAAATTCCCGCTTGTACGTTGCGGTCGTCAGTTACACTTCCAATGCATTTCCTGCAGCACAGTTCTTTGTGAATGTCAGCTTTCGTTCCTTGTTACTTCTCTCCAACAGTGATGTCGCCAATGGAATCGTCTGCAAGATTATGAGCTGACCTTTCTACTGAGAAGAAGTCCACCAATAGCATGCTACTTCTGCGTAAGGCGAAACAAAGGCTATATAGAAGAAATGAGTATCTCGTGAATGTCGACGGCGTACCTCAATCCTTAGATAACTAGGACGGCTTCTTGTGTCAGCAGCAGACTGAAACTGAGCACCAAATATTGTACTTGCCCCTTAAGTTAAATATTCGGAAAATGCTTGGTAAAAATGTTTTGTTGGCGCTGCAGACATTAAAAAAAACATTAAGAAATGAAGGGTGCTGCAGGCGCCTATAAAGACTGATCGGCTAATTAAGAGCGAACAGGTAAACAGACGATTCTGGATTACGAACGCTCACATGAGCACTTAGAGCTTGGAAACACAAAGAAAGAGTTGTTTGAAAAGATTTGTACGCACTTCCACTAAGGCACAATATATATAAAAAACAGCTCTCGAAAGCCTTGCGTTTTAAACATCAAAGGTTGTGTTTACATTAAGATGAACAAACTACGAGAATCGATGCTTTACATAGAATCTAACCACCGAAGCGGAAATATTTCTTTCTACCAAGGGGCTCATGAAAGCGACTGTCTATTCATGACGATTATCGATGTTAATTTAGTTAAGATTACTTGGAGTCATTGTTTTCAGTGCTATTAGTGCACCCAAACTTTCTCTATTTTTTTCGTTTGCATGTGATGAACAAATTTATAGTATGTGAAATGTATCGGGTTATGGGGGTCGGTCGGTATGACGTCCATATGTTGACCATATAACAGTGGAGCAAAGAAAAGCTGAGATTCACAAACTGGCCCGCTAAGGACACGTGAATGGCACACTGACGCAGCCACAATCATTCGTCAGTACATTCAGATATGTTACGCGTAGACACAAGTACTCTCATTTGGTGGCACCCAAAACACACCGAAGATAACGTCACGGATGGTTTAATGGAGGCTTGCGGTGCTGAACCGGCCTTCGCGGATTCTCACGAAAGGGGCCCGTGGAGTACGTTCATGACTATTCACGATATGGGCCACCAGACGCTTTACGCACAGGAAGGAGATGGCCTTTGGGACGCGCTTTAGCTGAGCGAGGAAAATGTGTTACACTTGTTTTATCCCAAGTGACGGTTATCACCTGTTTGCTGGAAAAATACTGCGCTAGACAATGCGCTCCGCACTGCGTAGGAACGATAAAGGATACGGTGCCATTTAGGATACCACCTGGAACCACCTGTCACACATGCGGAGTCACCATGCTATTATGAAGTTGCAGATTGCTTAATAAAAACAGGATATATGTAAACACGTGCGTTCTGCTTTGTCAACAAGGCCGATAATACAAATGGTTATCTACAATAACGTTTGATGCCTCTAACTTCTTAAAGTTTAGACGCCACCTAATACTTGCAGATAATTCAACATGAAGCGTTTAAAACTGTAGAGAACTGGCCTTTTGTCCAGAGACAGTTCTAACGCAAAGTGAGAAGCATTCTGTCACTGGAATAACACAAAAAAGTCTACAAAAGCGCACCAAATGTGCAACCAATCTCAGCAAGTAGATTTATCAAGCATTAAAAAACATTTTCACAGGTTCACAAACAAACAAAAAAAAATTAGCATACAGCGAGTGCACTTACAGAGTCGCTACGACCCTGGTCAATAGTGTTAAACAGCAGCAAATGGGCAATGTCTATACAGTATATGTACAAGATATAAGTTAACAAGATATGCGTAAACTAAATGCAGTCTCCGTAACCGACAGCGGCACGATACGCCAATGTGCGGGGCTGGGCAAATTCAGGAGCAACAACGACGAACAAGTGCTGAGAGCGAGAGCAGCGGAGAAGGTCGTGGGTGAAGAAGGGGAAGCGAAAGTAGGCGATAATCACGACTTCCGGAAGGAGAAGAAAGGGAACCTGGACTTGTTCGTCGGAGCTGGCGCCATCAGCATCGGCATCTGGTTCTTGTGGGTTATTTGTATCTGCGAAAGGAAATAGCAAAAAGGTCGCATAGTTAACAAGTCACAGAAGCTTTTCCACGCAGTTCACTCGCACCAAATAATGATACTTCGCAAGTGTGAACGTCGAGAGACGCTAATTATATAATAACTAAATTTATTGCGAAGCCCGGTCTTCAAATATCGGACCACTGAACTGTCATTAAACCACGGAATAACGTTAAATATACTGATTACGAATAAGAAAAGTAAAGGGTAGAAACAACACCGGCAGAAACGTACTAATGATGAAAATGTGAGAACACCAGACGTTTTAAACTGTTAGGCAACTAGGTCTTTAAGGCTATAGTGGGGCCTATGACAGTCAGAGACTCCACCTACGGTTTCTTAACGCACACTCAGATTTCGACGCTATTAAGGTAGGCTTGTTTCAAACACCGGATTCCATTTAAAAAATCCAACGCGATAGACAATTGGTTAGCGCGTTCATGATATAACGCGTACATCTCCCATACGTTACAAGCAAATATGCTAGTACAAAACATGTTACGAGTGATCTGACGATTCTCAAGACACGCGTGTGCACGTGCACGCAAACACAAACACAAACGCAAACACACACACTTGAGGTATTGCAAGACAAAAACTTGATCATGTAAAGCAAATCAATTTGTACTACATTTTTACGCGCTTTTGTTATATCTGTACTTACCGTGCAAGGTGGCTGTACCCAAGGTTCGCCGTCAATCTGCATTGGGAACCTTTTCCTTGTCCTGCACGTATTTTAAATGAAAGTCTTGAGCCACAGTAACCGCTAAACAGATGACAACTGAAAGTCGCTTATAAATGAAATAAATATAGGATAATAGCCCGAAAAGACAGGTTTAATGTTCCGTGAATAAAACATGGTGGAAAAATCAATCCAGTCACTTTTTGTCGAGAGAACACACGCATGCTTCGGTGCTACCGATTGATAATACGTGGTGGCAGGAAAAACATATCCATTAAAAAAAAAGACCCGGCTTTGCCGCAAAGGCGAAGCAATGAATGCGATAGCAACAAATTAGGAATGTCCCCTAAGATTGGTAAGCAGATCGAAGCTTGCCCCACGTTGCTCACGCAAAAATGACGCACGAAACGTACTGACAGTTACAGATGAATTCAATGAAGTGTCTCAGTTGTTACTTTGCTGTGTCTGCAAAGCGCGCCCTTTTCGCAAATGGAGACTGTGCAGCGAGTGCAGTGACCTTTGTGCGCTCGGTAACTCCAACAGAAATGTTCCAGTGAAAGCCCAAGGTGTACGGTTCTCCACACCACGAGATAAGCGCATGCACGCTTGAGCGTCTTCCCCTCTACGCGGGCCAAAGTACGTTTGGGATATGAACGCATGAGCACGCGTCGCCACGTCGTGACGATCTGGCGACGTGCGCTTTTTGCGCCATCTCACTGTTAATGCTGAAAACACGATAGTTCACCCGAGATCGACATCGCTAGCAATAAGTGGTAGATATAAATAGTTTGCCGTTTGAACATTCAAGCAGGTGCTTCTTCATAACTCAGTGGCAAACGCCCCCCACTCACAGGCAAGAGGTCGGGCGTTCGATTCCACGCGCCGGCGTCTTTTTCCGTATTTTTCTTTCTTGCATTTTTTAAACTCTTGAGAACTTTATTCAATATATTGAATACAGTAATACAATACAACGAAAAAAACATGCGTATAATGCAGAAGGAAGTCCCAAAGTAAAAACTCTCAGAGGAACCTCCTGTTAGAACAGGTATAAACAACATAAAACAAAGATTGACAACTAAGAAACTTATTCCATATAACCAACTATCACAAATGCTAATACTTATTAATAAATATACATACATAGTGAGTACACACACATGCATAAATACTAATATATTTAAACCAATACGCATATAAATGCACACATCAGGTTGTGCATGTGGTTAGTGTAAATTGTTTTAGATGACACCGGGAATGATGCAATGAAGACCTTAATTTGATAATTGATGAAATTAATTTCCAGGATGAAGTTGCAGTAAACAACGCTGTCATATTACTGTAGTTAGTGTACTTTTGGAAGCAGAATGTTACTATTTTCAGAAAAACATGTGTTAATATTATGTGAAGATGTGTTATGGGAAGTATGTCAGTGGAAAGGACACCTGTTCTACTTTTGAATAATGAAACACCAAGTTTGTGTTGAAGAGTGGAGGTAATAGGTAGAATTTCGAGAGTGCTAAAGAGAAGGGCGGCTGATGTAGTGTATGAACTATGAGTGATGATACAGATTGCTGTTTCCTTAAGGTGAATGATAGATGCCAGATGAGTGGTATACGTGCTGGCCCAGGATGAAATGCAGTAAGTAAGGTGACTGTGAATAATTGCATAGTAAATTGATCTGAGAATGTGTTGCTGGAAATAGTGTCTTGAGGGAATGAGTATGGAGATGCCAAAAGCAGGCTTCTTGATGACAGAGTTTATATGAAAGTTAAATTTAAGTTGAGGATCTATTGTGGCACCTAAAGAAGTAATAAACTTTGATGGGGTAATGATGCAGTTATCTATGTGTATTTCAAGTTGTATTGCCACGTTTTTTTAAATAAGTGACATGAAAGTTGTTTTGATAGGGTTGATCTTCAGTAATTTATCACACCATGAAACAAGATCATCGACATCCGTGTTTAATTTCGAAAGCAGATTGTTGACATTTTTGTCACTGAAAAATATTGTATCATCAGCATAATGAATGCAGTCAGAAAAAGTAAGCTATGATGGTAAGTCAATATTGTAGATGAGAAACCACACAGAAAGACGTATAGGAGAAGCGACAGCGGATCATACGGCTGCATCAAAATGCAGCCTCAAGGTGACAGCGCACACACGACGCGCGCTCACTCTCCGGGCACCATCCTCATCCCCTACCGATCCGGAACTCGAACCCAATCCTGCCTACACCTTTAAGGAGATCACACAATTTTATCAATCCGGCCATAACGTCTATCCAAAACCCTGTAAGGGCCTCACAAAGGCGGAGGAGCGAATCCTCCTTCGCCTTTACACTAAAACTCTATTGTGCCCGGCAATCATAAAACACTTTGACCCCGCATGCACGGGGAAGTGCCCGCATTGTGAGGAAAATTCCTCTGACATTTTCCACATGGTGTGGGCATGCCAAAAAACCCCAAACGTTACCCCACTACCCAACCCTTCGCGGGAGGACTGGGAGGCAGCCCTGCTCGGCTGCTCTGACCTGACGGCCCAACGGGCCCTGGTCGAGCGTGCCCGGGCCGCGGCCAACGCCAATGGGCTCCCGTAAGAGGGAGCCCACCTAGTGTTTGTACGGGGCGGCCCCTTAAGGACCGTTCCCACCCTCCCTGTAAATAACATCTGTAAATAAATGTTTTTCAGCAGCAGCAGTATGCAGACATGTGTCAAAAAGAATACACACCTAGGCGCACGTAGGGTCCTTCATCAAGGACATGGAGGCGAAGTAGGCAATGTTTAGTCACAGCCCCCTTCCAGGCCACTCCCATTAAATTGAAACCCTTACGATAAGTACCCACTGCTCGCGCGCACACGCCTATGACAATACGTCTGTTTGGCCACGTTGGTGCTTGCTTAAAAAGCGCATACACACGAAGGTAGTAATGCTGGTGGGAATAAGACAATGCGCTGTTTAAGCATGCAGTACTTGTCACGGCTTGTCTCACAAGTATGCAGAAGGTCATAGATTGATTGATTGATATGTGGGGTTTAACGTCCCAAAACCACCATATGATCATGAGAGACGCCGTAGTGGAGGTCTCCGGAAATTTCGACCACCTGGGGTTCTTTAATGTGCACCCAAATCTGAGCACACGGGCCTACAACATTTCCGCCTCCATCGAAAATACAGCCGCCGCAGCCGGAATACGAACCCGCGACCTGCGGGTCAGCAGACGAGTACCTAAGCCACTAGACCATTGCGGCGGGGCATGCAGAAGGTGAGGTGACGCAGTTCAATACAAGTACACGAATATTGCAAACACAATAGTCAGGTCGGCTTAGTCTTATAAACAATGTAGCATTACCTACATTTAACAATAAGTAAAATTTAGGCATAATATCACCTATATGTCAAAAACAGAAAGTCACAGCTAGCTTTGCCGCAAAGGTGAAGCAATGAACGCGATAGCAACAAATTGGAAAGTCACGCGCAGAATGGCAAGCAGATCGGAACGTGCGCCGCGTTCCTCGCGCACAAATGACGGACGAAACGTACTATCAGGTACAGATAACCGCGAATAAGCATCTCAGTTGTCACTTCGCTGTGTTTGAAAAGCGCGCCCTTTTCGGAAACGAAGATGGTGCTACGAGTGCAGTGACCATAGCGCGCCCGGTAACTACAACACAGTCGTTCCGGTGAAAACCCAAAGCGTACGATTGTCCCCACCACGAGATAAGCGAACGCACGTGAGAGCGTCCTGTCTCCGCGGGGCAAAGTACGAGTGGCTGATGAGAGCCCGCGCCCCCACGTCGTGACAATGTGGCGACGAGCGCTCTTTGCGCCATATCGCTGGTAGTGGTGAAAACACGATAGTAGTTCCCCCGAAGTGCCTATTGCCAGCGAGAAGTGGTAGATATTTGAACGTTGTAGGAGGTGCTCCGTCGTGGCTCAGTGGTTAACGCCTCGCACTCGAAATTCAAAGGCTCGATTCCGCGCGCCGGAGACTTCTTCTGGAACATTTTTTCATGCGTTTTAATATATATAGATACGTATACTTATACGGTGAATGACGTCGACGGCAAAATCCAGCCGTGAGTGTCCATATAATTGTTATCTATCGCAATAATAATAATAATAATAATAATAATAATAATAATAATAATAATAATAATAATAATAATAATAATAATAATAATAATAATAATAATAATAATAACAAACGTTCCGGAAGCTTTGACATCACGCGGACGCGCCTAAGTAGATTTCTGTACTGATTTAAAATATTGATGATGATGAAATCAGCAATAAATTTTACGAGGGAAGCTTCATAATTTAGAATTGAGGCATTGTTTGACAGTGATGTCCCTGGAAGCTGGGCGACTCATACGTTCAAAACGAGTACCAGTGCATACGATGAGGACAAGTGACGGGACAAAACATATCCGAGTGCTTTTCACCTGCTTTCTGACTAGTGTCGCGGACATCTGAGCTAGTTTTGTGGAACACGGCCATGGTAGGGATTTATAATAACAAGAAAAAAAAACGGTAGGCATGTAAACACCGCGTTAGTGTTGTCCCAGCTTCCCACCTGTGCCCGCATTTGGAAGCTGACACTCTCATATATTTAGTCTCGTCGTTTTACTACGGCTAAGCGCAAGTGCAGAGAATGCGTGACACTGTTGCTCACCGTATGACCACCGAGGAGCACTGTGCGAGTCGCCGGCCGGAAGCTCTGAGCCCAGCCTTGACTTGACCCATGTGCATGCTGCTCTCCAGGCCGATAACTTCGATAAGCCGGTCGCCAATGTCTGCGCAGAAGAAGTGTCATCCTTCAGTCGCAGAGATGAATCACGTACAATGTCACAACATGCCCCAACGGTGGAACAACCGATATTCGTTAACATGACAATTAATATGTTAATTGTTCATTAACTGTTAACACAATACAGTCAGTACTTTGCAGACGACAAGGCACCAATGTACAACTATGCTTGTGTTTTGTCCTTCTTTAAACAAGAAGTAATGGGCAAAAATGCCAAGGAAATTACAGGGAATGCTATTTGTAGTAATGATGATATCATTGTGAAAAAATTCAAGTGCACGAAAAGATTACTTGCCGCCGGTAGGAACGAACCTGCAACCTTCGAATTGCGCGTCCCAAGCTCTACCAATTGTGCTAAAGCGGCGGTCATATACCCGTCCACTTTATTGGGTATATCTGTGCGTTTAAACCTGGGAGTTTCAGCGCCGACTGCAGCCTTTGCAGCGAGCGTGGCTTTTTTCCCCCTGCTTACGCCACGTAATAATCTTATTACAAGCTGGCAGCCGACCAATCATCTCTCGCATGCCACTTGAAGGCCAGAACGAGACCCTCGCTAGAAATGAAGAGGGATTTCCGAAGCTTGCAGGTTCGCAGTCCGAAACGCGTGAACACAAATTTTTCTTTCAGTCACGGGAACACCACCCATGGACCATTTCACAGACGGCTCCTTGGGCGCCACCCAAGTTCTCTCTGGGCTGCACGAAATATTCCTGAACCCCGCAGTCTGGCAACACGGACCCCCAAATCTGGCAACACTTCTGCATCACCAAATAGAACCTCTCCACGAAAAGACATGCTGCTGAAATTGTGACATGAGCCTATGCACACCCGCACCCAGCCCAGGATTACGGCGTTTTCGTCGCTCACGTGAAAAGCTCTATACGAATTGAACGCGCATCTCGCACACAACGCTTGACACGAGTCCTCTTTTTTTTTATTTCTTTAAGCATGCTCACAACGCGAAGGCGAACTGAACGCGTAGCTTGCTCGCTCAAACGATATTTGTTGTTTCCTTCTTTTTTTTTTTTTCATGCCAGCAAGTTCGACTGAGACATACACACGGAATAACACTTGTCAGAAGCAGCGAAGCGCGTGACTTGGGCGCTGTTGGTCTCCGTAGCTGCTACTTGAAGTAAGAGATAAGCTTCGTTCCCGCTTGAATTTTAGCACAAGGTCATTATCGTGCAGTATGAACATGTTAGGTGTCAGTACGGCGTCAGTCTTAGCGCATTTCTGCAGAAAACGTGAAGCTGTATAGCGGCAGGCTTGGCTCTGCAGACAAGCGTGATTCCGCCTGTACAAGAGCGTTACGCCAGAAGCGCAACTCTCTTGCGTGGTGCCACGAAAGACGGGCATTCTGCATTCACCATCAGGAAGCTTGTTTTTATGTATACAAACGGAGCACGCAGTATTCTTTCGTCTTCGCAGGGGGGAGGAAGGCGAGAGTCTCAAGAAGTGAAACTCTCCAGACGTTCAAGAGCACAGCTGTTACGGTCGAGATGTGCCGTGGGTCGTAGACAGAAAATGATGAAACGAGCACTCTCACGAACCAACCCTCGCAACTGTTTTATGCGGCGGACGTCGTTCACGTATAAGGCTCCTTCCTGTTCACAAGTTACCCCGCAAATACGAATAACTGTAGCCCAGAGTGACGGTATGTCCACGTTAACAAGCGCAACGGTTTTCTGAAGCTGACGAATGGTAAAAATAAGGCATGCTTCGCAGTTAACCAGGAGTAAGACGGCATATACCTTGTACGGCACTGCTCAGGTCGATCGAGTTGAAGCTGTTGGTGGAGATGTCCCGCTCGTGCTTCTTGCGTCGCTTGGACCGTGAGCGGCGCCGTGACGAGGCGTTGTCTCCCCACAAGTTGGAACCGCCGTAGATGCTGGGTATGTTGAGCACCGCGATGCCCTGCAGAGATGGCCCGTTGGACAGCTCCAGCGAGACGCCGTCGCACTGCGTGTGTCAAAACAAAGAGACCACCGATAAGAAGAGGCCTCGCAATGTGTCCCTGCGCAGAGCGCCATTCATCGGGCGAAAGTTGTAACTGCGTCCCAAAAGCATATAACCATTGCGGAGCGCGCGGGCTCGATTCGTACCACTTACGGTGCATGTGCTTTGAAGCGACCATCGATATCTACATAGGACTACGCCCATTCAGCCACTATCGCGAACTCAGTGGCCTATCAGTGTTATCACTATACCGGGCCGCCATCTTTCACTTTTCATGCACGTGTATAGGCTACGTAACATTATCGCGGTACCTGGGCGCCTTCCTATCCGACTGAATTCGTAGGAAGCTTGATTGAAAAAGCTGTGTGTGCGTTGGCGGACAATATGACGCCGATTACAAAGCAACTCGTAACCAAGTTTTTTTTTTGTTTTTGCTTACTGCTTAGAGTAACCAAATTCACCGAGAATAGCAGTGCGTCGCATTAACATGTCGCGGTACGGTAGACGTGGTAGCAGTGAATGAATAGCGCTGTGACTCGCATGTAATCATGCCTGCAGCGACACGATGGTTGTGAAACTGTCAACTCGTTGAAATCACTGTTGTCATTAAAGAGCTGACTACCAGCACGTGTCACGTCGAGCCTGCCTGTGCAATGACGTGTACGTTTAGACAGCCTACAGCATCGCGCGGCCGCACGATCGATTGTTCAGTTTGCGAGCGACATAATTCGTGCAACCGCATTTGACAGCTGCCGCCTAGGTGAATGAACAGGCGCGCCAAGGGCGGCCAGCGACGAGTACGGGGAGAACCGGGAGGTCCCACACGTGGCGTACGCGTCTCCCACAACAGTTGTGCCTGCCTCGTACGGGTCCCGCACCTGCACTTCATTGACAGGTATACGTGAAGGATGCTGACGCATCAGCGCTCACTGACTCTTTCTGAAGCGCGCCCATCAGCGCGTATGGCGCTTTCTCCGTAATATACGATGCGTAGAGTCGGCGTGTACTAATTGTGTGTACTAATTAGACCTGGGTAAGCTGCAGATATTATTACGCGTGCGAATCAACAAGATCAAAAAAGGATAAGGGCACATGGCGACTAATGAAGCGTTTATTGCAACGAAAAAAAAAAAACTGGTACATCATTGGTCCCTGTTTAGTAGTGTGCTATGTAACAAAAGCGAAATAAATGTGATATTGCCATGTTAGACAATCTGTAAACCGCTACAGTTTGTGGCACATCTGAGGTATATCACTGCTATGTAGAAGGGAGCTAGTTTCTTAGGCAACTTGTACGTTTACTAACACAACGTCGAATTACGAGCATGTTAATAACTACAAGCACGTTAATAACTACGAGTACGTTATGGCTACGAGCACGTTAGGGTAACTTCAAGTGACTTTTGCATGAAGTATAACTTGCAACACCATTTGCACTATCTGCTCTCCTTCTTACCTGCCCTAAAATATTAATTATTGAAATATTTGCACACATTAGGGTATAATGTAAAGTAAATTATACATATGAAGTACAACAAAGAAATAAAAAAGCAAAAATTTCTCAACGCTTTTGCGGCTGTGTTTCAGCACACAAATCTCTCTTATATTCTCAATTATTTACGTTTGGAACGGTGAAGGATCGACTTTTAGATGTGATTTTGTGTGATCCGGTGAAAAGAAGTGGCCTCACCATGATATCGACGTCGTCGTGAAGGTTTTTACACGTCGCGAAGAACGTCTCCGACGTGGCGAATTCAAAGTACCACATCTTGTTCTTCATCCTGTGATAACAACAAAAAAAAAGCGATGTCATTTCTCAGATTTCGGAAAGACTACTTGCCGCAACTTCGCTTTTACGGTTCTTTAGTTTATGAAGCAACGGCTTTCTTTGTTTATTCGAGGTCCATCCCAAAATCTAAGGCAGTACGTTTGAAAAAAACTAATACCCCAATCTGTTGGCATATCCATGTCAACACCGTCAAAACATACGCCACCAGATATAATGCACTGGTTCCGGCTTCCGTCCTGGAAAACTCCTTCATTGTAACTTCTGTTAAGCGCTTCATCAATGATGTATATTATTACGTAAGTAAAGTAATAAGATAACGCTGCAACACTAACGGTTTGCTAGTGGTCTCATATTGAGCCATAACAGCAAGTTGGTGTACATTCATAGCTGATTATAGGCTGCGAAAAAAAAAACACAATTACGAGACAGGACATGCCACAGAGCACCACTAACGCAAGTAGTGGTGCTCTGTCATGTGTCCTTCCTCTTTATTGTGTACTCTCACACCTTAAACTCAATTTTGATCATATTGTACATACACTGAGTTACGAAGCCTGCACCACCATGGCAGTACTGTTGATCGCTCTTAGAGCCGACACTTGCTCTACGTCATCGGTGTCTGTCCACATTCAACCGTCGTTACTCTAACCAACTTTTTTTCTTTTCACCATTAAACCAACACTGTGATTTTTCTTTTGCACTTTCATCATGTGCCCGTAGAGTCCCCCTTAAAACAATTGTTTGAATTTCAAATTTGTCGATGTCCGTTATGACTCTTAATACGTCTTGAAGGAGAAAGCGTGGTAAGCCGAGTCAACGCCTAATAAGAAAGAGAAGAGGACGCGTTGACCGAGTTATGTGAATGCCTCTTGAAAAAATCTTTTAGTCCTCGAACGCCACAAAGAAGCAGTGAGCGCACCTTCAGCCGCGCTTGAGAAATCACGTGGTATTTCTTTTTAAACATTCCGTAATCACGCCCGGCTTTTCAGCTGATGAGGCATATGATGTTTTCGCCTGAATAAGCAAGGAGACTGAAGCAGAACAGAAGCCAGTATCTCTGTTCCGATAAATTTGGTCGCACGCGGCACACTCGACCATTCGGCCGCTTCAGGACCTTCACGCATGAAAACTACGCACACAGATACAGGTTAAAACACAAGTTTGTGGCCATAAATACATGGCGACCGGAGAAAACGATCAACCGGCCTCAACTTCAGCGAAGAGCAGAGACAGTTTTCCGTCTCTGCTCTTGGCTGCGCGACTTGATATCGTATTCGTAAATCCCAATTATCTCACAGTTACGACATTTCCAGGAATTTATGGTTTATTTATTTGATTTGCATACATGTATAAAACACAAGTACACCGAGGAAGCTCTGATGGTCTCCAATGTATGTGACATTTTTTTTTTTTTTTTGCCGCATCTTCTCTTAACAGTCCGCTGCCAAGACACAAGCTCGGTGTAAGCCAATTTAGATTTCCGAGATGCATACCAGAACGGGGTGAATAGATATTTGCGCAGTATAGTTAGGTCAGTTTAGGTTTACGAGCAGAAAAAAAATTGAACGACAGAAGGGGAGAAGTTTGTGACATTCTCTTTGATAATGATCAAAGCCTGTCTGCAAATAACCATTTTCACAGACTAAATAAATATTGGTAACGTGCACGCACCTACACACACACACACACACACACACACACACACACACACACACACACACACACACACACACACACACACACACACACACACACACACACACACACACACACACACACACACACACACACACACACTAAAATCGGTGTATCAGTCCTGCTAGCATTAGGTGACGTGTACTCTTTTAACAAAGGAGAACAGCACCCATACATAAGTCCACGCGAAAAATACAGTTCATAAGCAGTTTCAAGAGTATTTATAGCCCTAATTTCGGGGAACGCCGCTGGGGCCGGTGGGCGGCTATGCTGTAGGATGTATAATTTAAGTAAGGCGCTTTTATTTGTAAACGTAGTTTTTTTTAGTTGAGCGAGGTAACGTAGTGTAGAACTTTTAATCAAGCGTGATAAGAAAAGCAATTAGTTATCTCTAGTTTGCATAATATCGCGTGAACTAGCCCTAATATTCAAGACATAAGACTGGGTAGTATGCTTGAATATATTGCCTCAATGAACTTGAATGCCTCCTTGTGCTGCTCAATAAGTTGTTACACGCTCGCAGTAATAACCGAGTTCATTAAATGACGAAAAGTTACTAACAGTGCGCAAAACGTAGTAACCATTGCAACCTTCAAGCATTTGCTAACGTGGCTAGTAAAAGGTTAGTAATGACTCAAAAAGGTTAGTAACAGCTGCTGTTACTGACATTTTGCTCGTGCTTACTAGCTTTTTATTGACTTATTCTTAAGAGTGTAGTACTCTTCAACAATGCCACTTTCTTGCTGACTCGCGGCTTGAACTTCTGAGGCAGAGCTGTTTTTCGTGTACACGCGGTAACCGCATGAAAGCTCGACACCTCATTGATATTCAAGCCGGCCAAACTAGGGTCTCAATTGTATTTCATGAGGATGATGTTTGTTATGCGACGTCTTATCGTGGTGTTCCGAAATACAATAGTATTTCAAATTTCGTATTAAACATCGGTTTCTGTGAGTGCATATAAACGACCTCGTACATACGTCAGTTGTTTAGCCGAGAGAAACACGCGTGTATGCAAATTTTTTGTAAAAAGTGTGACAATAAAATTCAATTCCATTCAATTCAAGAGCTGGTGGCAGAAAATACAAGGTTTCCGCAGAATGCAGTGGTTGTTTATGCAACCTACCTGCTATTGAACTTCTCTGGGTGCTTCTCCCTTTCCAAATGAAACTTGATGGCTATGGATGCATCCTGCACAGAGACAAGTGGGTGAGAGAGAGAGAGAAATAAATAAAAGGAAGAAACAGGGAGGTTAACCTAGAAGAACTGGTTTGCTACCCTGTACATGGGTGGGGAAAAGGGGGTGAGAAAATAAACAATTCATAGCATCGTTCAAGACCTGTTGGACGCGATCGTTGGTACCCGTTGGTTCGCATTTATATTGAACGGATTATGCGACTGTATTAGACTGTAGTAGCAAAAGTTACTTTAAGAACCCTAAAACACAAAACGCAGGTGGCAACAATGCTGTCTACCATGTGACGTGGCCTCGGAAAGCTGCTCAGGTAATGATAATGAGTGCATTTTTCTGCGTAGCAAAAATAAATAAATAAATAAATAAATAAATAAATAAATAAATAAATGAAGCGCACGGCCGTACCACAAATACCATGGTAGAATATGTTAAGTATAATTTTTGCAGAAAAAGATTAAGATAAGCGACCATTCCAGCCTATGGTGGTTCGTACTAGACTCTTTCTTTCTTTCTTTCTTTCTTTCTTTCTTTCTTTCTTTCTTTCTTTCTTTCTTTCTTTCTTTCTTTCTTTCTTTCTTTCTTTCTTTCTTTCTTTCTTTCTTTCTTTCTTTCTTTCTTTCTTTCTTTCTTTCTTTCTTTCTTTCTTTCTTTCTTTCTTTCTTTCTTTCTTTCTTTCTTTCTTTCTTTCTTTCTTTCTTTCTTTCTTTCTTTCTTTCTGAGGAGCATACATACATCAAACCCCTCTAATATCGCTGCCTGAAACAGATCTTATTTTTGCTATTGCTACCCGAACGCTGATTATGGAAATTGATTAGAAGATTAACAAATTACAAATGCGGGTTATATTAAATAAGATAACTACTACGCGAAGTTGAACATGGTCGATAATCGATTTCTTTGACAAGAAAAAGCCGAGAAGAGACAAAACATGGATATGCCACGGCTTGATATTGACCCTTCTTTGCCCCCCTCAACCTGATAATATAGTTGTAGTGGTGACTGCATATAGACCAACTACACAATGAATGTATGGTGCAATGGGAGAGGAGAATTCGCTTTGGGGAGCTCGCCAATACACTAATGTAAAGCAGCACTGCTGTATTCTCACACGGCGTCACGAAATGCGGAAGTGCCACGCCATTAATTTATTTATTTACAGAGTTCCTCCAACGCCATAGTGGCATTACTGCAGGGGGGTTCACACACAAAGTTTAATGTAATTACTAACATTTCTGTGATAGTGACGCCCAAACATTTCGCGCTTTTATCTTGGTGCCTTCAAGGAAGACTAAGAAGTGACACATTTGTACAGCCCAAATAATTCTAACAAGGTTGAGGTCTGTTAGGCGCTCAAGTGTGGCTTACAAATTAATTCCATACAGATCAAATTTAAATAGCCTTTTGTGCATATTCCGTTTACAAAAGCCCTTACAGATTTGATAACTCACTACGCCTATGGAGAAGTAGTTGTTGAAGATGTTGCAGGGAATAGGGTCTCCACGCTCGTCGGAATTGGCCGTGTTACTGATGTCGATCTTCCAGCGATCCATCATGACCGTCGTGGACTTCTCGACCTTCTGCAGTATCTTCTCTAGGCTCTCGTTTTCGTAACCTGGAGGGGAAAGAAGCCACGTTTTAGAAAAATCTACCCCGACCTACTATAGAAAACGTAGCAGTGGCGGCTGGTGGTGAACCCACAGCGTGACCGCAAATATTTTTAAATGAGATAATAATTGCCGGGTTTTAACAACCTAGAACCACTATATGATTGTGAGGCATGTCATGGAGGAGATATCTGGAAGTTTTGATCATCTGGTGCTATTTAACAAGCACTGGTAGCATGGGAATCTAGCATTTCGTTTCCATCTAAGTGTGCTCACCATCACGGTCTGGATTTAAACCGCGACTTTCCGGTGAGCAGCCAAGCACTCCAACCGCTGCACCATCGTGTCGGACAGTGTATTCGGGAGGAATTACGTATTATCTTCGGTATATACCAATTGACGCTATATGTCAACCTTGCGCGATATACGTGGCGGGCTCTTACCTGGTCCCCACCGAAGACATCGCGCGAGGTCGTTCCCTGTTCCGAGAGGGAGGATTCCTACTGGAGGAAGTTGGGCGTAGTTTAACTTGTCTGTTGAGGTAAAAAAAAAAAGAAATGAGCATTTCTCGGTTGAAATGACACACCAGAAAACGACACTGTCACTTCAATTCAAACCCAGCTCCTTTCTCTTTATCCGTGTGCAATATTAGTGTAATGCTAAAGTTCACACTTTCAGGTGAATCATTACTCTGAAGTCGGAAGTGTGGCAGAATGTTCTCAATATGGAGCTCCTGCGTCATCAAGGAAGTTGTCAACAAATTGTAATAAAAAAAAAAACTTTCTCAGACAGAAACACCGAGGAGTTAGTAAGAAATCGTCTCTTGAAGTATGCCTTAAGTTATTCCCAGAAGTAACATCAAAACAAGTGAAAAGCTTCGGTAAGGTTCAGTGCTCATAATCATAAAAAAATAAGATTGTTTTTTACGCTAGGACTACATGTAAAACAGGTTCAGTGAATCCTGCTCGACCTATTGGTGAAGGTTCTTAGCCAGTTCCAAATGGCACGTGAAACAAGTAGCTTCGTGATTTCGGTCACAGATTGACAGCGTCTGTACAATGAGTGCAATTTAGTTCAACAAGGCAATAATGTTTAGTCGTGAAATCAACGCCTGAAGACTTACCCATTGTGTCTAAAACCCAGCCCACAGTACCGTCGCCTCCACAACATAAGACCCGATAGTTCGTGATGTCTTTAAAAAATTGAAGCCTGAAATGTGTAAAAAAAAAAAAAAACACGAGACACGTAAGCAACACCACCGCACCTTTAGCCTTACATCTCCCGTAAGTGTATCTAAAGCATGTGGTCACACCATAGGGAAGCTATTAGAAAGCGTGTACAATCTTTATGATAATAACATTTAATGCAGCCAAAAGTTGTTACATTCATAAAATTACAAGTGTAAAAGCTAAAAGGTAATTGTATAGTTGCACGGTATTTCTCCGACTGAGCTTAGTAAATAAGAAAGCAGTGTTCAAGTAACTCGAGTTTATTGTAAAATGTGTACACGAATAAAAATAATTGGAAACAATCCCGATTAGCAACTTCGATTGATTGATTGATTGATATGTGGGGTTTACCGTCCCAAAACCACCGTATGATTAAAAAAGATGCCGCAGTGGAGGGCTCAGGAAATTTTGACCACCTGTGGTTCACTCAAATCTGAGCACACGGGCCTACAACATTTCCGCCTCCATCGGATATGCAGCCGCCGCAGCCGGGATTTGAACCCGCGACCTGCAGGTCAGTAGCCGAGTACCTTAGCCAACACCGCGGTGGGGCCGATTAGCAACTTCAATTAAATAAAAATTTCAAGACGTAACATATGAACGCGCTGTGGATGTGTTACACTTTTAATCGCGTGATTTATAGCTAGAATATGCGGAACCTCTAGCCATGTAATTGTCGAAGTAATAAACAACTCTGATTTCGCAAGAAAATATTGACCGATTAAGTGATACGCATAAAAAAACTTAGGGATCGTCGTGCACGACAACTGTATAGGTGAGCGCCGACGTTTTATATTGTTTAAGAGTACGAATTATTGCATCACATGACAAAGCATTGTCACTAAGGCGGTGGCTGCAGTAACATAGCATAGAATTCATTGCAATATATCACGTAAGCCATCAATATATATGTGTCATACGAACCCTTGAATTGGTCCCCCTTTGGCAACATTGTACACTTGTCGAGGATTCAGCAAGTACTGAAATTTTCTCAATATCCTGCAAATGAAAATGCACATAGTGAGTCCGATACATTAGCATAGGCATATTGTTCATGCTATCACTAACTACATACTAATTCAAATAGAATTTAGTTTGGTACAGTTTTATTGAAATAATAACGTTTTTAATAATCCTACTTGACGAACAAGATGTCAGGAACTGTATAGTTCTTGCGAAACTTCGAGTGTGAAGCCAAACAAACGTTTACACTTGTATAGACTTATATGTTATTAAATGCGAAGCATTTCTTAGCGAACTTCGGCGACTTTGAGCGTATCTATCTATCTAGCCGCTTACGTTTGAGTGCTCTCGTGGCAACCCCCTCAACTTGGCGTGAACCAAAATCAGCATGGGAGGGGGTAAGATGGTTTGACGAATATGAGGCGCTGGTCAATACATGAATAATGTCACGATACCGTCGCGTACGTCGTCAAACACTTCCCGCCAGACAGTGGCATATACCGACGGGCGGGTATGTGCCACTGGTATGCGGGTATGTGCCATAGGTGATTGACAGTATCCAGGAACGACGAGAACACACACGGGATATTTTAACGCGTGAGCGTTAAGCAATACTCGACATCGGCAGCGTAGTCCCAACGAAGGCATCAAATAAATGTCAGTGTTAATAAACATCTAACATAGGCAGCATGAACCCCTCTACGAATGCAAATAAGAAATTTCAGGGTCCCAGCAGGAATCGAACCCAACCATTCTGAGTGACAATGGAACATTCTACAACAGAGCTACGCCAGGTCTCGGAACTACTTTTCAAATAGACGCTAATCTTCATTAAACGTCGACAGTGGTTGCAGTGCTGCCTGCCCAGTTTTATAAACATTACACATGTACTCCTTTGATACAGCCATCACGTCGGGTTAACGTCTATTGTGGAGTTGATTTATGTAGTAGTCTCAAGGAGCAGCATCTTCGCGAGCATCAGCATTTCATATCAGATTCTGGTGCAGCTAATACGCATGTTCCAGTTGACATCGTTGCGCAAGTACAAGCAACTGGTTATATAAACATCTGCAACTATTCAACATATGTCTGTGCGTGCAACATTTGTACATATATTTAGCGTCATTTCATGACGTGTCACTCAATAAAAAAAATTGCAACACGGTCACCTTTCCTCCGCATGCTTCGCATAACATCGATTCCCAAGTACGTGGGATCTGCCGAAATTTTTATTCGTAAATTAAAAGTACAACTTAAAGGCAAGCACGTTTTGCAGAGTTCACTTATCTGAATCATTTACCATGCCAATATTATTCATCACAATTTTCTTTGCATACCATTCACACGTTGCCCTTGCCCCAATATATCGTCACAAAATGAAATCATACGCTTCCTGTGCCAGTCTAGTTCATCTTAGAATACTTCAAAAAGGAAATTTTAGTCTGTCTGTTGGTCTGTGTTTTCAGTGGTTCAGCAGCCACCCGGCGAAAATTTAAACCCGTGCTCAACACCCAACCATCTTCATCGGGTAGCTGCGTTCATACTTGCGAACAATGTCAATTAAAGAGCAAATATTACGCACATTTCAGGCGCAACATGAATAGGTCAATATTAGGTAGTCTGTTTCTTTATTTAGAAATTGCATAGATACGTAATTTTAAAGACCGTAGTGTTTATTACACTGCATTGAAAATGCGACGCTATGAACGAAAAAAGCTTGCGTTTCCTACGCTTCGCTAAAAAGATAAGGTCCTACCACCTATAGAGTTTCCTAAATATACACTATAGAGGGAACTCTGGCACTGGTTCCTATGGAAGCTGCCACGCACGGCGCTTCAGCGAGCATGGGAATGACGGGTAGTGCACGGACATGTCTGATCTTCGCACTTCTGGCTCCGTGCGTGGCTTGGGGCAGTTTTCTCGCGAAACAAAAATCCGCAAATGTTCAACATTTGCGCTTCACCACCTTATTCGTTTAGGCTCACTATTTCGAATCGGGTCTCGAAGTTCAAAATAATTCATTATTTCCTTCAAAACACACCGAAACGCAGCAATAAACGAAGCCACAAGTGTGATTCGTCGCCCATAAGAACGATTGCTAGGGCAAATCCGTGTACTATACCCATCATTTCATTGTAGACGAACGATCGCAGCGCCAGAGTCTGGATAATTTTAGAAAAAGCTATGCTGCCACCTACCAGTAGCTCTCCGTTATAAAAAGCTTTCGTTTCTTTACATTACTGTCAGATGGCGCCATGTCACGCAGCACTCGCCGATATTCTCACCCATAACGTTAAACAAACGCTTTATTCTCTCTCTTCAGGCCGAACACTGTCGTCTTTCGACGTCCTTTGCAGGGAAGCATGCGGATACGCGGACAATTTTTTCGATTCCATTCACTGTGTCATAAAACCTTCACACCATGTCCTGAGCGTTTAAATGTGGCCATCATAGAGTTTCCTAATATACACTAGAGGGAACTCTGGCACCAGTGTCTATGGGAACTGCAACGCACGGCGCTTCAGCGAGCATGGGAATGATGGGTAGTACACACATTTGTCTAATATACGTACTTCTGGCCTGCTTTTGGCTCCGTGCGTGTTCGTGAGGCTTGAAGTTGTTTTATCACGAAACAAATATTAGCAAATGTTCAGCGGTTCCGCTTCACAATCTTATTCTTTTAGGCTTACTTTTCCAAATCGGGTCACAAAGTTCAAAAGGGTTGAATCTTTCTTTCAAAACAAAACCGAAACACAGCAATAAACGAAGCCGCAAGTACGATTCGCCGCCCGCAAGTACGAAGACTAGGCAAATGTGTGTACTACCCATCATTCCCATGGTTGCTGAACGATCGCAGCGCCAGAGTGCCCTCTAGCAGCGAAAAGCGTGTGCGCCCCATCTCCGTGTTGTAGATTAGATTTGTGGAGTTTAACGCCCAAAACCACCATATATATGATTATGAGAGACGCCGTAGTGGAGGGCTCCGGAAATTTTGACCACCTGGGGTTCTTTAACGTGCACCCAAATCTGAGTACACGGGCCTACAACATTTCCGCCTCCACCGGAAATGCAGCCGCCGCAGCCGGGATTTGAAACCGCGATCTCCGTGTTGTAATGTCGACGACGCATGCGCGGTCCGCGCCCAGACGATGACATCTCCATGAATGTGCAGTTGCGTTTAGAACCAAAAACGACAAAACCAGAAGACACACGATCACGCTCCGCAAAATCGATTCTGCTGGGGCGAGAACAGCATTATGGCTTGCCCAGCTGGCATCAAATCAATACGTTGTGCGCACAAACACGTTACCGTTCTAACTGAACAGATGTGCGTATAACGCACCATAACAAAAGTCCAACTTAACTTACGTAAACAGCTCTCCAGAGTTAGGTGAACGCCAACTGCTTTCTTTTGGCTTCGTCTCGTACACATTGAGGTGCAATACATGCGATGGCACTGGCGTGCTTCTCACAACAATAGCCTATTATTCACTTGGATTTCGCATGAAAAACGTTTTTTTTTTCGTTGCAAGTTCACTGCTTGTAAACAATTTCACAAATTTTCGTGTTTTTGCCAGTTTTTTTTCTTGTAAATTCAGTATTACAGTGAAATTTATTTTTAACAACAAATATTTTAGAAAATGTCATTTATAAAATCAGTTCCACGAAGCGGCTAGAGTGGTTCGCTAAACTGACTACCAGTGGCAAAACATCGAACAAGAAGTGATTTTTTAAGAAGCAGCCCACAGAAGGATACGAAACAGGCACACATAACAGGCGCAGACATAAGCGCTGTACTACAACTGATGATGCAAGCACAGCAGTTAGCGTCTTCTATATGTCGTTGTTCCTTATCCTGCTGCGCGATGCCTCTTCAATAATTATAGCTTACCAACTAGCGCATCGGTACATATATTAAGCGAATGAGAAGCTTTGCTTCACTGACCTCATACCCTGTCGACCTCCGCTTTTGGGGTTGATGAGTACTAGAAGGGGATGGGTTCCAGAGAGGGGTGTGACTTGGAATGACATGGCGGAAACCTGAATGGAAACAAGGGCAATATTAACATTAATCAATCCATGACACAAAAAAAATGCACTCGAGCCAACACAGTCGTAACTCACATTGCCTTGGCCGCTGTCAGAAATCTTGTTTGAATCTGACCTAGAGAGCTGTTTTTTCTGGCCACTGCCGACGCTTCGTTGTCTCTCCTGTAAGCCGAAAGCACTTTCAACTAGCTGCCAACATAAAAGCCGCAAGACAATATAAAAAATGCGACTGAGACCCCTAATAATTACAATGTGCAAACACTACTTATTCATTTAAACATTTGCCAACCAATACCAACTTAACACACATCTAAAACATCGAATACCTGCTGTGCCACTGTCCTAGATTCGACTCGGAGAAACAAGTACTTGCCAACAAATTGCAGTGACCGGATGATCGGCCATTTTCTGTACAGGTGCATTACAGCACCGTCCAAATCCCTCGACCACAGCCCACACGGCAGTGAAAGCCCTCTTGTGTTTTTAGGGGCGAAGCTCCTTAAGCCGTGGGTCGTGCATCCGCAATGCATGTAGTAGTAGTAGTAGCAGTAGTAGTATTAGTAGTAGTAGTAGTAGTAGTAGTAGTAGTAGTAGTAGTAGTAGTAGTAGTAGTAGTAGTAGTAGTAGGTAGCCACCTCCACGGCCATACTGACGGAGCGGCACGCACGCATTCTTTTGAATTGAGCAGGAAACCCACGCACGTTAATCATAAATAAAATGGTAGTTGTTTCTGATGAAATAGCCTACAGAGACGAGTATCGGTGACTTAATCTTGAATACAATTTGCCTTTAATTTGATGCTTACTAAAAAGAACTACTAACTGAAAGACGTACTTTGAGCAGTATCTGACCAGAAAAGGTTCCCATGTTTAACTCGCTGGGTGTATTCTCCTTGGTTTTAGCAAGGTTTTGCGAGGGTTGGGTCGCAGTGCCATGAACTGTAGGCGGCGAAAGGCGTGAATTAGACACGAAACGCAGGCCGTAAGAGTGCGCGCGTGCCGCTTCTCTAGTCCGACCATGCGACTTCTCGTTTAGTCCTTGGAATGTCCGCTGGATGGCGGTACTTGTATGTGATGAATATACCATGAAAATATGCGAAATGGCGGTACTTGGAGTGTTCAATAGATGAACGGAAGGATGGACAGACGCACGGACGGACGAATGAACGCACGGACGGGTGGGCGGACGCATGGATGGACGGACGGACGGTTGCACGTACGGACAGAAGCAAGAACTAACGGACGGACGGACGCAAAGGACGGACTGACGGTTGCTTCGCCCCTCTCATCATCATGTATTCCGTAGATATATATGCTGTGATTTTTTCGAGGACGACGGGTTTGTGTTGACGCCTCTGACATGCGGTGGAGTTCTACAAGCTGCAGTGAATTTACTGCCTGTCTCTCCCTTTTCCTTCTCTTTCCTCTTTTTCATATTTTTAGTCTCCTTCCCTAATCCCCCCAGTGTAGAGTAGACCACCAGATGTCTTTCTGGTTAACCTCCCTGTCTTCTCCCTTTGTATGTTCCCTCCCTCCCTCCCTCCCTCCCTCCCTTCCTCCCTTCCTCCCTTCCTCCCTTCCTTCCTCCCTTCCTTCCTTCCTTCCTTCCTTCCTTCCTTCCTTCCTTCCTTCCTTCCTTCCTTCCTTCCTTCCTTCCTTCCTTCCTTCCTTCCTTCCTTCCTTCCTTCCTTCCTTCCTTCCTTCCTTCCTTCCTTCCTTCCTTCCTTCCTTCCTTCCTTCCTTCCTTCCTTCCTTCCTTCCTTCCTTCCTTCCTTCCTTCCTTCCTTCCTTCCTTCCTTCCTTCCTTCCTTCCTTCCTTCCTTCCTTCCTTCCTTCCTTCCTTCCTTCCTTCCTTCCTTCCTTCCTATAGCCAGCACTAGCCATCAGTCACATGAGCCATCACTTAGCCAGCATTAAACTGTGCTAACCACCGATGCTCATGTGTGAGTTATGCGTTTGGCGAGGTACTAGTACGCACATATGCGCACTTGGCCACCCCCCACTTACAACATGGAAGTGAGATTAGGGTTGCGGAAGTACCATAACATATATTTATATGGTCTCGTACATAGCATACTTACGTATTGTAGCAACTGTTCTGTATAGCGGTACTCTTCCCCCAATTGAGTGATAGCTACGTGTCACAGTAACTACACTGTACATATATTCTTTGTTGGAACATTGTTGCCATTTTCTTGCCTCCTAAATATTTCACTATTGAGGAGCTATTGAGGAACACTATTGGCCAGGGTCGGCCAGTTTGCTGTTCTGTTACGGAAAGAAGGAGCGCAGACATTTTTAACGAGGGCTAGTCCTAATTTGCTTATACGCACAAAAACTCGACCAAACCTTCACATGTTCACGAGGACGAGATGATATTTTAAAACTTCGCGCAAAGTGCACGTCTGCACATCACCACAGAATGAGCCACTACTGCTCGACATTTCAACGCTCTCAGCGGCGCCATTCAAGATCGCTTTTCCTTGAAATAACGCTGTAGGCATTTGTAATAGCTGCAAGCGGCGCTGTGGCCTGTAGCATACCGCTACGTTACATGCCAGAGTGTTTTGGTGATTGCTTGTACGATGCTGGATACGTTGGGACGTTGACATCTTCTGTTGTAAAGCGGCATAAAAAAGTCACAGCTTTGCCGCAAAGGCGAAGCAATCAACGCGATAGCAACAATTTGAAAGGTCACGCGCAGAATGAAAAGCAGATCGAAACGTGCCCCGCGTTTCTCGCGCACAAATTGCGCACGAAACGTACTCACAGGTACGGATGCACGCGAATAAGCGTCTCATTTGTTACTTCTCCGAGTCTGAAAAGCGCGCGCTTTTCGCGAAGGGAGATTGCAATGATTGCAGTGACCTTTGTGCGCCCGGTAACTACAGCAGAATCGTTCCACGTAAAGCCCGAGGCCAGCCAAGGCGTACGATCCTCCCCTCCTCGCCACCACGAGATAAGGGCGCGCAAAAGAGCGTCGCTATATTGCCTAGAATATACGTCGCTCCCCTTCTCTAAGCCGGGCAAAAAACGCGTAGGAGATTAGAGCGGGCGCTGCCGCGCAATGTGGCGACGTGCGCTTATTGCGCAATCTTTCTGGTAATGCAGAAAACACAGCAGCGGTAAGTGTTAGATATAAATAGCTTGCCGTTTGAACGGTGAAGAACGTTCTCCGGGGTGGCTCAGTGGCTAACGCCTCGCTTTCACGACGCAGAGGTCCCACATTGGATTACGCGCGCCGGAGTGCTTTCGTTTGGATTCTTTTCTTTTTTGCGTTTTCATATATATCCATACGTATACATACATATACGGTGCACGACATCGACGCCGGCGGCAAAATTTAGCCGAGAGTGTCCATATATAATTGAATAATATTAGTCTCCGCCTCGCTGCAGTGCGTGGAATTTTTCATTTCGAGGAAAATTGCTACATAAAACTTTTAAGAAGTTAACTACTGAAGAAATACGTTGCTCATCTAGATAGCGAGGCACGCCAATACATTACGAAATAAGTTGGTTTGGAAACAATGCACAATAACTACACTTATCTGAAAATATAATTCTGTTCACCGTCAGATACGTGGCGACGCCCTCATCATTAACCTAGAAACTGCTTGAGCAAGTTTTTCAGAGGGGTGGTATACGTGCAAACATCAAATCCAGTATTCGCAGCAGCGATTAACGTTTGGCTGTTTAGCGTACTACTTACCAAAACAGCGGGACATATGGATGTTGGCGGCAGGATATGGTCTCGGTGTGGTCCAAGGCCGCAGTCCGGCTTCACTTGCGGCGCACAGTGGTTGTGCAGCTGCAACACATGTTCAAAGCGAAATGAGAAACGCTTACCGAGTATAAGACATAATCGAACCGTTAATTACACTTGATGTACGCGTCACTAAACAGTTGTAGTTGTACAAATCACTCTGATCTGTCACAATTCGCCAAACAATGCGACAGTACCAACTTCAGTCGATTGCGATAAATTTAGAAATGCCACAGTTACTATACCATATGCGCTGACAAAATCGGAGGACCAATTTAGACACGCTGCGCCATCAGCTATACCAATACATATCAGTGGGACTTCCACAAACATGCACGCATATAAAGGTACGGAAGGCAACATTTTATGCCAGATTCGGAAGAACTCTCTGACCTCCTCAACTCTAGCTGAAGTATCTGAGGCATTGCAAGACCTAAACACCCCCACTATAGCCACTGGTTGCTATTATATCTGGGAGAAAAGTGAATACAATGTCGTGTACTGAATTCCTCCATTAGTCGAAGTAGGCACTGCCCCGAGATTACTGTCCCATCCACCTATACATGGACCCGATTACAGATCAGATTAGAAGGCAGGACCTCAGAAGACCAGATGATACATATATTAGAAAACACATACGACAATAGGACGAATGCCTCTGCAAGTCATTTGGGAACAACTTATCAGTTAGCTACACAAAACAAACATGCACTTCATTTTGGCACTTTCACGCAGACAATCGCACATTTTGTGACCATATCGGCAGCCATAATCTCACCGCCGCCTACAGTGTGCAAAGCCTTCATCACCACGAATCTCCTAGCGCATATCACACACATGTGTGTAAGTTCCTATTTAATGGGAATGTGACAAATACATCATAGAAAATGCGCGGGGCACATACTCCCTCTCTATACAGGGCGAAACGCTATACCAACGGGCTATTTGTACGCGGTTGTGTTCGCGCCAAAACGCCAACGAGTTCCAAGAGCAAGGCTGTAGGTATAAGTGTCACTGTTAAGTGTACACATTTTTGTGGACAATGTACATCGTGTTTATTAAATGTAATAATGTTTGAGAACATGAAATCATTGAAAACCCGTCAGCGAGGACTTTGTCTAGTGTTAAACGGACACTAAACAGCAAAGCAGCAAAATGATTTTTTGCGTATAAGCAAAATACAATTTCGCAAGCACACACACACACACAAAAAAAAAACACTTTTAAAGTGACACGACGCTTGGTAAGTGGAAAAACGCGCGAAAAAAAAAATCGAGAGAAGACACCATTTTGAGACTCCCACACCAAACACCATGACGTAGAAAATGTTTATGGGGTCTACTGGGCCCTAGATTAGATTTAGATTTTATTAAGGTTGTTTTGATTACATTTCATGAAATGCACAACACTGATTAGACTCATAGCCATAGGCTAGTAGGGGGTCTAACGGGAGAAAGTATACAAACAGAATAGAATTTGTATAAAAAAATCAGAACACCAAAAAATTTTTTTTGGTAAATACGTGTCTTCTTAGCAATAAAAATTAAATACATTGTCACCTGTGGGTGCCATAGACTTAGCATACGAAGTTTCAGAAAAGAAAAGACTCATTGTCACAAAAATACAAAAAAAAAACATACTTTGAAATTTGATTGATTGATTTGTGGGGTTTAACGTCCCAAAACCACCATATGATCATGAGAGACGCCGTAGTGGAGGGCTCCGGAAATTTCGACCACCTGGGGTTCTTTAACGTGCACCCAAATCTGAGCACACGGGCCTACAACATTTCTGCCTCCATCGGAAATGCAGCCGCCGCCGCCGGGATTCGAACCCGCGACCTGCGGGTCAGCAGCCGAGTACCTTAGCCACTAGACCACCGCGGCGGGGCACTTTGAAATTTCTGACGTCATGCGCAGAAATTGCGGTGGGAAATTCAAAAAGGACATTTTCGACCTTGATTTTCTCTGCTAATAATGAACTTGTGATAGTAGAACATATCGTATTAGAGTTCTCAGAATCCACTACATCTTTCTAAACCAAGAAACTGTTTCTCTTTAAGTGTCATTTTGAGAGCTTAGTCATGCTTTCCTATAAAAATAATCTAGCAGGCTTTGTCTGCCTCATTCATAACCAAATAAAGTCTGCGATGGAATCGTTATGGAAAGCAACTGTTTCTCATGTCGCTACACCAGGCTCCCGCTTTGACGTCATTTGCAGCAAGAAACGGAGACACATTCACACTTCATTCCATTGTGAACTTTATTTAGTGTTCCAGAATAATCGAAGCTGACGTCAGATTATCGCATATGCACAAGCCTGAACGTAAAAATGAAAACGAAAGCGCTCTGTCACGCAGTAAAATGACATTCAACGTTGCATTTAAACGATTCAAAAGTGAATACGTCAGACCAAGATTTCCTCTAGATAAGTTCTACACTCCGGATTTCATTTCGAGTCAGTGTCGTATATAGCAACGTCGTGCCTCGGGTGGAGTGGTGAACACAGGCAAAACTTTTGTGCGGAGGAAGAATAGCGCCCCACTATAATGACGAATACAGGAAAAGCTTGGAGGACGTTTCAGCTTAGCTTCGAGAGTAGAACGGGATAGCGCAGTCGTCACCCGTCCTCATTGCCTTCTCATCCCAGGGGTCTTCTCGCTCCTCGGTGTATGCGACTCTACCTCTACAATGGTATAAGTAATAGCATACACAGGCTGTTTCAACTTAACCCTAAAAAATTACTTCAAATACCGAGGTGCCGACTGCGCCATAACGCTTCCACTTCCGAATTAGATAAATACACTAAGTGTCCGTCAAGCCCCACGAGCACCTGTTCAGATGCCCCTTTTGTTGATGTTTTTGTAGATTAACTCTTATGATTAAATACTTCTGGCGCTTTGTAATGAGTGTACCCTTAGAGAAGCCACTTTAAGAGTGATATTCACTTATTTTGACGCCTGATGTGATTCTGCGCTACGCGAAATTTGTATAGTTTTTTTTCTTTTTCGAAGAAACTAGCAATGGTGTCGCTCTGTGTCTCCGTGTTCTGCATATCTGCTTGCCACACAGAAGGCGTTGGGTTCCATTTCGATTCAATCCGTGTATAATAATGACTAATTATTTTATTATTTATTTATTTAATTAATTACTGTGCATCTATTTCAAATTTTTGCTGACGGGAAACACCGATTTTCCACCGACGACGCCAACGCCAGTATTTCTGCGGAACGAGCTATTAGAGAGTTTTAGTACTGCGGAATGGTGCTACGTACGCATCACGCAAAGGCCTTGCGTTACGTGGCGTGGTTTGCCACTAATCGGCTTTTAGTACGCCGTAGTACCCGCGTACGTAACGAGCGTGAAGCGTGTTGCGCCATCTGGTAGATCAAAATAGAAGCACGTGTTGTTGACAGCCAATGTTAGCCAATCCAAGTGTTATAGCCAGACAATAGTTATAGCACGAAAACTATAACTATCGCTATAACTATCGTCATGCCATACCAACTAGCCCAAGCTGCCACACTTCTAAATTATAGCCAGATTATGGCCATATTTTAAGCCACAGAGCCGGTCAGTGCTTGCCTTCGATGCCGCCATTTTGCAAAACGAAGTCTCGCGCTGTCGCGAACTTGTTCTATAGAGCGGCGCGATCACCTCATACGTACGCACGCACGCATCTCATGCGTGCGTACGTAGCGGCTGCGTACGGAAATGCGATACGTGCGCGTTGCGGTCTACGCATGCGCACTGCGCAGAACGTGGCGTCCTTACGTACGCAACGCCGCCACGTACGCAGTACTAAAACTCTCTATTAAACGCTGCCGCGTTAAAATAGCCGCACACAACGTTGGCGCGCTCAACGTCCGCGTACACTTGCGCTGTTTTCGGGCGATGCATGGCAGAAACGTCAGCCCTCGTGAAAGCTTTGTAACAAAATCCTCCGTGCGGCCGAGTTTACTCGATGTGCAAAGAAGCCGCGCAAAGGCACGGCCGCCTGAATCGGGCGCGCGCGGTGGTGGTTGCAGCGCGCGCCCGATCCAGACGGCCGAGGCAAAAGAGCCGTAATGGCTTGTTTTATCGAGAGGTGGCGCTGAGAATCAATATGCAGAATCGAGGACGTGCTTCTCGCCGACAGCTGCTTTGTGAACACTCACCCAAACCCAATTTTATTCGAACGGTTCAAACACCTTAAAATTGCCCACGAGGCCTTATTAGTGCATTAAAGTACAGCTCATTAAGAAATCGGGGTGGTTCATAATAATTCCAAAGCGCGCTCTTGCCTATGCGCTTCTAGTCTGAACAAGATCGCAAACGAAGAGGAACTAATACCGCACGATCATTTCATAAGCCATATAATAAATATCATAAATGAGTCACAACGAGCGCATAGTTTGATATGACTGATAAAAACAGCAAACAATCAAAGTACAAAGAGCGATCCACATCAATGTTTCTTCCCGAGGGACCAGATTCTCAAGGCTTCTTGTACGTATGTGTAGGTTTTTTTTGTTTTTTTTTTAGCTGGCCACCCCCGCTAAAATTGCTTGCGGCATCCCGACTCAATGGCTCTCGTGTGCTCTTACGAAAGGTTCTAACGCAAACACTCCTTCCTAAACGGAACTAAGGCCCGCATTCACAAACGCTCCTCGACTCGACTTTCACCCTTCACTTGACAGAGTTGAGCACTGCGCCGCCGCTCGGCTGAAAATGGCACCACGCTACTCAAGAATCGCAGCAGATTATCGCTGATGTGCAGTGGCTTTTCATGATTACAGGCGGCGCTACCATCGGTTTTCTCAAGTGAAGGTGGAGTGTTGAGTTGAGGAACGTTCTAGAATACGGAACCAAGACCCCACCGAGGTTACTCGATCGGCTGGTTGTATGCGATAAAATAAGGAAAAGCTACACTTACAGCTGGGTCGCTTCGCGTACGAGCCTCAATGAATGACGTTGATGCATGAGCGATTCATGTGCGTACGTAGTACGGTAAACATACCAGCAAATGCACTATAGTCGTACGAGGAAGTGACGCTCCAGCTGCTTCGGCATTTCTTAAATGAAACTCGATGCAAAAAGGGCAAGCAGCGAGCACCGTTTGACATTTCTCTCGATAACTGATCTGAAAGCGCTGCCGCCGCCTTATTTGCATTTTCAATGCGCACGCATGCGGCTGAGCGTTCTTGTACGAGTGTGCTGCCCAAGAAATGGCAGCGGCTGTCTGAAGTAATCATCAATGGGAGTTTAAAACCTAAGTTAACGAATGAAGTTAACGAATGAAGCGGCAACCTTCTTAAAGGTCGTCTTTTTGGCATTGTAGCTATAGTTGCGAATATCACGCACTTTCAGCTTATAGTGAGACGCATAAAAATGTGTTTGCTCTTCAAGAACTGTCGTCTTTACTTTAGTACTTATTTGTCTGCGATGTGGAAGTGTGCATGAATAATGAACAACGTGTGTTGCAATAGCACGTAACGTATTTGTTTCCGGATGGGAGAACGTGAACGTTTGTTTCGGCAGTGTGAAGAGCAGTGCGCTGACAATAGGCAGTTCACGATTAGTACGCTCAGGTAGCGTTTGTTGGGTACAATACCCTGTTTTCTTATCTTGACGTAGGCGACAACTAAAGGGTAGCGTACAACAGATTCACAGTGGCGGCAAAGGCCAAGGCGGATCTTTGAGTAGTCTTTGAGTAAACTGCCTAACAGAACTAACTCTCTCTGTCAAAGTTTGTAGTATTGGTAACGATGCCACAATGACTTGTGGACTACTTTTCTCGGCCACGAAGGTGACTGAGATTCTTCCCATGTACTCCTACGCGAATTAATCCGATGGGGCGCACGCCCCGTAGCCATGCGGGAATTGATGGATTCGCACAATCAGCATTGCATACCGGCGCAGGCGTCGCTTGGCGTTTGAGGTACGCGTTTAAGTAACACTAAACCGGAAAACGATTTTTCTGCTATTAGTAAATTACCCTTTCAGAATTCCAAAATCCATTAAGCTGCTCGATCGGCTAAATGACCAAGACCTGCGGACGGCCGTACCACTCTTGAGAACCGACGCTGCCCGGTGACCACAATCACCTGCTCGCCGTATTACGCTCCTACACGGTGTGCGCTCCTACAATAGAATACGCAGGGTTTTTCCAACGCGCGCCCGTATTCGATTGACCAAAACTTTCAACTTCGTTTGCCATCCGGGCTCCCACAACGCGCTGAAACATTGCTGTGTGGTATGTGGTTGGGCGTATACGCATTTACGAATGCGTATTCGTGTCTCATTGGAATGGCTAGCAGTGCGGCATGCAACATTTGCGCATGCCACACTGCCCGTCATACCAATCTGAACGACGTGCTATGGAGGCCAAGCCCTCTCGCCTGGATTCCCCACCACTTACAGAAAAGATCCTGGTACCTTGGTCGACGGTCTCGAATACGCGCAAACCAACGAAAGCTCTCTTGTGTTTCTTAAGAACCACCGGACTGCATGGGTGCTCGTGAAAGAACAGCGTCACGAGACCATGCTATGTAGTTTCGCGCTGACTATTTAACCTTCTCTTTTTTTACACTTCTCTTCACTCTATCTCTTTCCGTTCTAATATTCCATCTTTCCTCCACCCCAAGTGTAGGGCAGACAAACAAGCCAAACTTGGCTAACTTCCATGCCTTTCCTCTCCCTTTCTCTCTCTCCGCGCTCGCCATGAGAAGGCGCTTGGTAGGCGAGAAAGCGCGCAAAGTGAAGCTGAAGTTTATTTCAAGCAAAAGCAAAAAAAAAAGAAAAAAAGAAAGGTACAAGAAGAAAGTGGAAACGCGGGTGGCGACGCCACCTTGATACTCCTGTACCAAGCACTGTGACGTCATAAATTTTGACAGTGTTTATCAAGGACTAAGTAGCTACTAATAAGTAAAAATGGAGCTCAATGCCTGCCGATGGGGCCAGAGACTTAACATACGAAGTTTTGAGAAATTTAGTCGAGCCTATGTCGGCGAAATACGAATTTTACACTTTGAATATCGTGCCATCACACGTGCGGATTTCAGCGCGAAATTATAAAATGGTACTTTGACTTTTCTCTTTATTCATGAAATTATCATGGTAAGATTGGCGACATTTGAGTTCTCAGAGAAGACTTTATCAGTGTAAATCGATTCATTGTTGCACTTGTGTCCACTTAAGGCGGGACTTTCGCACGCGTGAAAACGAGGCAAAGTGACAACGCGTATAAAATGAAACGAATACAAAAAAAAAATCGCAGCATATCCACGCAGTGAATGATTATGAGTGGAGCTAAGAGTTCATCCGTCCGTCCGGACGCACGGACGAATGGACAGACTGGCGAACGGAAACACGGACGAACGGACGGTTGATTTTTGCCCACTCATCATTTTCAGTCCGTGGATATGCTGTGACTTTTTACGCCGAACCTTACAGAACCGATATTTATTCAGCTTAAACATTGCGCCGAGGTACTCTAAAAGTAAAAATGAAAAAAAAAAACTGTTACCGTTTCTGCAGGTCCTGACTTGCTACGTGTATGCGTGTAAATCTTACTTCAGAGATCCGCGTCAATCCTCCAGAAGGTAATTAACAGAACAATAATTGGTGTAGCATTACGTCCCGCGATCCCGGTACCATCACGAAGGACGCCAAAGCGAAGAGCTCCAGAAATTTCAACCACGTGTTGTTCTTTAACGTGCACGTTACTCTAAGTACACGAGCTTCTAGAGTTTCACTCCAATCTAAACTCGGGCCCTGCGGCCGAGATTCGATCCCGCCACGTTGGGCTCAGCCGTCGGGCACACTAATCACTAAACTGCTATGACGGGTTATGAAAAGGGGAGACAACGCCTGTAGTTAGAGAGACATACATGTGGCGAATTAGGATTCACCAAACGTGTGACTGGTAGAATTACGATGAGCTCATCTCAAGAGCCCGAAAGTGAACAACTAACCCATGAATATACTGTGGCACAATGAATAGAGAATGAGACGACTTACCGTCCCTCGCGATACACGCATTTCATCACCTTTTGGCCACAAGTACGATTGGTCGAGCGTCAGCGCGAACGTAAACACGTGCGCGTCTTCTGGTTCATTAAACCTGTCCGTCGTCATGGGTTTTAAGCAGGCGGGACGCAGAGCGGCAAGTCCAATGGCGTGTGAACACTTCCTTCGCATCTGGAGTCTAGAACGCACCGTCGGCGAGGCCGCTAACCACACCGCACGAACACGTCTAAGCGATCGCGCACAGGTCCGACGAACAACGCCGTAGTCTCACATTTACCCCCGAGAGACTGCGAGTACGAGGCAACAATGCGTTCGAATGAAGGAGCAGCGATTTCTCGCGAAGAACGGAGCACAGCCGGAGGGGCGGCTCCGTTTGTCACGTTTGAACGTCATCGTCCACGTGGGCGGCCGGAACCTTTTTCGCAGAGTCAATGCAATCAGCGCTTTCGTAAAACACGAGACCTTTAGAGTGCTGCGAGCGTAAATATACATTTGTGGCTAGCATAGCCGAATCGTTCACTCGCAGTTTCATTGTGATTGCTATTAGATAGTCTCGGCTGTTTTTTTTTTTTTTGCCGTCGCCGCTGCCAACGCCGTTACTCACCGTATATGTATACGTATCTACCTACAACTGTGAACACGTCAAAAATAAAGAAAAAAATGACCCCGTACCTGCGTGTTACACTGAAAATGTCGTCAAAAGACGATAGTCCTGCGTCTGGACAGAGTGAACAAAACGTTTGTTTGATGTTCTGCGCAAGAAAATCGGTACATGGTATTCTGGAGGCGCTGCATTAGAGGGCCTCGAGCATGCAGCAGAAGCGAACGAGCGCATCAAGTCACGTCACACGTGAGACATGAGCGCCATCTGATAGTTATCTTGGAAAACGAAGCGCGCGACGTGCGCGCCCGTCTCGGGGGTGATAAGGCGTAGAACGCAAGGCAACGGATAGGTGCCGCCACCGTGTCGTCTTAGCAAAGCGTCGGAAACACTTGCCTTTTTGTGCAAGCGTTTCAGATTCAGCGCAGCGCAATAAACGCTACTGCCCTTAGAATTACTTATGTGTGCCTTTTCTAGTAAAAGACACACACAAAGAATATTGACGTGTTGTTACGGTGCCCCAGATATGCGCAATAATTGCTTTTTAATTGACAATCGCACACGTATGAACGCTGAATCATGAGCAATATTGGTGGGCGCTGCGGATGAGGTCGGCTGTTTGTGGTACCATCTGGTGCCTTTTTAGGGTACCGTTAAGGGCGGACAGACAGATGTACAGACAGAAAGACCAAAATGTTTGCGTCGAAGGTCCCTAAGAAAGACTATCGTCTTCTTGGCGCCCAGCTCATCACGATGTGCCGACGCGCGCTTATCTCCCACGCGCACTCTGCCCCGCGAATGGGGGAGGAAATTAGATGCTTGTGCGCGCGGGTTTATTCTTCGGTGGGGAGAATCGTGTGCCTTTTGCTTTCACCGGAACAATCGCATTCGTTACTGCTCCCACAAAGGCCACTTCACTCGCTGCACAGGCCCCATTTGCGAAAAGAGCGTGCTTTTTCATACGCAGCGGAGTATCACAACTGGGACACCTGTTAGTTTGCATTTATCTGTACTTGTGATTACGTTTCGTGCGTCGTTTTTGTTTAAAAAGGGCGTGAAGTGTCGACCGGTAAATGTTGTTAGTTCGTTCTCATTCTGTGTATTTTGTTTTCATGCGTCATTTGTGCGTTAGCAGCGCGCTGCACATTTCGATATGATTGCCGTTCTAGACGGTACATTCCGAGTTGTTGTTATCGCATTGATTTCTTCGCCCTTGCGATTGAACTGTGACTCTTTTAATCAGCTAGAATAGGACGTCACTAATGCGGGTGCCGAGCGTCGGGGTTAAATGAACCGATTACCGAGAAAACGCCGCCGCGCTTCAGATGTGCCCTGATATATGCACGGCGCGAATGAAATTCTCCGAGTGATTTAGCAAGTGTGAACTCTCTCACTGCTGACTTCTCTTGCATGTGTACTACAAGGCCGTTCAGTTTCGAGCACTGGATCTGCGTCCGCTTGCTTTCAGTCGAACGAGATAGCACGGAGAGATAAGGAAGGAAGAAAACAAGAGCAAGAAGGCAGGGTAGTCAAAAAAGAAATTAGTCTGGTGGGCTGCCCTACGCTGGGTGTATAGAAAAGGGGAGTCTAAATGTGTGTGTTAGAGAGACAAAAAAAAAAAAAAAGGAAAGAAGCAAATGATCAATGAATGCACTGATACGTATGCTGTGGTTATGACCCGAATGAACTGACTTATGTTGTAGTGGCGCAATACAAAAGTCAAAGCACAAGTGTTTTTTTAACTGCCTTGCGAGCCAACAAGCAACCGGGAAGTTGTTCCAGAAGCATATTTACGAAGAGCGGCTCATCTTCCAATGGTAGCAGTGCATTAGAAAGCATTTGTCTGTCACAGGCAAACGCTTCCCACTGGACAGTAGATTATTAGCACCATTTACTGGGAGAAACAATCTTAACAGCGAAAAAACTGGATAAGCAAATTAATTAACGGGAAGTGTTTGTATATTTATACTAAGCGAACCATTCAAGCAAAAAGCAAGGCTAACCGTCATTTGGCACCAGCGACAATGCAGTCCGGTGATGCCGTTGTAGCTTTTGATAGCCTTTTTGCACTTGCTGCATTTTCCCGTGCAGTTTCCTTCCGTCCAGTGATGAACCAGAGCCTGAAAAAAAAAAGGATCATGTTGCACAAGGTTGAAGTAAATGGCGCTGCTCAGAACTTTTCTACAACACTGCGCTTCCACCTCAGATTTTTTGTCTCAGTATGTAGCCGATGAAAACCCGCGTATATACGGCTGCGCTCAAGTTTTACATTGGGGAGCAACATAGTCTTGGCTAAATATTTTGTCGCCTGAACACTCCACGATCATTATGCTGGCGGGAAGTAACGAACATAGATTCATTAATTAGGAAAGTATGTCCAAGGCAGGGAACGATAAAAGGGAAACTCCCTCAGATTATAAAGAAATGATTTCCTCTGTCGGACCTTTCAAGTCATTTTTAACGCGCAGGGATTTAGAAATGCAGCTTTTATGACAAAAGTGGCAGCCGATGATGTAGCATTCAACGAGGAGCAGCTTGCTAACGCGACCGTCGCAAAGCTATACGACCAATGGCACGCAAATCCTGTTTTTTGCATACCCGACCAATCACAGTGCATCGGGAGGTGCGTTGAAACTTCGGCCTCTGCGCCCTTAACATCAAAGTTCTTGTACCATCCACACCCGTTTCTGTATCGCGTCATCCACAGCTGGCTTTGCTTTGCCAAATATGACAGCAGCCTGATGAATCACCGCGCTCGAATAACTTCGTGATGCCGAATTCTTCGATCACGACCTGGATCCAGACAGTGACACAGCTTCGTGTATTCGAACACCCCTACACAAAACACCCCTTTCTCGTGTTATGGCGGTGTGATCGATAAAACGCACACAAAATGCGAATAATGTGAGCGATCTGAGCAACACGTAATTACTGCGATAATTCGCTGGCGCCACACGGCAGGAAAACGAGCTACAGGAGTTGCGTGGAGAAAGTGGTGAAAGAGATAATGCAAACACAGCCGGGGCCTAGAAAGAAGTACGGGAGAACAAACACTGAGACAAAAACAAGTATACAGCATCAAAAGTGGCAGCGTGGAAATAAAAAAAATAACAAGAATAACCACCGCGTGAAGAAAGTGCCACCAGCGGCTCTGCCCGCTGTAACGATGATGAAATGCTAATGAATTTCTGAAGAGCTCACACGTGTCACCGTTATACCCTCTAATTAACATAAATTCCCGGGTTTTGTTTTCTTAGCATTCGCTTCTATGCGTGTAAGATCCGTCTCGTGAAAAAGCGGGGATCTGTTGTGGAGAGCCACATAGGAAGATTATCGTACTTCTTCGAGCCAGAGCGAACACCGCTCGGTATGTTGAGCCGTGAAGGAGGCGGTATAATCACGCTGCGAGAAGACAACAAAGAAAGCTCCTTCTTTTGGTTGATGGCGCTTAACACCCCACAACGAGACAGGGGCGACAGGAAAAAAAAATAGCCGGCAAGCAATGGAGATCATTTTTCAACGTCCGCGCACTTCATCATGTGCGGCAAACTCGGCGCATGAGCGCCTGTGTCGGCTCTCGACAAAGATGGGTACACCACAGCCGCTAACGCTAACAAACACGCTAACGCTAACAAACACGCTAACGCTTTCCTGCATATAGTACGTATATATACGTATTTGAGCAACCTAAATTTTTTCCGATCGATAAGTCATCTGTTACAGTATTAGTACATGAGGCACGATGACCTTGTATATATATATATATATATATATATATATATATATATATATATATATATATATATATATATATATATATATATATATATATATATATATATATATATATATATATATATATATATATATATGAAGGTTGCGCACTGTTTTATCATTTAACTTTGTCTTACACACTCCATGGTGGGGGCATTACATAAGGGCTTCATTGTCTACTAACTTGCACAAATAGCTACTTTGATGAAGCTTAAGTAATTTTTTTATGGTTATCAGATATAATGATGCAGTTTTATTTGAAAAAGAAAGTGTAAATAATGCACAGAACACAGGAGTGGATGGAAGTGGACGAAAGGCTGAACCATGGGAAAATATAACGCGTTGACTGTGATGATGATGATGATGATGATGATGATGATAATGATGATGACGGCTATCACCATGTGAATGCGAGAAAGACAGCACCCACCGCACATGGCGTGCGCGTTCGATTCTGAGGACAGAGAATGCATTAAGAAAGGTATACCTGCGAGCTTTTCTTGGACTTGACATATGTGTTAATGCAGGAAGCAGGCGCCCTCTGCACGCAGCGCTCGTGGACAGTGTACCTGCAAACTGCAAGGAAAATGAAACGAGGGAAATACAGTGCTAAATAGCGCGATCTGTCATCATTAAAGGACACAAAACAACGCATACGTACGGTGTCATTTTAATCACACCAGCATAGAATCAGCCAGTAAATGGGACTATGACGAGCGTTTATTGGTTGATTCCTGACGTCTAGATAAGAGGGAGCGTGTGTGAGTTATTCGTGGATTAACTTGCGTAAAGAAAAAAAATAAATTAATGATGAGTTACTTCGCGCGTAGACCCCTACGTGCGCCGGACAAGCAAGTGACCAAATGCCTACGGAAGCGAGGGCAAGTTTTTACATTTATTTTGTTTGCACTTCGCTATATCGCCGTTAGGCACTGCGTCGAGATGGGTGGAAACTGATCATAACATAACATAATTAACAATATTTACAAGAGATACAACAACACACAATATATTTCAAGGAGAAAAACTTCCATATGATATTGAATTACTCAACGTATAAACATCACAATCATGCATTTTACACTTTACAACGCTTCTAGACAACAAGCCATTTTTATTGACAGAAATATTGAGGGCATCGCTACAGGCAAAAAAAAAATTCACCATTAGTTTCATTGACGATATCATCTGGAAAGAATATACTATCCTTTCCGGCCCTTTGCACCTTTTCAGTCGGCGTTCGTGTTGCCTTATGTCTTTGACCCATTTTTTAATCCATGAATTATCACGAATCATCGACCATGAATTCCGAGCAAGCTTTTCGTCATACTTGCAACAACAGTGATTTACGACAAAACACAATGTCATGCACGCTTTCATAGCCTAAGTTTTTGCGTTGCTTCCGCAGCATCCTTCACCTGAGAGGAGGCTGTCGCTCTTCGCCGGCTGCAGACCCGAACTTTCCCAAAAAAACGTAAGCTATTTCCAACTCGTTATACCGAAGTCTGTAAAGAATGCGACGCTATTCCCACAACCTTTCCCGTCGCACCGTAGAGTGCACCACCACCTGATTCCCTCGCCTCCCACCGATCCTTCGGTCCACCCGGATATACTCAACGCCGACTAAATTTCAAGGCCGAAAGGCTGCCGCAGTGACGTCAGAGCGTGAAGGCCCAGTTACGCCGCGAACGCGGCGGAAAGCCTGTGTTTCGTTCACGTTTTAGGAGAACCAACGCTCCCGCTCTCGCAGCTGCTGCAGCTTGATTGGGCCGAATAAAAGATGTGGAAAGAAAAGTCTTACTGAGCATGCTCAGTTGGGCAACTGGGCCCCCAACCTCTGACGTCACTGCGGCAGCCTTTCAGCCTTGAAATTTAGTCGGCGTTGATATACTCCAAAGAAGCCAGGAGGCATCCTTCGCGACAGCACACCCGAGGTCTGTCGGGCGCTCGCTCAGCGGGCTGTCGCAGAGGTTCTCAAAGGTGTCCCGAAACAGATACCCTGTTTTCATTATCATCGTGATCGTCATCATCATCCGCAGCGTTGTCCGCTATACTTGCGCAAAAATCTACTGGGGAGACGCGCCGTAACTTACAGACGCAGCACAGTCCCTTCTTTCCGAGTCCGACAAGCATGTTCAGGCAGAGATTGCAGTAGGCGGGTCTGTTGAAGTGCTTGAGACGCCAGACGTGGTTGCCGTCGTCTTTGACGTTCTGCAGAGAAGACGACGACACGGTTACTGAGGGGGAAGACATCCGCGTTAATTATTGGAAGCGCGTCCAGTACAACCACTCACACAAAGGGGGATAGCTACGAAGTTAATAAAAATTTTTTCGTGCAGAAAAAAAAAACTAAAAAAGAACGTGATTCAATAAGATCACATCCCTTGACTATTGGGTCATGAATCAAGAATGGACAGAGATGCACGATATGCGACGATAACAGGTACACCTATAGTAGGATACACCTTTCTGGGGCTTAACACCTGAAAACCACGACCTGATTGTGAGGAATAGTGGAGGATCGACCACCTGGTGTTCTTCAACGTGCACCGAAATTCGAATACGTGAGCCTCTAGCACTTTTAGTCTCCGTCGAAAATGAGGGCACTGCGGTGGCTGGGATTTGACGCCTCAACCTGTGGGTCACCAGTCGAGCCCCTCGACTACTGATTCATTGCGGCGGGTCACCTGAGGTGCTACAAGCTGCCTCAAAGGTCACTCACCGCATCGAGCCCGAGCAGAACAAGCAGCGGAATGGTGGTCATGCCGCCGCGCTTCCATTCTTCGAGCGACACAGTGCCGTCGGCGTCGTAGTCAATCTCCACCATCATCTCCTGTAGAATCTGCGTTGAAAAAATTCGAGTTTTGAGAGATAAATGTAGATCACCCGCACGCGGGCACTTGAACACCGGCTAAAAACACCGGCTAAAAACACCGGCTAAGAACACCGGCTTAAACACCGGCCTGTCATTGGTCCGCGGCTTCCGGGGTAATGAGGGGAAGTAAAGACATTTTAATGCAACTTCAGGACTCCTTTGTCGCCATTGTGGTCAAAAATGGCACGTGTGGACGATTCGCAACTGAATCACATCAGACGCGTCCACGATAGTCATTTAAGCAGTTTTTGGTGTCCCTTTAGGTAATTGTTTTAACGAATGGTGTATTATTGCCCACGAGGTATTACTAAAAAAGTTGGTCTCTTCTTGACTTGGCCTTGAACGGGGCGTTACAGCTGTAACGACTAACGATGAGTTATACAATGATGAAACCAGAATTTAAGTGTTAGTTGAGTATATCAAAATGTAAATAAAAGCACAATGTACATCAGTACACCAAATTCTTGTTCAGGCGGAAAGCAAACAAGTGCGAATGATTATTATTGTCGACTCCAGCGACGCGGCTCGACCCTTTGGCGATTCGATGCCTCTGTTACCAGTCGCGGCACATTGCGAGAAAATTAATTTGCATACATCATCTCCACTCGCGTATTTGTAGAACGAGGCGAAGCAAGCATTTATCCAGTGGCGCGAAGCGAAAGGATGCGCTGCGTAATGGCAAAAATACTGGCTAGATTTCAACGCCGTAAAGAAACGTGAGCACAGCGAAGACAACAAGACAACGCAGTTCACGAAACAAGAACCAACCACAGACGCGAGAAAGAACAGCAGTGTTCGCATTGTTTTCACTTACCGGCTTCAGTTCTGACACGTCCCAGCCCAGGTATTCGGCGACGCTCATCATTTGATTCACTATGCACTCTGTCTCCTGGAAGCCACCAAGCGATAACACAAGCTTGTTACGCACGAAGACTTAAGAGCAGGCACGTACCAAAGCTTGTTCCCTTCGCAGTACAATATCTTGCAAACGAAGCTGGGAACAAGACAACAAATTAAAACGCTATGCAGTCAATGTTAAAGAATGGTGCGAGATTCTCTGCTGGTGCGTTACCTTGGATTTTCCGCTCGAGCTTTCTGTTCCACCCAATTTTTCGCGTCACGAACCAAAACGTCGATGCGAAACTAATTATAATGCAGCTAATTAAGTTGACGGCGCCGAGCTTCATGCAAATGTGCCCGTCTCTTTCACTCACTGGCGAACCGAACTGTTTGAAATGTATGCCGACGATCGGCGCACATTGTTTCAGCCCCTAGTCGAATTACAAAGGCTCGGCATAGACTCTAAATCAATCGAGGCCTCCCATACTGCAGGGTCCCCAACTTTACTTTTGGTAAAAGGCGCCTCTTAATTCACGGTTTCCCATACTTTATCAGACTCAATGTTATCGCTGCACGAAATAAGGAAATAAGCCATTGAAAACAAAGAAATGGCATTGCGTGATCTTCTTATTCTGTTCGCTAGAAGATGCACGATAAAACGCAAAACGACTCACGAAGACCTAAGCTAAAACAAGCGCAAAACGCGGTTTCATTACAATAGCGGACTCGCTGCATGAATAGAAACCACCAATTCCTGCAACACGAAAAAAAAGGCCACCCCAGGCCAACTTCTCAGTCTCGTTATTGTCGTTGGCCAACCGAGCACAATTGCCGAGTATAGTTGTTTTTTCAGACAGTTGCAAAGCAAAGCTATTTATTTATTCGCTGATTTTTATCTGTGAGGTGATGAGGAAGGACGGTGTCTACAGACCCTGACATGTTTTCACGCTCAACATTAGATTTGATGACGACGCGATTCCTGTCAACAGTATGCAAATCACGTATCTGCGTTGCGTCTTGCATTGCTGGCAAGCTTACGTTGCCTCCATTGTGCTTGCAAAAGGGTTGAGTTTAGGTCCGTTCTAAATACAGCCTTATTCTGAATTCTGGGCCTCTAAAAGAGCGCGCCCTTACGCGAGTTACAGAAGGCGTCAACTAATACGTCGAACGAAAATATTAATTCAGTTCGTTTGCCGACGTCGTAGGCATGATAGCTACGGTGTCAGCTCGCTAGTGCAGAAGCCGACGACACCCTTAAACGCAAACTTTGAAAATAGACGTTCGCAAATTTCGAAAGAGAAAAAAAAAGTAACCACTTTCTTTTTTTTAAGGCACAACAAAGTTTATCGTTAGTGTTCACCAGACTGCAGCCACTACCACTGCTTGAACAGCAGTAAGTTGTTTTTGCAGGCTTTCTCCTCTTTACCCAATCTCTGTCTATCTAAACAGGCGCTGAAGCGATGGCGAAGCATCTGCGACAACACCATTGCTTCTGGAAGGTCAAGAGTTCAGCATCAATCACTGGGCAAGGTTTGCTGTCATTGGGCAAGGAGCACTGTCATTCGAATACGACGACAACTTGAAAAGGATGGCCCCCCAAAAAAACACAAAAAACGCCCGCATTAGGCGAATGAAAGAAGAACATTTTGAGGCTTAGTCTCTTTGTTTGACACAGCCCTAATGAAAACCAAAATCAAATGAAGCAAAGGAAGGTATATGAGACATTAATTGTACCGTTCTATGCGGAGCGGCGTAATGATTGAGATACAGATGTGAGTATACATCTATATCCCAATTGAGATATGCAAATCTATATTTTAATTACTACACTACACTGAAACTGATAATTGATAATTACTACACTACACTGAAACTGTACACTTGGATTGGATTGGATAAACTTTTGTTTGGTCCTCCAAAACACAGATCACTGTGTTGCGGGCAGCTCCCACGTGGGGACTGAGATGCCAAGCTCCTCAGCCGCCTCGCGGGCTTAACTGTACACTTACCGTTGCCTATACTTTGCTTGGCTTCATGATTTGCCGGTTTTCATTGAAGTTGCATTAGACGAGTACGGCGAGCCAAGCATCAACTGGGGGAACACTTGAGGCAAGATAGATTACATATGACACGTGGATTACAAATACAGTTTTACCGTGTTGCGAGAAAACTTGGCCGTGCAGGAAGTTCTCTACTTTAGCCACATACGTCTTTAGCAGATGGAGCCATAACTTTCGAGTTAGGACTAACCGAGACGTTAAGTTGACGCCCTGCACGTTCTGTATACATTGCAGTAAATAAGCTAACGCCTACTTCGTTTGTCGTGCTACGTCTGCTCATCTACATCGTCACAAGCACCCACCTACACTCCACGAACTGAAGACAGATCGTCTTTCGAAAAGAAGTATCAATACAGCAAACAAAAAAGGGGATGGGATATTTCATATGAATACTTACGTTGTTGTCAAGATAACCGTTTCCATCGGTGTCGTACAATCTGAACATGACTGAAACGAAACGATGCACGCAGGTGTGGTATAAACAACGGCAACATGCATAAGATGAAGCGACTTTTTATCCGGCCTCATTGGAAACTCCCTGTGAGCCTAAAGTGTATTCATGCCAGGTTGGGCGTGAATACGCAAATATGCAGAATCAAACTGCTTAGACAACTCGCAACAAGTTTACTTGTTCCGGTGGTAGACATGACCTTGCGCAAGCATAAAGTACACAGTTTCTCTCAAGTGCACGATCCAGTGTTCTAGAGGACACAATTGCGGATAGTCGTTGTCGAACGCCACAAGCGTGGCACAAGCCAGCACGCGCAAAGGGGCCCAATGTGGGATACATGTTAGCTTGCTAGCGGTTCCATTCAATTAGGAATGAAATAAAACCACAAAGAACAAACAAAGCATACAAGAAAAGGCTACGCTCGTATGCGGGATATCAAACAAGCCTGCCTCTACATAGCCGTAACTTGTCAGGCAAGATTATCAACCGCTTCTAGAATCTGAAGAAGACGGGGATCATCGTGTCTGCTGCGAAGACAAACCGAAATTCATGCCGCGATGGTATACAAGCTCGCTTGTGCTTGAGCTGCAGGAGAACGGGGTGTTTCTCCGCATTTCTTTTTTTTTCTTTTCACAATTAAAGTAGGTTGTACACATGTAGCCATGTCATAGATAATGTCTGATGAGAGTAGACACACGCAAGCGCAGATGGCCAGTGCGAAAAGACGGAGCAGATATTTCCGTGCAACATGTGTTTTAGGTCGCCATTAATGTAAAAACAAACATGTGTGTACATATTTTGGACAGTAAGAAATGAAGTGAAAGTTGCGACTTAGCAAAAGTATTGGGCAGAATTGGCGCCACCCTCGAAATAAACTGGATGAAGGCATCACCCCCCCCCCCCCCCCTGACCTCCGTGCGCACGCGTTCGGAAGTATGTACAAACTAGGCCTTACGTAAGACTGTAATTCTCATCGCATCTATCACCGTGAAAGTAAGACACGTCTACGAGACACCGCAACGCGTATACACTCACATTCCAGCTTGTCCTCGGGTCGCCCGGCTTCCATGAGTGAGAGGTAGCAGATGATGTCCTTGAGCGGGACGCGCACAGTGTGAACATCGATGTGGCTGCTCGTTTTCCGGAGAGGCTTCAAGTCCACTGCGCGACAAAAAGGGCAGGGGGTTCGTTGGCAAGGCCTACTGGCAGGTTCTATATCGAATACACGCTATACGCTGTGCGACAACTGGAGCTAGATGTTCTCACGATCTAATGCCGTGCCTTGTCGATATACCACTGAAAGTGGGATCATACGCTTCGCAAGCACTTCTTCTTTTCTTTTTTTTTTCGCCCCGTCGACCAGCACTGGGTCACGTTTGTAAACATAAAAAAATATGCAAAGGCTAGCCTGCCGGACCGACTTCACAAAGACTGTAATATTAGGTGGCGATTCCAGCACCTTTAACCTCCGCAACACACGCACACACATGAACAACCACACACACACGTACACACGCGCACACAAACACACACAAGTTGTGCCACGTGAAAACTATCAGGTGACAAGCTGTCATGATGATGATAATGACTTTCGGTACAAAAAGTCAGAATCGTAATCCTCTCGTTCGACGCGAAGCACTGCGCTTCGGATCATGTGACACGCGTGAGGATTACTACTACTACTACTACTACTGCTACTACTACTACTACTACTACTACTACTACTACTACTACTACTACTAATATTACTACTACGACTACTACTATTACCACTATTACTACTACTGCTTACTATAAACAAATGAAACGGGATTTTTTTTCCGAGTGACTCATTTATATGTTCGTCAAAACCAAATGAACCGACTACTACTACTACTACTACTACTACTACTACTACTACTACTACTACTACTACTACTACTACTACTAGCACGACGCCAAACGCTAAAAAAAGCTAGACAACGGGCTGAGGAACATGTCTGGAAATGACAAGAAAATGTCCCATTACGGAAACGTTAACCATAGTCTGATATTTCACGCATGCACCCGCTCGTCCAGCGTTCATCTCTATTGAAAATGTGAAAGCAGCTCAAAAACATTCGATCGCCGAACGAGCCTTGTTCGAACAGCGGTCATAATGTGTTCCACGAAGGACTGCTGACATTTCAGCCACTCGCACAGCGCACATTTGTCTCCGAGTAGAGTGCAGGTGCGACCGTAGAGAAGCAAACCGCAGCAGCAGAGAGACGCCGACGACTTGCGAGATCGCGTTAGGCGCAGTTGGAGTGGGAGAACAGCCGTGACGTACGCGTACACCCACGAATGAATGTAACACGCGGGAGAGAAATAGAATGGCTTCCCACGAAGTGACAGCTGTATAGTTGCGCCTAAGGTACAGATCCAGGCGCTCAGTAAAAAAATAAGAATCCTTCTTTCTCTCTGTCTCCGTCCCCTCTTCGCACATACAGCTAAAGATTACAAGAAAGCTAAGCATATGTATATTGTTTTCCGCAGGATCGGCACGATTATAGTGTTGTCATAAGAGATAACACCGGAGGTGTTTGGACTAGCATAGTAGCGCCGTTTTCTTGAGCGCTAAATTCGGCAGTCATGTGCCACAGTAAGCGGGTGCGTGCCAATCAGTTTGTATAGACATGCGTATAGTGCAGCAAGCAAATTAAAGAGCAGGGCTATATAGCCTATTCAATCGGCCACTGCCGCGCAAAAAGCTAAACGATGCTTTGATTGATTTTCGGTGCGAAGACTAGATCATGTCGACGTTCGAACACTGTTCTAACACGGCTTTGTCGTCAAGGCGCGCCAACACAGCAGCTAGCAGCAGTTTGTGCCGCTATCTCATTTGTTCCTTTTTTTTTAGCGCGTCTACTTTTTTCTACACTTTCCTTGCCATTTTTTACCTTTCCTCCTCCCCTTAGTGTGGGGTAATTCTGGCTGACCCCTCTGCCTTTCTGTCATCTTAGTTTATTTCTATATAGCAAGGCTAATGGGAAAAGAGTGAGGTTGAGGAGGAGGGAAAGGTAGTGAAAGGGTGAACTATGGCATAGCCCTGCATAATATAGTATAATATAGGAAAGAGTGCGCAAGAGAAGTGAAGTCAAGTAAAAGAGAGGCGAGGGTTAGGAGGAGAGGCAAGGAGTGAGAGAGGGTAACATAGAAAAACGTAAAGGAAGACAAAGGAAAGAACAAGGAAGACGACGTAGAAAGAAATACAGAAACAAAGAAGAAAGAGCTAGAAAGAATGCAATATTCGTTGGTCAGGTGGTTGCGCTTGCCCGGCAGCTTCGGTGTTTACTCAGGTTTATTAACAATGAAGCTTGTTTCTCCTCTTCGCCAACGTTTCACTGGTGAGAAACTGGCTTTCAAAGGCGTGGAGCACTCTCACAAGCGCCTAATGAAACATTTCACGTGCGTGACATGCAAGAGATTAGGTGGCGCAGGCCTCGCATTGCGAAAAAAATTAAAATGTACACACACACACCTACACTTTAATTTCACGCACAAAGTTGCGATATTTCTCAGAAAAAAAAAAAGAATTGACCACTGAGCTAAGTTTTCTGGCTAGCTACGCTATTGAAACGCAGATGAACGGAAATGTGGCACCGTAGACTGGAGAATATTCTCCATATTTTTCGGGCACTTTCGTTCACAAACAGGTTATAATTATAGGCCAGTCTAGCATTCCAAAGGCACTATACGTTGCTTCCGAAACAATTAACTGCGCCAACGACGGCGACATGAAGCGCGTCGTAGTGGATATGAGTGAACTTACCGCTGTGCACAAGTAGGGAACTGTTTGACTTTCTGGAAGAGTTTCGGGAGACTTGGCTCTGGTTGGGTGAGGAGTCGGTCGAGTCGCCGTAGTTCTGTGTCACCGTAACCACCGGGTGGATAGAAGCACTTCCTGCGTGTCGAAAAGAAACCACCCTAAAACTCGCAACAGTGCACGTACATCAGCAATTAAAAAAATAAAGAAGAGACAGGCTAGATAGCATACATTCACGCCAAAAATCGTTCTGCGTTGCTTGACTAAACTCATCGTTATTCGCTTACGTTTGCCTCGCGATAAATCGCGGCTGGCTGACTGCGTTGCCTTTCCCTCTGGTTGGCGCGTTGCCTTTCTCTCTGGTTGGGCAGTGGCGTTCAATATTCTAACATGCCACGAGTACGCAACCTTTGCCCAAGTTCGGAATCCAATCAGCGACGGCTTTCCTGTCTGTCACAACAATTTCTCCGATTCCGCTCTCGCCGTTAACTACTATACATCTACCACCGGGGTTCGTTTAATAATTGATCATGGACGTTAGTCGTCGGAATGCAGCCGCTTACAGTCTCCAGTCGCATCAGTCCAAGTGTCTTATTACGTAACGCCTGTGTCTTCTGTTTGCGTAGATAACAACCACTGATGTTCGCATTGATCTTCTCGATAAAGATGCATTTTTACGACGCGTCAATCATGTTTTTATCATGAATAAATGACGTCGTTTTCATCGAGTGCACCCGGTTAATACAAATTGGGAGATGAATGGAAGCGAACCCGAGTAAATATTGGCGCAGACAGAGGTTTCTGTTCTGTTCTGTTGTAACTTTCTTGCTGTGGAGAAGTTGAGGTTCATATTACCTCCGCTTCTTCCCACATATCTATAAACTCTTCAGCGACAAAGATTACCTCAAATGAACAATGAGCAGCTAGAAAAACACTAATAACAGGACACTGAAACAAGTTAAAATAACATGGCAGTGTACAGCTTCTTCATTTTTTTTTTGCACGCGTTCACTCTACAATAAAAGGCTCACAAGCATGCATTTCTAGTTCTGTCCACAGTAGTATACGAACTAATACATTATTCCGTATGCAACAACACATAGCAGCGTATCACAAGAGCTTAAAAAAGTCTCGTAATTATGCCAATTTAAACAACACACACGTAACAAAATTCAGAGTGTTGTCCGTTGCGCTAGGCAAGTGGCGACCACCATATTTCCAGCTTTCGAGAGTGTCACTCATTTCTTGAGTGCGTGAGAACTTTCGCCCAGACGCTCAGAGAGGCCACTGTTGCTGCTGACTCAAATATAAAAAAAGATCAAAATACTCTTTTTTATAACCCATGAAATTGAGTTAATCAAAACATTCATGCATCTAGCCCTGTAGTAAACGTATTTAAATATATACAGCATGGCTAATTGTTTCAATACTCTTTTCGTTTCAGAGATGTGTGTGCAGTCTTCGTAATGAAAATTAGTTTAATGTCGACATGATCGTCTTTTAAACGTGATCGGGTTAGTAAGGAGTAAGTCATGCAGTCTTCTCAAAACTCTGTAGGTGACAGCAAATAAACCTGTTCACAATTTCGTGCAGTTTTCATTCTTTCTTTATTACTACGCTATAGGAGTTCGCTCTCCGGCATTTGTGACTCACCGTCTCAGTGCTGTGTTAGCGTAAAACAGCGCCCGTTCGTTTCACAACGCGGCTCGTACTTAAGCGACGGCCGTCAGAGAATCGCTATTCGTGACTCACGTCAATTAAAAGGTCACACGTCGGCACTACCCTTTCCACCTCCTTCAAGCCCAACCACAGAGACAGCGTCGAAACGTGGAAGGCACCGATTTCACCAGCTGCAGCTCTTTTTTTTTTGTCTGCTATAAGTGTGCGCGGTAACTACCCGCTGCTGTACTACATCAATGATCCTTCCGAACAAAGACAATGAAACTACGGGAACAAACAATACCGACGATCCGTTCATCTCGCACCATACGCGAATAATACAAATGCAGCGCTGTATAAATATAACGCTATGAATCAGAGGAGCATGGCTATAGCAGCCACTTGCGGGTGTGAGACAAGAGCTGCCTGGGCGGCATACGTTGGGGCTGTCGGTCGAAAGCGCTCTCCGCGTCTCGCATGTGCGCGGATACGTCTGTAATGACTGTATACCTCGCCTGAAGTCGAGACTCCAACAGCAAGCACAGCCGCTGCGTGGCGCACACCGCACTGAAAAGGTTGCTGCCTGCGTTGTGCTATCAATGAAGAACGCACATGCCGGCGCTTGTGTAAGGAAATATCATTCTCTACTTCGTGGACAATGCAAGCGGAGGCACGCTGAGCTATCGTTTTCAGCTCTCCTTGAGTGAAAAGCAGCTGCGCCCAACGCTTATATTCGTATTGTGCACGCCGCGCACGGAAGGCTCACTTTTTTTCCCTCAGTCGCAGTTGTATTGTTAACTTCTCTTAACTATATTATCTTGTGTGCCGCGCAAGCAGCGTTTTGGAACAATTTATTTCTGTGCAGTGCATTGCGGAGATGAAAACGTTTTGGAAAGTACGCGCTGCAATAGGGAGCGCGACATGTACTCAAGGACTCGGAACAAGGGCGAAGCGGTTAATCTCCGTCGGCTGGCCTTTGTGAACCAAGCGAGTCGTACAAAAGAGTACATGTATTCGCACCTTTTTAACAGAATAGGAGACTCGCTATCGTTCAGACGAGAAATAGTGAATAAGGCACATTTTTTTTTTTTGGTAAAAAAAAAGTTCGTGGGCATTTAAGGCATCACTACCTACGAATTTTTTTGAGCTCGAATATAGCCCAGCCGCGGTGGTGGTCTAGTGGCTAAGGTCTTCGGCTGCTGACCCGCAGGTCGCGAGATCGAATCCCGGCTTCAGCGGCTGCATTTCCGATGGAGGCGGAAAGGTTGTAGGTCCATGTGCTCATTTTTGGGCGCATGTTAAAGAACCACAGGTGGTCGAAATTTCCGGAGCCCTCCACTACGGCGTCTCTGATAATCATATGGTGGTTTTGGGACGTTAAACCCCACATAATAATCAATCAATCAAGCTCAAATATAGGGGGCACGAAATTAGGAGCTTTTGCTTCATTTCTATACGCCGTTTGTCTGAAGTCCAGTCACAGGTGTTCAGAAACTTGGGGACATCAATTAAACCGTAGCACACTGCATGGGCGAGTATGAATAGGTAGTAGCACACGTTTAGGAGTCAATTTGTGCATTCTTTCAGAAAGGAATGATTAAGTAAAAGACGCAGCACACGAAAGACAGAAACGACGAGACCTGCACGGGTCTCTGCCTTTGATGTGGTGCGCTTCTTGCGCAATCTTTCGTTTCTGAAACAAAAGAATTGAATCAAAACAATCGTATTTTCGTCATGGTGTGTGCAGGTAATCCGTCTAAGCCGAGCATCATGTAGCCTGGTCACATGCCGAGTTCCATCATACTGTAGCAATAGCCTGTTTGTTGCCGAAATAAAGGGGCTCACTCGGTTATCTACGTAATGCAAAACTAAGTAAATCATCGATTTCAACTTGCGAAGTGTAACGAGCTTGGAGACCTGCTAGTGAAAATGACAGCAAAAATAACGCGTGTTCCGGACGGCCCAACACGTAAACACAGCTGCAGACGTACAAACAAACAAAAAATGCCTTTTTAAAAGAGGGAACACGAGAGAACTGTTACAGATGCTGTATATATGAAAGAAGAATGCATGCAAAAACATTAGGTAAAAAGCGGTGTTTTGGTACGCACAACTTAATTCAACGAGAGTCGAGCATTATTCACTGGAAAGGTCATCGCCACAAGGCAGAATCTTCCTACCCCTGCTCCCAATCCCGTACCTTTATTGTCTCTTTACTTTTGACATTCTCTAAACCTGCACTCGTTTCCTTCAATGAGAGAGAGAGAGAGAGAAAGAAAGAAAATCTCATTTCTTCAAAAATGTGAGTCCCCGTCACCGTTGTGGAACTGCAGGTGATTCACCAAGGTGATTCAGCTGTACTCAGACAACTATGACTGAGTGCTCAAGTATATAGACATGTAAGAACGTCTTTCTTTCAACACTTTTTTTTGCGTTGTCATGACCAAGGAAGACGCTGGGGCTGCGGCGCGCGGGTAGCGAGAGCGAGGTAGAAAAGAAGGAAGAGGAGGCTGAGAATAAGAACAGCTTGCCCAACGAACGGGTGTATTTGTTCTCTCTTTCGTCCACTACAACGTCTAAAATCCAACGTTATTCTTTCATGGTGAAAGCAGTTATGAAACGTTTGGTGGGCGTTTTTCTCTCTCGATATCTACACGCCAGAGGTGACTGTGCTTTGCCATCACATATACTACACCCGGTTAAAAAAAGGAAATAACTGTAATGTTAAGGGCTAGTTTGCTTTGTTAGACCAAATAATAATGATAACTATCAGACAATGACGCCAAGGTAAGTATGAGGTATGGTATAGATAGTAATTGTAATCAAAATGTGAAGAAAGAAACTCCACAAAAAGATACCTTGGCCCCGGTAGGGTTCGAACCTGCGACCTTCAAATAACGCGTCCCATGTTCTACCAACTGACCTACGGCGGCGGTCATCCCATCGTCCACTTTATAGGGCATATGTGTGTATTTAAACGTGGAAGTGTCAGTCAGCGCCGCCAGTAAACATTACGGTGATCATTGCCACCTAATTTTTCATTAATACATGTATAAAAAGGAACTTGCGCCCCTCGTGTTCCCTTTTCTTTTTTGCAGGTGTATCTAATCATTCACGGTTTTTTAAAATTTTTTTACTGGAGTTTATTAGGAGGGGTAATTAATGCAATGTAGGTCTTTTGTATTGACATGTAACAACTTAATACATTTCTTTTGTCTTTATTTGATACACGTGCGCATTCATTCATTCATTCATTCATTCATTCATTCATTCATTCATTCATTCATTCATTCATTTCTTTCTTTCTTTTTCTTTCTTTCTTTTTTCATTATTTATTTAGTTCTTTTTGCTGGTGTAAATGCAATTACCTGACATGTTTACATCGCATTCGACCAAACGTCACCTTTACAAGTAATTTCTCAAGTTTTACATGCCAGAACCACTTTGGCGCACAGTCGTGAAAGGCTTCAGCAATTTCGACCACCAGGGGTCCATTAGGAATTCACATGTGCGCGACCGCTACAACTGAGATCGAACAAAACAACAACTACAAAATCTAGTATTTAAAAGTCTACCACAGTTCATTAGGTGGTAGACACAGCAGGGGTCCTTATATGTTGCCCTTCGGGAATATCTTACTGCACCAAAATTTTTTTCTGCGTAACATAAATAAATAAGGTACAGTTTGATTTAGTGTTTTATTGATCGGTCAATCTCTCACGATTATGCTTCATGCGGGCTTCCAGTATTAACCCTAGTGAAAACTTGAATTCAATGAATGAATTTTAATCAATTAACTCTGTAGATAATCTTGTAATTAATTGGTTGATGAATTACTTGTAAACAGATAGCTTTGCAGGTAATCTAGTGATTCATTGATTGCCTTTTTCACTCGCTAATAAGATCGTGTCATTCAGGAACCTCGCAGACACAAATTTTTAGACGCGTAAATCCGGACGCTTAGCGTTTCATCTCACTAACGTTCTGCTGAAAGAGTTGGCTCGATAGCCATGGGCCTATCCGACGTTGATCTTATAGAAAAGACTGGATAAATTGTCAGTCAAGTTCAACAAACATGAAAGGTATCTGCATAAATCACGCTGAAAGATCCATGTAAGCTGATTTAACTTGAAGTATTTCTTAAGCAATATTTAAGCTTGAGAAGGCAGTAACGCAAACATAACTACAAACACTAACGCTCGCTCACTTTCTTTAGGCAGTAGTTGCTTCAGGCAGTAACTATAATTTATATATCTTTTTTTTTTCGAAAACGTGTACTACGAGTTTGGCACAACTATATTTGTGGAGTGGTAAAACTTTGTGCCGCATGGAAGGCTGTAAAGCTTCGAGTTGGGGCGTTGTTCCGTAGCCATCGCGGCATGTATGGGCCATCCGAAGAAGACTCTCCCCCCTATTTGTCTCCTTCAGAAGGTCCACCGATCCGCCACAGAGGTCTACAAGTTATGGTGTTCTACAGCTGACCCGAAGGTCGGGGGATCGAATCTCGTGACTTTCGGGTCAGCAGGATTCAATCGCGCAGACCCGAAGACGATGACGTCATGTAGACCACATTTCGACGAAGGCGAAATGCTTTAGACCCACGGACTTAAACTTAGGTGCAGGTTAAGCCAAACCAGATGGCAGGCATTTTCGAATCCTCCACTACGGCGTCCCTTATAATCATATCGTGGTTTTAGGACATGAAATCATGACAATTATTAATTATTAGGGTCTACTCGCCGCGTTGGTTCAGTGGCTGTGTCGTTGTTCTGTTTAGCAAATGTTTGGTAGTGTTATTGCAGATGCCCACCGCGGCTTCATTCTCATTATCACGGAAGGCAAGTATGTTTCCATACCATGTTATAAGAGTAACGTCCTTACAAACATCAAACGCTGAAGATTATTACGCGGCCTCCCAGTGCGGAGAAACGAGATACAAGAGAGGAGGACCGGGAGCGTAAGGTAGCGGAAATGTGGTTTGTCGCCGTACATTTGGCGGATGGCATATAAACACGGAAAGAGAAGCGAACAAGAGAGCCAAACGCGGACACACACCCACACAGTGCAACGTGCATTCACTGCGGAAACGAGGAAGCCATCGGAAATGTTTTCTGGCACTGTACTCGCTATTATAGTATGCCCAGGCTATCATTACCGGTTGTGTTGGACCAACCTGAGGACAGGCCTCTGTCGGAACACGTCTCTGAACACTATTCTCTGAATGGAATTCCGCGAAGAGTGTTGAATATTTTAAGGTGTGACGGCTGATTCCTCAGCTCCCTCCAAGTGCGGAGCTCTTGATAACTGATATGACGTCTTCATGTTGTCCTATTTACAGTGTTCTAAGAATATAATGATGTTGCTTTTCCACAATAAACAAGCTCAATGTGGATTTAACTACCCACAGACTTTCCAACGACAATTGTGAATTCAAGCTTTTTGCTTGAGCCGTGAGCCGGTGACGCATCATATATGAAATAAAACGCCCTACCCCCTTCCCCAGCACAGGGTATCCAGCCAGTCTAAGAACTGGCCAACCTCCCTGTGCTTTCTTTCCTCCTCCGCCTCCTCAAGCTCTTCAACAAATGCAAATGCATCTCGCTGCGGAATAAACATAATATACGTAGAAAGGGAATTGATCAAAGACTCGTTTTTCTATTATTTACAAAATACAGAAATGAAGAGACAACGAGTATAGGTGCATTATTTGTAGACTTTCAACTTTTAATGGAAGTGTGGTATATCACTATATATATATATATATATATATATATATATATATATATATATATATATATATATATATATATATATATATATATATATATATATATATTGTAGCGAAGCCTCCGAACTATGAAATGGGTCGAACTCTTGAGTACCTTCTAGTGGGGCTACCCAACAAGGACGCCGCTCGGACTGAGAGCCCGTGCTTGGCCGTTACTGTCGCCATTGTGCTTGCTCGCTGTGGACCGGCTATTAAACGCCTTAACATTTTGGTGGAGAGTGCTGTGCCCTTCAAACATCTTCGGTTCACATTCGATGCCCTTGGAGCTTGGATCCCGTACCGTGCCTTCAACCATGCAACAAGACGCCGCCCAGCAAACGCTTCCTCCTGCGCCGACGCCATGTTCCGGTGTCCCCCGCATCCGCGACCCACCTGTCTTCACCGGCGCGGATGGCACCGACGTCGAGGACTGGCTCGTCATGTACGAACGCGTCAGCGTCCCCAATCATTGGGACGAGGCCGGTAAACTCGGCAACCTGGTTTTCTACCTCGCGGGTGTGGCCGGCATGTGGTATAACAACCACGCGTCTGATTTCGCAACCTGGTCCGATTTTAAGACCGCTATCACCAACGTTTTTGGCCGCCCTGCCGTTCGTAAGCTGCAAGCCGAGCAGCGCTTACGCGAACGCGCTCAGCAGGCCGGTGAATCATTCACCAGCTACATTGAAGACGTCTTGGACCTATGCAAGAAATGGAACGACAGCATGTCCGAATCAGACAAGATCCGGAACGTCATGAAGGGCATTGCCGATAATGCCTTCACGATGCTGCTGGCCAAAAACCCAGGCACAGTAGCTGAGGTCATCACGCTGTGCCAGAGCTACGAGGAGCTCCGCCGGCAGCGTTCGATGACCCGTCGCTCCACACCACGAGATGCAGGGCTTGCAGGCTTGGAGGCCAGCTGTGACCAGGTGGCACTGCTGGCAGACCTCAAGTCCTTCATACGTGAGGAAATCGCACGGCAGTTCTCTTTCCTGCCCTTCGCCCACCCACCGGCTGCTCAACAATCGGCCACTACCATTTCCCCCCCCCATCCGCCGAGCGATTGAGCAGGAAATAGCGGAGGTTATGCCTGCGTACCACCCACAACAGCTTCCAGCTCCTGTACCCCCAAGTTACGCCCAAGTGGTCGCCAGGCCGCCTCCAGTCGTTCAAGCGCCCGCCCCACTAACTTACGCCGAAGCTGCCGCACGACCTCCATCCTTTGCAGCGGGTATGCCGGCTACGTATGTTGACGTGACCTCTCAGACTCAGCTCCAGCACCCCCTGCAGCCTTTCCAGCCACCGTTCCGTCCATCGGCTCTTGCGTCATGGACAAGACCTACCCCGGCGAACCGATGGCGCACATCCGACAACCGGCCCATTTGCTTTGCCTGCGGTTACGCCGGCCACGTAGCACGTTATTGCACTCGCGTACAGACGCCCCATATCTCGTCGCCTGTTGCTGGCCAGATTAGGCGTACCTATCACGAGGAAACGCCGTCTATGCCACCGCCAACTCGCCTAGCTTCATCTTCTCGTAGGTCACCGTCTCCACGACGTCGTTCCCCGTCCCCCATGCGGCCAAGTTCAGCTGCTCACGAGCGGGAAAACTAGTCGTCGCAGTCCCCGAGGCAAGGACTGCGATGCTATCGCATTGTGAAAGCCCTCAGAGCCGCCCATCTAATGTCATTGACGTGCTTGTGGACAGTGTTCACGCATCTGCTCTTATCGACACAGGAGCTGCAGTATCCGTTATGGACGAAAAATTTTGCCGCTTGCTTCGTAAAGTGACGACGCCAATTTCTGGATTGTCCCTTCGTACCGCCGGTTTGCATCGTATCCATCCTACAGCAGGGTGCACAGCTCGCGTTGTCGTTCAGGACGTTCTGTATGTCGCCCAATTCATCATCATTCCCGCATGCTCTCATGACGTCATCCTGGGGTGGGATTTTCTCTCCCGCAACGACGCCGTCATCCATTGTGCCGCCGCCGAAATTGAACTCTCCCCCTTCTCGCATTTGACGCCGGAAGACAGTTCTTCGAAAGTGAGCAAGATTCTCGTGAAAGACGATACCATAGTGCCTCCAAGCTCCACGATGGGTGTATCTGTCTACTGCGCTGGACTCTCCGACACAATTGCACTCGTTTCGCCATCCGACCGTACTTGCCGAAGGAAAGGGTTGCTAGTACCTTTCGCGACCGTGCAAATCACCCAGGGCAACGCCTCTATTTTCGTGACCAACCCATCCCCGTACACTGTCACCTTGGTTCGAGGGGAATGTCTCGGCAGAGTGGAACCAGTGGATAACGCACAAGTCCTGGACGTACCTGATGACTCGCGTTGTCGCAATTTGCGTACCATCAGTGCTGTTTCCACTTCTGATTCGTCATCTCCTGATGTATTTGGCCCTTGCATTGATGACAACCTCACGTCGGTACAGCGTTCCCAGCTTCTGAACCTGTTGCGAAAATATCGTTCTTCTTTCGATGTCGGGCGAAGTTCTCTCGGTCGTGCGTCCGCTGTTACGCATCGTATCGACACTGGTGCCCATCCACCATTACGGCAACGTCCCTACCGCGTGTCGCCTGCTGAACGTCGGGAAATTAACGAGCAGGTTGATGATATGCTCAGACGCGACGTTATTCGGCCCTCGGACAGTCCATGGGCGTCTCCTGTTGTTCTTGTTGCGAAGAAAGATGGTTCTGCGCGGTTCTGTGTAGACTACAGACGGCTCAATAAGATCACTCGCAAGGATGTTTACCCACTGCCGCGCATCGATGACGCAATTGACAGCCTTCACGGAGCCGAATTTTTTTCTTCTCTCGATCTGCGCTCGGGGTACTGGCAAGTACCCATGGCTGATGACGCTCGACCGAAGACTGCGTTCATCACACCCGACGGCTTGTACGAATTCAACGTCATGCCGTTTGGTCTATGTAATGCACCTGCGACCTTTGAGCGCATGATGGACACCGTTCTGCGCAACTTGAAATGGCACACGTGCTTGTGTTACCTCGATGACGTTGTTGTGTTCGCTCCAGATTTCTCTACGCACCTCCAACGTCTGAAAGAAGTTTTTGCACATGTCAGCAATGCCGGCTTGCAACTAAATCTGAAGAAGTGCCGCTTTGCAGCACGGCAACTCACCATCCTTGGGTACGTCGTGTCCAAGGATGGCATTCTTCCTGACCCAGCCAAGCTTCGGGCCGTGGCCGAATTCCCCAAACCTGCGTCCGTCAAAGAACTGCGTAGTTTCGTGGGCCTGTGCTCGTACTTCCGACGCTTCATACGAAACTTTGCCACGATCATATCACCGCTGACGAAGCTCCTTGGAAGTAACGGGTCCCTCAATTCGTGGTCGTCGGAGTGCGACGACGCGTTCGCGAAGCTCCGCCATGTGTTGACATCTCCTCCCATTCTACGCCACTACGACCCTACGGCCCCGACGGAGGTGCACACAGACGCCAGCGGTGTAGGCCTCGGCGCTGTCCTGGCGCAGCGCAAACCAGGATTCCCTGAATATGTCGTAGCATATGCAAGCCGTACGCTCACGAGAGCTGAGACAAACTACACCGTCACGGAGAGAGAGTGCCTGGCGATCGTCTGGGCTCTTACAAAGTTTCGACCGTATTTGTATGGTCGCCCATTCGATGTCGTCACCGACCATCATGCACTATGCTGGCTTTCATCATTGAAGGATCCCTCAGGCCGTCTCGCCCGTTGGGCTCTTCGTTTACAAGACTACGACATCCGTGTGCTGTACCGCAATGGACGCCAGCATGCTGATGCCGACGCCCTCTCGCGCTCCCCTCTGCCTGAAGGTGATGTGCTCTGCTCAGTATCCTCGGCTGCTGTTTCTGCCATTGACGTTGACATAATCGCTACCGAACAGCGAAAGGATAATTGGATCGGCCCGCTGATCGACTTGCTCTCTGATCCATCCGCAACACCATCCACGCGTGCATTGCGTCGTCAAGCTCGCCATTTCGCCATTCGTGACGGCCTTCTACACCGACGCAATTACGACGCCGACAGCCGGCAGTGGTTACTCGTGATACCCCGCAGTCTGCGGTCAGAGATATGTGAATCCTTCCATTCTGATCCGCAATGCGCGCACTCTGGGGTATTCAAAACCTACCATCGCATTCGACAACGCTACTTCTGGCGCGGGATGTACCGCTATGTGCAGCAGTTCGTTCGCTCTTGCCTCACTTGCCAACGCCGTAAACCGTCAGCTCACATGTCGCACGCCAGTCTACAACCGTTACCTTGCCCTGACCGTCCCTTTGGGCGCGTAGGTATCGATTTGTATGGACCACTTCCTCTGACGTCGGCTGGTAACCGCTGGGCCATCGTTGCCGTTGACCATTTAACGCGATACGCCGAAACCACCGCTCTCCCTGCGGCTGCTGCGCGCGATGTTGCGTCCTTCCTGCTGCATCGATTTATACTGCGCCACGGACCACCCCAAGAGCTTCTCAGCGATCGAGGCCGTGTCTTCTTGTCGGAAGTCGTCGAAGCCATTCTGACGGAGTGCCATTCTGTCCACCGCAAAACTACGGCTTACCACCCACAGACGAATGGCCTCACCGAACGCTTTAACCGCACCCTCGGCGACATGCTTTCTATGTACGTCGCTGCCAACCACACTAATTGGGATAATATACCGCCCTTCGTCACCTACGCCTACAACACCGCCCCTCAGAGCACGACTGGTTTTTCACCTTTCTACTTGCTGTACGGAAGGCACCCGTCGCACACCATGGACACGATGCTCCCGTACACGCCGGATCCATCTGAGTGTACACCTATTTACGAGACAGCCAGGCTTGCTGAAGAGTGTCGCGAGCTTGCCAAGACTTTTACGACGCAAGAGCAAGAGCGGCAGAAGAGTATCCGTGATGCCAGCACCACTTCTGAGCCCACGTTCCTTCCTGGTGCGCTTGTATGGCTCTCGATCCCGACCTCTGCCGCTGGCCTCTCTTCCAAACTACGTCCCAAATACGAAGGCCCCTACCGTGTCATCGAGCGCACCTCACCCGTCAACTATCTGATCGAACCCGTTGAACAATCTTCGGACATGCGCCGCCGTGGGCGAGACATCGTCAACGTGGAGCGCCTGAAGGCTTATTATGACCCGCTCATAATAACAAGCTGTTAGGTCGCCAGGCGGCTCCCTCTTCGACCCCGGGGTAATTGTAGCGAAGCCTCCGAACTATGAAATGGGTCGAACTCTTGAGTACCTTCTAGTGGGGCTACCCAACAAGGACGCCGCTCGGACTGAGAGCCCGTGCTTGGCCGTTACTGTCGCCATTGTGCTTGCTCGCTGTGGACCGGCTATTAAACGCCTTAACAATATATATATATATATATATATATATATATATATATATATATATATATATATATATATATATACATATATATATATATATATATATATATATGTGTGTGTGTGTGTGTGTGTGTGTGTGTGTGTGTGTGTGTGCGTGCGTGCGTGCGTGCGTGTGTGTGTGTGTGTGTGTGTGTGTGTGTGTGTGTGTGAAATTATAATGGACGAAAAGAATACTTGCCGCGGGGGAAGGAAGCGTACCTACAACCTTCGGATAACGCCATTCGGATACGACGACATTGTTTATTTTTTTTTACATAAGAGACTGTCAGTAGACACTTTTCTAGGAGAGCAGGAGAAGCGTACCTGTGCGTCCCCTGGAGTCGGCGCCCTCTCCTCGCAGGTGGCTGTGCAGCTTCTCCGTGAGGCCATGCAGTCGCTCGGCGAAGCCGAGGTGCAGGTGCGGCCGATCCTCGGTGCGCCGGGACGCCGGCTGCAGCTGCGGCTCCTGACCGGTCGCAGGCGCACCCTGCGCGGCGGCTACCTGCGCTGCCTGCTTGGCCAACTCCGGCAGGGAGCCGCTGTGAGCCGCCGCAGTGTGCGAGGTTATGGGCGCGCACGCAGTCGTCGACGTCACGGCTGCCATCTGCGCGCAACCAATCGGAATCCGCGGTAAGTGAGGAAGGGGGCCGTCTCACGCCGTCAATGAATCATCATCATCATCATTTATTTGACCCTTAAGGGCCCCTTAGGGGCATTGCATAAGGGGGGGGGGCATTTTTCTAAATACAAAATCAAGGAAAAAAATAGAAAGTTGTACAAACACACGAGCAATACTTTTGCAGGATCCGAGAACAGACACACAGAAAATGTACTTATACAAGTATAAAAAACATGCGCGCACAAAATTTGCACATACAAGAGCGCAAAATACAGTGACAGTGGTAGAGTTTTAATGGGCTTCCATGTTTAAGTGAGCTGTTAGTAGTTGTTTGAATGCGCACGAGTCACGCTCTGAGACGATGGCTTCCGGTAAGTTATTCCATTCCTCGATGGCGACAGGAAGAAATGACTTATTGAATGTAACGGTCGTACCGAAAAGACGTTGGAAGCTTCTGGAATTAAATAGCCGGCGAGAATAGCGGGCGCGAATCCCGTGTGTTACTGCTGGAATATTTACGCTGAATACGTTGTGAAATTCGAACCTGTCCGTAGTGTCTTATTGTTACGATCAGATTATTTGCGAGACACCAAAGAGAGAGACAGAAATAAGACGGGAAAGAAGGGAGATGAGCCAGGCGAGCGTCTGGTTTGCCACCCTGCACTGTGGATGAGAGAATGGGAATCAAAAGAAGGAAAGAGAGAGAAGGAGAGCAGAGCTTGTAGAATGTACATTACCGTCCACTGTTAAAGGGAATACTCTAATAAGCCCCTGTAATATTGTGAGCCCCATAACTCCAAGTGGGCATAGAAACATTGTTTGTGCCCGGCGATAGTCTATCAAAACGAGCTAGAAAAGTGAACACAGCAGTAGTCTAATGCAAATCTAAGCCACTATGTTTTAGCCAGAGAGTGAAATCTGTATGTGGTGCACACCAAAGTGTTTCCTTTACAAGCGAATCCATGTGTACAAAGGCACTGAAAGTTCATCGACGGTGTAACCGTAACTATGTGAGCAGAAAAATATTCTGTGCAAAACCAGCTGTTGTCATTGGTGGCAAGTCGTACAGCTGAAAGGTCATTAAAGACACAAAACGACGAAGGAACGTTTCGTTGTCACTGAAAGCACACAACTCCACGCGGTCTTTTCTCAACTCAAGAAATATTTGGGCGGACGCAGCAGAAGTTTGTTTTGAATGACAGCTCAACCATATAATGCAGCCCCCTAATTCTTTGCTTAAAATAGGCACGTTAGTTGGATCTTTAGGCCACTACGGCGGCTCTGTTGCTCAGTGCCAGTGTGATCATCTCAAACTATCGTTCACTAGACGCAGATTACCCTTCCAACTCGACCTTCACAAGGACGTGCGACCAGTCTGCCTGCCGCAAGTAATCTTGCAGCACGCAGCAACGTGGCGGTACACGACTGTGTATGTGGCGCGGCATAATGCTACAAGATTGATCCGTCAAACGAAAACCAGTCATAAATTCAAAAAGGTATTGCCTTAACGCAAACGGGCACCTTTGTTCCCTTGTGTGGGCGTCCTAATTACGCTTAATAACTATCTCTGCCTTTCTTGCTTATAGCTACGGAGACGTTTAGTCAAACCTTACATGTCAAGCGATTTTTTTATTATTTTAGTGCATTTTTTGTGCGCAAAACTAATGAACATTTACAGCATGCGAATACTTCCCGCGATTGTCCCTGCATGTTTCGAAAGCTCACACTGACATTGCAAAAATGAACCACAACTTAAGCAATATTATAGCATCGTGTAAAAATCATTTTATTAAAACCTGGTAGCTAACTTAATATAATCGTGTTTAGTCCGGTAATGTCCTACCTATGACCTGCTATATGTAGTACGCCTTACATCAGGCGAAATCTCAAGTAGTTGAATGACGGAGCTCGAAGTAGAGATGAAGCTAAAGACGTTTCATGCGATTTTGGCTTATAGCAAAGCCGTTACATTACATATGGATGCATATTATTCCTTATTTCGCACAGAGCAGACAAAATAACTTAAACAAATATATGAACAGTCGCATGAAATAAATAAATAAGGTTGTCCCACTCGTAATCGGTTGTTAAAACTCATGTATGCTAAAGTTCTGAATGAATAGCGCATACTTTGAACTGTTTCGTATGAGAGCATCATAAGACAGACGCACGCAGTCTCTGCCAAAAGTCAATAAACTTTCGAGCAATTTTATCTGACGTAAGTATGATAGTCTCTGCCCTCCGATGCGGCATGCTTCAAAATCATATCATAATTTTGGCACGCAAAATGCCATAAATTATTATTGCTTTACGATGTGAGGTTAGCTGAGAAGGAAAAATTTTTGGAAAGCATGTTCGACTGTGCATATGAACAAAGCCATTGCAAATAACCGTCTTGGTACTTATTTCTCGAGTTTTGTTCACCAAGTCGCAATAACAACAACGTAAGACGTACAACGTAGTCCATTTTCTACGAACCGTTAGGAAGAGACCTGGTCTGCATGATGACAAAATTGATTTCGGTTCAGATAGAGTGGCGATAAGCCACTTTGGTAGCGCGTCTCCAAAAGGCAAATTACATTCCGACCATCTTCGAAGCGAAATGACATTTTGCGTAAGAAAACGTTCCTTTATCGAAAATTGCAATGGGGTACTCGAATGTTCCGCATTCTGGAACAAGAATGAACCTGCAAGTCTTGTTGCTTCATATATACAGCATGAGTAATATAATCAACCAAAGTGCAGTCATGCAGGAAGCTTAGCCAACGAATGCGAGAGCCCTGTTATACCGACTCCACTTCATCGCCGAAGCAGCGCGCTGAGGCAGAGCGCGAGAACGCACACGTGCACAATTTTCGCTGGACGTTAAAGAACTAAGTGGGGCTATACACAACCTCGTTTAGCCCACACGAACTGAGATCTGGGCTAGTTTGTAAGATTGCATTCTTGAACAGGTACAGAGGTATAGGGCAAAAACGAAGACACAGGTGAGGTACCTGTGATGCTGTGATGGTTCATGATTGAGTTGGTTTAGGGTGAGAACGCACAGGTATCAAACTACATCTTTTTGTGCTAAGCCTTATTTCGGCCTTTTAAATATAGTCCACAAATCTCCCCTGCGCTATTTAAATGGTGCGGGAGTGACTCTGGATATTTTAAGCTCGCCTACAAGATCTCCTAATGGTAATGCCAGTGCTTTTCTTCAGGCCATGTCAGAGGTTAATCTGGAGTCTCCCACCACAAAGACGCGTCTCCTAATAAACTGGTTTTGGAGCGTAAGACCTTCAAAATGTACAAAAGACCCTCTAGGTGTTTCATTAATTATATATAGAGCTCGAGCAAAACAGGACCACTTGAGATACACAGAGAAGCCGAAAAACACGCAATAAAGATTTCAGAAATAAGATACACGAAAACCTGAGTGAGTATCAAATCTAGTCCAAACTATACGTTATGAGTAGCACTGATGCATACGTGATGCTTCCTAAAGCATTCCGTGATGCTGACGTGATGATCTCTATAGCATACGCGATGATTACTTAACCGGCAACAGAGGGCCACTTAGAAGCACCAGTCAGGTATTCTTGACACGCAGAGGGCGTGCCTGTTCCACGAACCATTCGATGTCCTAGCGTTGTCCAACGTAGCGGAAGGGAGACTCAGCAGTAAAATATGATCCTCATCAGTCTATTCTTCCGAGCGAGGCATATGAAGACAGCCGTAGCAAGTACGACAATGAGCATGTGGTCCTGAATTTTCAGCAGTCTCCTTCACGCGATGTATACTTCGGGGCTGCAGGTCGCGTGACAACGGCGTCAGGCCATCCGTCCACGTACGAGGAGCACGTGCATTGAATTGTACACGTCGCCAAGTCGGGAAGATCGGTGACACTGGATAGATGTTTTCGAGACCTATGCCGGACACTACTCGAGCCTGCTGAATAGGTGTACGTGCCACCCGTTACAAGAATGTGTATACGCACGTGACATGAAAGAGTGCCAGCGACGAACAAGTCGCGGAAAGCGTCAAGCTTAGCGATAAACTGATAGAAACGTCACAAAAGGGTGCGCCGTAGTTCTTGGAAGAGCGAAAACATTATAGTAGCAATGTAAGTCATTGTTCTGGGAACGTATAGTAGCACTGTTGTTTGCGCCAGTCAATCGCTCTATAGCCTCGCAGAGACTATCCATCAAGAGTGGCGGCGGTTGCTTTCCTGTCGATTCACACAGAGGAACTGCCGAATGTACTGCAGCTGGTGAGGTCAATGCACGATAAATACGTAAATAAATAATTAAATAAGTAAGTAAAGAGAAAAGTAAAAAAACAACCACTAGTTTAAGGGCGATGCAAGAACTTTGTCGCAAAGGTTACAGAAGAGAAAGAGATCGAGGGACTGAAAACACTGTGAGGTCAACCTGGTAAAAGTAACCGGTTTGTTACCCTGGGTAGTGGGGAAATGGGGGTTATGCAGAAGACAGACAGAGATAGAGAAATAAAAGAAAAAAAAGACAGACACACACGAGGACAAACATGCACGACGTTGAGATCAAGGTCTTTTTGAGAGGCCACTTTAACGCAAGAAGCCCAGTAGCGCTTGCCCAGCCTTCTTTTGAGACGTTATCTCCGGTCCATGGCGCTGGATTCGTTCTTCCGAAAGAGTTCGGTCGTCTAGTTAAACAAACGTATTGCAAAGCGCCTGTCTCTGTAAACAAGGTTATAGGAAATACTCATATCAGCGTTCAGTCAAGGAGTAGCAATGTAAATGCAAGAAAAAAAATTAATTTTAAAATAGAGCTAGCAATCATATTACGTGACGGAGAACACTTAATCTGAGAGCGGACTGCTGCCGGCACGACACTCCTGTAGAGGCACGTTCAAAGCGTGTCGTTGTGAATGGACACCACATCGACGATGCTGGCACGGAAATATGCTAGAGCGACAGTGCCACGTGCTTGACTGCCAGAATATTGAGCTTGCTTTTGCTTCCATCGGGCGCTTCGCCCACTGCGTGAGCGACGCACGCATTGTAAGAATACAGTGTGAGGAGACGAACGCCGTTTACATAAGCAATCTGGATGAATCATTCTTTGCCCTGAAGCCGGGTAGATGATCCCATTTTACGGCAATATCCAGACAAGCAAATGTCTTTGCTCTTCATAAGTGAAGACGAGAGGCATTGATCTATAGAACTATAGTGAGAGGGAAAACGTTTAGATTAGAGAACGTCCACGCTTTACGTCTTGTCAGCTGTCGCTCCAAAGGACAGGGCGTGCGAACACGCACAACAGAAAGAAGTAAGGACATCACAGACGCCGACTTAAAACTGCAGACACCAGAGTGAGATTTGTTTCGTAAAATACAAGAATAAATTTACTGATTGCCGTATACAGGCGCGGTGCATAAGGTTCCCTTTATCTGTTGATTCTTCTACGTAGGACAGACGGGCCACTGGATATAACCAGAGGTTATTGGAACATAAGAGGTTGCAAACCGGAGGCTCTGTCTGCAGAAAAAAGCCTCTGATACTAACCTTTTAAGCGTGTGCGTCCTAGAAGTTTATTCCTGCAGACTATTTCGTAAAACAATGTAGAAGCACTAATGACATTTGGTTTGGACAAGGTATCAAATTGTTCAATGGTCGCGGAAACAATTTTATGGCGGCAGCCTCGGTGAGGTGTGCGAGATTTCGGTGAGTGATGATTTATAATTTACACACATGAACACTGACGAGAGCCACTGGCGAAATATATCACAGTTCACCAGATATTTCACAGCAATACACTAATATTTATTATTAGGGCAAGGTATTTGGGAGTGCTTGCAGGTTCACTGTGCAACGCGTGTGCATTCAATGCATTACTAGGTCGAAAATAGGGCGATAAGAAATGGAAAACAAGTTTTTTCAGACACATCAATTGAGTTAGTACAGCTCGCAGGTGTTATTTGTTGGAGTGGGAACAGAGGGTTGGCATACGTACGAAAGTGACTTGTGTACAGGCAAATTTCTGTGAACCAGCCCTATATACAGGCTCTGACGAGCGGATGACCACGAGGTTCGCACATCAACTGATCAAGCAACGAAACAACGGACGAGTGCGACAGAGAGAGACACTGCGAGTGGGCACACACAAACAGCTGTCGAGGATGAAAACATTGGGTGTGAAGCACAGGCACGGGTCCACTTTTTTTTTGCGGGCACATTGCGCGAGCAGCCGCGCTGTTCACGCGACACCACGTTCCAATACAACAGCAAGAGGGCCGGTGTGACGACGCGCAGTGGTGGGCGGACGGGATGGGCCACGAAGAAAGAGGAAGCGCAGGAGGTGTGAAGAAGAAGAAGAGGCCTTACCTTGGCGCTCTTGTCAAGGGAACCGCCGGTTAGCGTCCTATGCAACACGGCCGTCGTCTTCCTATCATCTAGCGTTTCGTCCTTCTGAAATTTGCCCGCCACCAGGTGACGGAACTGAAGGAGGAGGAAGGGAAGAAGGAAGGAAGGAAAGGCAAGGGGGGAGGGAGAGGCAGAAGACACGTCAGTCACCGGCGGCCCACACCCGCGCACACATGCAACGCACACAGCGACTTCCTGCGATTCGAGCACAAGCGGTATCACCGGCCCAGGCAGCAGCGGCGGCAGCAGCAGAAGCAGCGACGGCGACAGTGGAGGACGCAGTGTCCCCGTGCCCCAGCTACACAATGCCGTTCCGACGCGTAGGCTTTGGAAAAAAGCGCTTCCGGAGTCTAGACCTGGAAGCGCGCAGCTACACAGCGTGGCCGCCTATTATGAATCAGGCTGCAGGCGATAGCAGCGAGCAATCGATGACAACAAAGGGCAACAAGTGCAACGCTATATGCATGCAAAGGAATGTTTCATACGCGCTTGCGCCAAAGGAAACGCAAGCCAAGTGCTTACAACAAGTCACCGTATGCTTGAGTGTATTGTACAGTTATCTCATTCACTGATACAGAAGCTAGCACACTCTACTACGTATATAACTGCACTCAGCCTTTCTGTTTGTGGCACAAGTTTTACGTGACTTTGTTTATAGTACATGCTGCGTTTCTCTGTACTCTGTCATACATGTTAACAAATGAACGTGTGCATAGCCCCGGAGCATCTTGGCCTTCTTTTGGCTGCTCTATAGTGACCAACAGTTTCAAATTCACTCCTTTTGAGTCCAGCAGTCTAACGGAGTCGTCACTTCTGCCATAGATCACTTACTACTACTACTACTACTACTACTACTACTACTACTACTACTACTACTACTACTACTACTACTACTACTGTTCGTAAGCCCATAGTGTATTCTTCGGGTGTGCTTTACAGAACAGCCGAAGCACTTCTGAGAGGCCACGTAAAAATATCGGGCATCTAAGATCTACTCCACCGGGTGGCACAACGATCCCTACTGGTCACCCCCTTTCCACACACACACACACACACACACACACACACACACACACACACACACACACACACACACACACACACACACACACACACACACACACACACACACACACACACACACACACACACACACACACACACACACACACACACACACACACACACACACACACACACACACACACACACACAATCCTTCTTTTTTATGCAATAATTAAAAAGAACATTCATTACCATGCCAGTTAATTGTCGCTCAAGCAAGCATACTCGCGCTCAGATATCACATGTATCCAGTAGAACTATTAACTTGAACCGGAAGCATCGATTTCAGGACTGGAGTATTACGAAAACTGGAATTGCTCGGAAGCGAAACAGGAGCATAACTCCTTGCTTATAACATAGTTATCACGCATACGCATGGGGCCAGCCTCAATATCGTTGAATCAGAAATACGGGCAATTATTGGATACTATTCATCATTGAATCGAACGTATTGTCCTTGCGTAAAGGACAGGGATGGGACTGTGAAGGCACATGTATAAAAAAAAAGCATCTTGATATTGAACAGGGATCCTGTGAAGGAGCCGAATCGTCTCTGTTTTAAAGAACACATCTTTACTTTGGTCGGAGCTGGGTTATCTTTGTCCATGTCATTCCCCGATCAGGCGGCATTCCGTCCCACTCTCGAGTTCAGAACACACGTAGAGATTATGAGACTTTCCTTGCACATTAAGTTTAAAATTTGCCACTTGCGTTGACCTCATGGAATAATTTCTGGCGGAGTTTAGCACGACCGTGATGCTTTTTTTTTTTTGCTCAATATGAGCGAGAACTCGTGTTAGTTGACTGAAGGGTGTAGAAGCGATTTTGTGATTCAGAGAGTCCTAGGTCAACACAAGGAACTTCGCCGCAAGTGTAAGTGGGTTTTTGCTCCATTTGCTGCGTATTTATATATAATGCGGTGATGAAAAAATGGATCCATTAAAGTGGACTTGCCTTTCTGCTATTTTCAGATGAAAACCATCTCCTTATTCAGAAGAGCTCTCATAAAAAGGGCGAAAACAAAAGAAAGTAACGTGAAACTATGAATTGGTTCTGGGGTGCCCAGAACTGATCGCACAACAGTAGTGGCTGCAACCCCACCCATCCCCCTAGAAACCGCCGTTCCACGCAGTGCCAAGAGTACTCTTTCATGCAACGTGAAATCCTTCCCATCCCCGCCTATACTCGACGGGCCTCGCCATTTGTCAAATGTAATCCCACTTCTGACTTGTTTCTTTCATTCTTCCAAGAAAAAGGCTGAGCATCGGCGTTTACTTTGGCTTTAACGCACTTTTATTTCTTTGTTTCCGCCACCGCAGTTAACGCTCTTTTTCTCTTTGACACGCGAGCCTTGAGGGTTCATGCACTGATCCTCGTATGACGCATTTCCTTCAGCGAACCCTTCTCGCAGCTCCGACCTGGGGCGCTCCGTGGTTGTACACAGTTGTACGCGTGCGTGCGTGCGTGCGTGTGTGCGTGTGTGTGTGTGTGTGTGTGTGCGTGTGTGCGTGTGTACGTGCGTGCGTGTGCGCGTGTGTGTGCGCGTGCGTGTGCGCGTGTGTGTGCGTGCGCGTGCGTGTGTGTGTGTGTGCGTGTGTGCGTGTGTGCGTGCGCGTGCGTGTGTGTGTGTGTGTGTGTGTGTGTGTGTGTGCGTGTGTGTGTATGTGTGTGTGTGTGTGTGTGTGTGTGTGTGTGTGTGTGTGTGTGTGTGTGTGTGTGAAAATAAGCAGAAGGAAAAGGTAAGAGCAAATACAGCGCCATCTGGTGACTTTGTGGGAACACCTATTTTTAAGATAACTGCCAACTGGGAATACTGGTATACATTCATGATGAAAAATGTGAGACCGGCACGAAGACCCAGAAAGAACACAGTACGAAGCTCTTTGTCTTGTGTTCACGGTGCTTTTCCTTCTTATCCTAGCTGACTTACCGTGGATAGGTTAAGGTTCACATCACCTCGACTACTACATTTCCTTAAGTCATTTCATTAAAAAAAAACCAGAAAGGTTACCCAAAAAACCAAAATGAGCAAATAAAATGAGACAACAGCTATACTTGACTCATTCAACCTACGCCCGTATTTCTTCTTTGCGACGCTCAATGATCACTCAATTGTGAACGTGTACGAACTACGTATTAAGGGAAAAACTGTTATATACGACATGCGTAAATGACAGATGGAGTAGGCGAACGAGTGAAGAATTTCTCACAAGATACAACGAAGTCGTTACCACCATTTAAGGACACAAAGGGGTTGCCAAATTCTGTCGGACGTGTCTTTCTGGATTTCAAGCTTAAACAATTCAGGCGCCTCGCTCCATGTTGAGATATACAGCGGACAAACTAGCTCAGCCGAGTCGAGTAACTGCAACAGACATTGCTTGCTGGTCAGATCCCACGCACACGAAAATGTCAGAATGCATCAACACGTACAATCCTTGAGACAACGTGGAAGCTTTTTAGCTTGAAGTTTGTTAGTTGAAACTCACTGAAAGCAAAGACTGGGATGGAATGCGAGAAGTCCATAATAAAAAAACACTTGGCTACTACAATGTGTAATATCTGCCAATAAGGCGAAATTCAGCCTTCGTACGACGTAAGAAGGGCATTGTGCGATATTTTTGATATCTTAGTAGACATCAAGTGACAGAAATGAATCTATACTGGCCACGTAATGGGCAGGATTGAAAAACAGAATAGTTACCAAGAGATAGTACACGGAGTCAAGGAGGGCAGATAGCTAGATGAAGTGACGAATTAAGAAGTTCGCCGTCATACAATAAAATCAGCTGTAGTAAAAGTCCGGCGACTGAAAAGTACTTGGTAGTGCGAGGTGATGTACGAAGGGCCGCCGACAGTAAGTTGAGACTACCTTGAAGTATTATGTACATTAATGATGCAATATTATAAGTAACCAGATTGTGTACACTGAGTACATTGAAATAATGAAACAAGTTGTCGTCTCTTACACTCACATTATTAAGCATTATAATGCACAGAGCTCTTTTCTGAATAATTAGTACGTATTTAGGGTGAGCTTTGTACGTGCAACCCCATAAAGCAATGCAATAATTTATGTGTGAATAAATGCATCAGTAATAAAGTATACGCGGTCTTTATGTAGAATTAGTGAACGCTGCTAAGTGAGGGAGCATTTCAGTTGGCCTCTCTTTCGTTTTTTTTCTCTATATATTTTCTTCCTCTTCCTCATCTGATCCTTTGAGGTGTAACCTGGTTACCCTCTACCCACGACTTTTTTTTTTTGCCTTGTTCTGTCTCTCCCGTCCTCAGCGGTGGAGCAGTGGTTATAGCGCCCTGTTGCAGACACGAAAGTAGCGGATTCGATCCCAGCCACGGCAGTCCCATTTAGATGGGAACCAATTTCCAGTGGCCCGTGTAGCGTACGATGCTATAGGCTAAAGGACGCCAGATGGTCGAAATTTTCAAAGCCCTTCACCGCGGCGTCTCTCATAATCATATCACAGTTTAGGGACGCGAAACCCCAGATACTATTACTATCTCTTTCTCTCTCTCACACAACACCACGTTTGCAACACGAGAAGTTGCGAAAAAAAAAAACTACCTTGTACAGAAGGTGCTCGAACCACCTTCGTTTCGTTGTATATAACCTCAACAAAGTAATATCTTCGAGGAAAAGAGTAATGTGTGACACCACGTCGCTGGAAAGTGTAGAAAATGAGAACCCTAAAGAATTTCTCTGCTGCGTACTGAAAATGAAAGTGTGAACGCGTGCGATAATCGATGCGGAGGAAAAAAAAAATAAAAGAAGGTGACTTCTGACGGAAGGGCGCCAAGAGAGTCCTTTCTCCTGCACCCAGCACGAAGAAGCAGCTGCGGTGACACAGTCGTCACTATTCTGGGAAAATTGAAGTGCTGACGCCGCTTTGAAGCATCTCATTATTTTTAACGAAGCCCAGCAGGCAAACGTTAGTTAGCAAGATTGTTGCGGTGCAAGCTCTTCTCGGCGCTATACGTCGCGCCTTATTCTTCTATCATTATTTTTTTCATATTTGTACGCGCATTCTGTAAATGCAGTCCTCACTCGCTTCTGTTTTTGGTTCTCTTTCAGAGAGGGTCTCTGTTCAAAGAACGTGTGACATTAAGAAAAAAAAAAGGCCTTCACGAAGCTTCATTCGCAGTTCTCAAAGCGATTCATTGTTGTCAGATGCAATGCATATTGCACGTACTTCTTTGACGACAAAGAAGCCCTATATTACACCTATAAGTAATGAGCCGTTTCAACTTCTTGTAGTGCTCACAACGCGTTGCGGTTAAAAAAGCAAAGGTCGAATTTTTTACGCGAAGTTGATACAAAGAGAGAAAAATCATCAATTTCTCGTTTTACAAACTTATTTTCTGTCAAATAACAAGCGTTCGCACATGAGCAATAAAAAGGAGATTTATTTTTTCATTCAAGACATCTATACGTCTGTGCTGTGCAATGGTTTCCCCAAATAATACGCTAAGTAGCAATTCTCACCTTTTTTTTTTACCCCCCCGATTATAAAGCAGTTTCCCCTGTAAACCAAAAGTACTATTAAGCCACAAACACTATACCTCGCGATTCTGATCCTGCGAAAGCGAATATGCAACGTATATTTTGGGCACCGCAATCACCTAAGAGAGTATGCGGTTCTTTTATTTCCGCAAAAATATGGCATCGAGAAATTTATGCCTGGTATTACGCAGCAACGGGGCTCTGCAACCACTTGCGGTAATTTCATAAGCCAGACCAAACCAATTTGTGCCACGTGGTTGGTTGATTCGGGTCGTTGCAGCGGGTGAGCCCAGCGTTGTCACTGCCGGACGACAAGGCCCAGTCCTCCTAGTCGGGTTGCGCAATGTTTTCTTGTCTGTTTTGTCGTCTCGTCGCGCCAGCTTGCACGATGCCAATCTTCACCCAGTAACGGACGTGGGGTAGCGGTATACGTGTTTATCACGCCGTATCATCCATTGTGTGGTTCGCACCTTGGTTAGGATGCTAACGTTACGCTTGCATTTTTTGTGTTTTTACTCAAAGGAACGCTTTGCTGAACGTTGCGGGCGCGATACCAAATAACGTATTGCGGTTATAACCAATCACGACGAATTATGGCTATAGCGGCATTGCTGTAAATTTGCACCAGTCAACCACTTCACTGTGAACAAAAGCTCGACTGTTATATTCTAAAGCAAGCATTACGAAAGCTGCTGTTATTAGGCCACTCTGAAAGGATCGCTTATAGATATACACATGGTTAGTCTAGTGTATATAGACTCGAACGGGGGTGGAATGTTTATGTATCGTACAAATCTAGGCTACCGAATCTCCATAGGAGGCTCAAACTTTGTCCAGCGCAACAGAAGACACGAGAAAGCAGACGCGCAAATCTGTGACAGATTACTGTTTAGAGCGAAATGAAAAAGTGTGCAACTGCTTACCTGACAGCATACCAACCAAATCGCTTTTGTCAGAGTGCAGCAGGGGATTATTGTTGCACTGAATGATATGTTCGAAGTTAATAGCGCTATAAAAGCAACTCTGGTTTCCGAAGCTGCGCAGGTCTCACGAAACCTAGTGGACATACTTGCAGTGTCGATGCGTATCTAGATATGAGCGTGCTGTGTGTGCTTTTGTGATCGCGACGTACGAACGTGTCATAATTATCGCCCGGCCTCTAAATAATCACGCCACGCGATTGGCCAGGCTGCCTCACTAGCTTCTCATCAACATTTCCGGGGACGACTCACGGCGCTAATAAAAACACCGAAAGTTTTATTTGTGAAAAAAAAAAAGATTAGTTTAGTGTCACACAATCCTTCAACTTTGTACGCCCACGCGCCAACTGAGGTTTCAACGCTCAGAACAGTTTGTTTGCGTCCGTCCCTTCGCGTCGGTTCCACTCCACTACACAAAGCTGCTTATCGAATTCGCAGATCGCATATATTCACGGCGATACGACTCATATACACATGTGGCCGTAATTCATGGCTAACGCCGAAGGCGATCTCGAAAGTTTTCTTTTGTTTTATACGGCTGTTCTCGTCGGAGCGCACAGTGCCTCTTCGTTGAAGCTAAACGCGGATGATAACGACGCGCTTTTGCGGCTCGGGAAACGCGCAAACAGCTGAAAAGGCCGAGCCGTATCGAGCGCCTGCCTGCTAGAAAAGCGCATTACGGGTGGGGATATCGCAGAAGCGTCAAACGTGCCGACATCGTACAAAGGCGATTCGCTTCGCCCGTGAAAAATAGCGCACTCGTACCGCTAAGGACATTCATGAATTTGTGCGCGAAAGTGGGCTTTGACTGTCAGCAGGGAGCGAGCTTGTGTTCCAGACACAAGCGTCGGCACGCAAACAAGGCACGCCCGTACCCTGTTTTCGCGGGAACCGCCGCCGAAGCGTCGCCAAAAGCCGGGATAATGATGTTTGCTGAGCATCCGAATATGGTGTTATCTATCAACGGCTCTCGACCGATTGCACCCGTACGTGACGGTGTCGCAGTAGTAAGACTTTGTAATATAATCAACCTGTAAGTGTTAAGATTGATTTGATTAATTTGTGGGGTTTAGCGTCCCAAAACCACTATATGATTATGAGAGACGCCGTAGTGGAGGGCTCCGGAAATTTCGACCACCTGGGGTTCTTTAACGTGCACCCAAATCTTAGTACACGGGCCTACAACATTTCCGCCTCCATCGGAAATGCAGCCGCCACAGCCGGGATTTGATCCCGTGAACTGCGGGTCAGCAGCCGAGTACCTTAGCCCCTAGACCACCGTGGCGGGGAAGTGTTAAGACACAATTGTCGAAGGTGTAAAAATGCTGCGACACGAATTCATTGATGCATTTGACGTTTTGTAACACTTTTTTTGGTCTTTCGTTATTTTCTTTTTTACGGTGTAAATGAGTGTTGTTTTTCATTCAGAGTTATAAAATTGGCCACGCGAATAAGAAAATGTGTAGAAGGCCCCTCACCGCGTTTTGATGCACGAAAAACAAGGTAACGGGGAATATTCTATAAGCCGTGTTTTCGCAAGTTTTTCATTGTACAGAGGTTTCAGAACATACGGAGTCGTTTCTACGTAAGACTCCGCTTTGCAAACCTTTCGTACGCAGCCACTCATCCAGAAACAGACACACTATATTGTTTTCTGTATTCCCCTTCATCGTCATTCACACGCAAAAAGGGCGCACGATTTCTCAACTATCTCCATACGTCTACTACGTGGCGGCACAGTCGTAGGCGCTCTTTGTGTGTCTGCACTACTCGAGCAGTGAAGCAAGGGACTATTTTGGAATTATTAGGCTGCGAATGTTGTCTAGGCTTGGTCGTTTGATAAAAAAGAAATAAAAAAACAGCCGTCGCACAACGCTGTTTGGGGGGTGGGAGGGGGTAGATGCACTGAAGTATTGCTCCGCCTCCCTACCTCTCCCCTTTCTTCGCTAATGGGGAACTCTGAGCACGCCTTTGGACGTCAGTATTAAGGTCAAAAACACACGAAGGAAACGTATTATTAATATGATTGAAATATGGTTTTCAGCTGGCCGTATTCAGCGTTTCCCACAGTGTGGTATCTACGTCTGCTAAATACAGATATAATATACGAACACAATAAGCCCGACCATCACGACCCACACCTCGGAAAAGTGGACAAATTCTACGAGTCACCAAAAACCGGGTACGCACCCGACGCAGATATATAACGCCATATGAATAAAGAAGGAATAAAAACCAACGATCCTTTGATTTGAGCATATATATATAAGTCACATTTGTATTCAGTTGATAACAAGGTACTGAAACGGTAAAAACACATTTTCCCTCTTCGGCTTATTACTCTCAGATATGGTCTTCAGAGATAACTCAAACATTGAAGAGAAGTATACCACAGGAAATTCGGTAAAACGATGCAGGAAACAAGCGCACTAACTATATTCTACGTAGCTTTTGTCAATGAGCAAGAAAACTGAAATAAATCTAATCAAAATAGATGCACTACTCATGTCGCTAAACACAGCCATAAATAGATGCAAGCAAGGCATGACCTGAAATCAATCGATCAAGGCACTGCTATACTACACTACCACTAGACCGTGTAATGCCATCGCTAGCAGGGCAGACTACTAGCAGGCGATGCAAGCGCGAGCATTCATCGCGACACAAAGCCGTTTCGTATCAGCACTACTACAAAGTCAGTACACAAACGCACGCCAGGTAACAGCATTCTCTTCTGCAGGACATCCACATACTATAAGGCGGGAAATAAGTTGGGCTTTTTAAAAGAAGCGGTGAGAGAATTAGACGCCCGCGTTTTTAGTGCGAGTCAACACACTACTAATACACAAGTGCGCAAGCGTCCTAACACTGTAGAGCACGCTGTAGACGCGGAAAGCTATTCAGCGTGACTCAAAATTAGCATGATTTTTTTCTCCCAAAAAAGGTAGTGCTGTGACGTGATGGAACTTTGTAGAGAAACTATATATTAGTATAATTATTCACGCGGCATTTTGGTGTCACAAAAGTAGTAAGACGGTAAGTTGTGCCAGTTGGTTAGGATCCATCGTGAACTTACTTACAGCGCAACATCAGAAAAAATACAGGACAGGGAAGGAGCAAAAGAGAAAGAAAAGGCCACAGTGCCATGCTTTTCTTTCTCTTTTGCTCCTTCCCTGTCCTGTATTTTTTTTCTGGTGTTGCGCTGATGGATCACACAAGTATTTTTACACTTTTTCAAACTTTGCCCCGTACAGACTCGTTCTTACATTACAAAACTAGCCCAACTAGCTCACATATAGGTATGAAGGTAATTTATTCTGCGACACGCTTTAAATAGCTCCAAAGCTGAGTTCGTTTATATGACACATATCGAAGAATAACTTGTACTTTGCGAAGATTCATTTCATTCCCTCTAGCTATAAAATAAATTGACAGATGACTTTCCAGAAGACGATGACGAACGCGGACGCACGAGTTGTCAGAAGCGAAGTTAGTAGTGACTCCTGTAATTCTCGTTCGATAGCGAGCGAAAGTGGAGGTGGCACGTACCTTGAGCAGTCTTCCATCGGCGATCTGCGCGCGCGGCGGGGCCGGCTTGCGGACGAACGAGAGGAACAAGTGCTTGACCAAGTCCCGCGGGGTGTCCATCTCCAGGTAGGTGTCCATGAAGGCCTGGAAGCCCTCCAGGTCGATGTCCTGGGAGAAGGAGAGAATTCCGAGCCTCAAGAGCAAGACCATACGTTCCCAAACGGGCGTCAAATAGACTCCGGCATACTCCGCGCATCAGAACCTGCTGTGATGGTTTGAGTTCGACGAATAAGGGATGAAGAGAGAGAGAGAAAAAAGACAGATAATAATAATATCTGGGGTTTCACGTCCCAAAACCGCCATTTGATTATGAAAGACGCCGTTGTGAAGGGCTCCGAAAATTTCGACCATTAGGCGCTCTTTAACGTGCACCGACATCACAAAGCACACGGACCTATACCATTTTGCCTCAATCGAAATGAGAACACTGCGAATCTAAGCTACGACTTTCGGGTCAGCAGTCGTTCCCCATAACCACTGCTCCACTGTGGCGGACAAAGAAAAGACAGTGAGGCTACCCAGAACTTGGTATGAAAATTTATTTATTTATTTATTTATTTATTTCGACATACTGCCAATCCCATCAGGGATTTTAGCAGGAAGGGCGTGAACATGAAAATTCGAATGAGTACACAATAAAGACATACATCGCGATAAAGTACAGAATGAAACTAACAGAATTGGATCATTTAACAGTTTCAGATCAAAGAAGGCATAAAACATTAGTGTAAAGAAAAGCTGTCAGAAGAAAATAAATGCAGCAACTTGGTTGACACATTGGTTGACATATTGGCATATGCATCAAGAAACACAACAAGAAATTACAGCAATACGAAACTACCCTACAATATGGCGAAGTATTTCAAGGAAGGGCAAATTTATACACACTGAAAAACAGAATTATGTTCAAGAATCAACAGAGCGATTTCTCTTCACCTGGATTCAGTATTAAAAATTGCTTAAAGAAAAATATGATGACATGATACTTCGCTCGTACAATTTTCACACGAACACTCATATTAAAATCAACCAGGTGATTCCGTTTGCATAATACAAAGTTCATTTTCGACAAGGGTTAGGAATTTTGCTAATTCGGTAGTGCTGGAGATACTCGGATCCAGTTTATTCTATTCATTAGTGGCTATCGGAAAGAATGAGTACTTAAAGCAGTTTGTGTTGAAGGAGTATTCGTTAAGTCTCATTGGGTGTTTTTGGCGTGTTGTTCTAGTTTGATCAAACGTAAGATAGGCGGATACATCAATGTTTAAATGACCATGGATTAATTCAAGTATGAATTTTGCACGTGCTAACCTTGTTCTATTCATTAGAGTAAGTAATCCAGCTTTTTTAATTATTTTAGTCGGAGAATCTGTATGTCTGTACTTGTTGTAAATGAACCTCATAGCTTTCCTTTGTATTCCTTCCAGTTTCGTGATTTGCTGTTTTGTGAATGGTGACCAAATAATATTACGGTATTCAAGTAATGATCGCACAAGGGAAGTGTATGCAAGCAGTTTTAGAGAAGGCGGGGCCTGACGAAGCCGGTATCTGAGTGCAAACAAGCGGCGTAGTGCAGCTGAAGTAACGTAACTTATGTGTTCGTCCCATCTTAGATCTTCAGTTATAATAATTCCAAGATATTTATGCTGATTTACTCTAGTTATGGGAATGTCATTGATAGTGTAAAAAAAATTTGACCTAGTTTTTTTTCCACTTACTGATAAAATTGTACACTTGTTTGCATTAAGTGACATCTGCCATTTACGGCACCAGCAGGAAACATCTTGTAAAACACTATTTAAAGCTACATGGTCCTCCGTTGAGTTTATTTCTCGATATAGCACGCAGTCATCCGCGAATAATTTGATTTTTTTCCTTAATATTTGTAGGCAAATCATTAATAAAGAGAAGAAACAAAATTGGCGCCAGCACACAGCCCTGCGGAACTCCAGATGTGACGGAGGTGGTAGCAGAGGTTTCATCGTTAAATTACACATACTGTGTACGATCAGTAAGATAATTTTTGATCCAGTTAAGAACAGTAGAATTTCCTAAGGTGGCCTCAAGTTTTTGAAGTAGTTTCTTGTGTGATACCTTGTCGAATGCTTTGGCAAAGTCGAGGAAGATTAGATCAGTTTGTTTTTGGTTGTCAATACTCTGGGATACCTCATGTGTTAATTCCACTAATTGGGCTATGGTTGAAAGACCTCGGCGAAAACCATGCTGATAGGGAGATAATATACGTTTTTCTTCTAGGAAAAACAGTTATTTGTTTAAGAATTATGTGCTCCAAGATTTTACAGATTGTACATGTCAGGGATATACGTCTAAAGTTAGATATATCATTTCCGCTTCCTCCTTTATGCACAGGAATAACTTTGGCCTTTTTCCACTCCACAGGTAAAGAGCACGTTGATAGTGCTCTTTACCTGTGGAAAATAATGAAGAAGGAACCCGCCATGGTGGTCTATAGTGGCTATGTTGCTCGACTGCTGATCCGAAAGTAATTGGATCGAACGCCGGCCATCGCGGTCGAATTTCGATGGAGGCGAATGTTAAAGACTCGTGCATTTAGGTTTATGTGCAGATAAAGAACGTCAGGTGGTCGAAATTTCCGGAGCCCTCTACTACGAAGTCCCTGGTAATCATATATCGTGGTTTTTGTGAAAGAGGAGTCTGTGACGACATTACAAAGGGAGGAGTACTACACTGTCCAAGTACTACGCATCAACATTGCCTGAGAACAGTCACAAATTGTTCTTCAGCCCAGCTTCGTGATGGAACCAGACTGCATAAAGGGTGGAAGTGTTGGGAAGACCCTGCGTCCAGCTGGGGTAGCGAACCAACTTCACGTAAAACTCAATGTTTTGAAGTCAACATTTTCATCGGAAAACCGAACACACACTTACTCAACACCATATAGTCAGGACATCATACAGCCAACACCAAGAACAAAGAATACGAAAATTCAATTTACGACTCCACAGCCTGCATTTCGAAACGGCTGATCGGATTCCCTTGGTTTTGTCTAACATGGGAATTGGTCGATTCCTCTTTTTTTGTTGTTATTCAGTAATTATAACTTTGTGTCAGCTTGGCAGTGCGTTTTCAAGCATTTTTTTATGTTATTGAGTTGGGTATTACATTGCCTTAGCAGCAGTAGCCATCCGACTAAACCCGTTCAGCGATCAAGGGTGCTTTGCGTTGTTGGCCTTCATGAACATCGCTGTCGCGTATACCAATTGAAATGCAGCAGCGGGACCAACTATGACGGCCAACGGGACAGAGGCTTCTACGAAAGATGAAGGGCTTAAGCAAGCTGAGTGTATTGGCCCTTGACGAACAGGATCGAACCTGGCTTCCCAGTGAGCCGCATCAGAAGAAGTGTTCAAAAGGCCGCAAAAATTTTGGCGCTACGCGTGTGAAACTGAACAGGCAGTTCTAAGCAATACGCTCTGGCACACTATATTTGGTTCATTGCTGATACACGTTCTTTGACTGCGACCGCAAGAACAAGCAAGATAACACTCAGATCACCAGTTGTGTTCTCAATGTTTTCTTAATGTCTTCATCTTCTCGCGCTGTTAAAAAAGTGTATTAGCAGTTATGAGGCACGACGCACATGAACTCAAGATGAATTCATACTGAATGCAATAGAGTCATAGCATCATTGATTTTATTCATTTCATAATCAGCCAGACGTAATCCTCGAACCCTTTTACCCTCCCATAATAATTTTGGTCTACCCTAAGTTAAGGCGATGATCACAAGAGCGCTCAGATGCTATAGCGGCTAGATAGATACGTTGACAGGAATGTTCAAAACGCCTGCAGTCTATACTAAGAAATGCTTCGCATTTATATGCAAGCCTCACTTGAAGGTCCTCGAAAACTTGACCATCTATTTTCAGAGGCAAGTAATTAGCCAATACATCCGCATTTTCTTCTCCAAGCCAGTGCAGCGTCATTCATTTTTCTCGGTGTCACAGCCGACAAGACTTGATCACATGCGTTAGCTGAACGGGTCAGTTCCCGTCTTGCTCGGCCGTCAGAAACGCCGTAGTTTGTACACGTTAAAGCGGCCCAAGTCATACGTCAGACGTCGGGTACTTGAAAGTTTTTCGCGAGCAGACAGGGATGCAGAAGGGAGCGTTTCTCGGGTTCCCTTGTAGCTGTATACGCACTTCGCTTAAAAGCCGCATCCTTGGCTGCTGCGCCGGAAGCGGTGTCTCTGGCGGCCCGGCGATATATTATTAGTGCACCAGCTGCCTAAACACTCCGGCGCCAGATGTAAGGCCGACCCAACGATAGCTGCTCAGTCTCGTACGCTGGCCCGGCACCTAAGTTCCAGTTTACTGCAGTATGTTTCAGTTACGAAATACTTGTGTACAGACGGGACAAGGACGCACGTGACCCCTGTGAGCTCTTGACAGCTTTCGCTGTAAAAAACTAACCACCAGTTAGTGCCCACACGCTCTGCTGTGACCCAGCCTTGCGCGTATTAGCGCAATCTGCGCTAATTTTTATGATAGAAACCGTGATTCACCATACGGTACCCTTTTTCTGCTCCAGTGGATTGTTCCAGTGGTCGTTCAGCGCAGTTGTGTTTTGACAAAGAAACTACGTTCGTCGAAAGCTGGCCATCTTGGAATGTTGAGGAGCTGCCTCTCAACGCTCTGCCATGTAGTGCTTTGACACAGTCACGTGGTTCTCTAATTTTCTATTGCTCCCCATGCTTTCTAAAACTTTTTTTTTCTTTTTTCTTTATTATTCCAGTTCAAGACACTAACTTCCCCATGAACGTGCGCCTAACCTCGTACAACACAAAAAATATCGGGAAAAGTGTTCAGATAGCCCGATTCGGGAGTGAATGCAAGTTCCGTACGACGTTTCACATCACGTTGAAGTTCCGTATGACGTTGAGTTCTTCGGGGTGCGGTGTATCACAGATAACGTATCACAGATAACGCTGTCGAGCACTCAATAGCAATTGATTACAAAGACATTGATCTACACTAATATCACTTTGCACACATTACTTTCGATGTAATTATTAGCACACGTAAAATGCGTGCGTGGTTGATGCAAGATGGTAGAAGCAAACCACGCACGGTGACATATATGGGCCGGAAGTGCACAAAAAGGTTGGCTGACGCGTTTCCGTTTTTTTTACTTTTGTCTTATAGACAAGATACGGGACAGGAGAGGCCGGCCGAACATAAGACGCGCGTAATCCGGAGTTGAAGTCGATAAAACTAACCGGGTTCCATACGAAATCGCCTAAGAGGAGTCGGCGTATCAATCCCCTACCCCGGATACTTTGCGTCACCTAACGTGTAGTTTTGCACTGCGTCAGGCGTGGGAGGCATCACTTTCCGCACCCCATGAACCTTCTTTCGCACTGCCTCCGTGATCGGATCAACTTTGACGAAGCGACGATGTGACGTGTTGACATTACAATGTGACGTCATAAAGATGCCATCAACGTCATTTAAGATATTTTTTTTTGCATCACTCGTGTTGACGCCGCTGATGACGACGTGGACGGTCCGATTTCGCATTTGATGAGGCTTATAAAGGCTTCCTTCTTAAAAAGTGGGCTTGCGGAAATTTCACCTGTATCTATAGTTATCACGAGGGCTGTGTCCAATCTGTTACCGTCATCGTCTGGCGACGACGGTACATGCAGGATAAGTGGGTCGTACGGTATACGCCAGGAACAGATGCTCAGAGTGCATTCTCTAAAGGCAACTGTTGCTGAGCGACGGCGCCTGGCTCTCTGATGTGGCGCCGCGTACTGAGCGCCTACTCTCTTCATAGGGAGAGGGCGCGGGGCCGCGTTATGCACTGTACTAGAACAGTGTAGTAGTTTGCGTGCTTTATCGATGAAAACTGCGTTTCGGTCGCATTACTTCCTGCTTCGATTCATTACTAGACCCGCAAGTAGTAGGAGCCTTGCTGGTATCAAGGTGGTTAATGTATACTAACAATATAAGTAAAACTGCCCGAAAATGTCGTGCATTTGTAGCCTTGTAGGCCCGTGTGCTCAAATTTGGGCGCACCTTAAAGAACCTCAGGTGGTCAATATTTCCGGAGCCCTCCACTATGGCGTCTCTCATAATCATGTGGTAGTTTTGGGACGTTAAACCCCACATATCAATCAATCATTTGTAGCGTTGTTCATAAAACCACAAATATATGGGTGTAAATGGGGTGTTTTGAGGGTGTTTTGTTCACGAACACCCTAAATTTTAAAATGGGAGTGTAAAAGGGTGTTCATATCGGTGCTCTTAGTGTGTACACCCGTTTTACACCCTCTAGGGTGCAAACATCTTTGCAGTGTAGCCGCGTCAGAAAGCCACGTTTTGACGCGTCGCAAACGGGTGCGTACGGTGAGGCCTTAGGGCACACGAGAGATCGAAGCACCTTTCCACACACTCCTCGCTCGATGTACGACTTTTCGACTGCTGTTTTTCGCTCAACGACATACGTATAAGGCCGAACGCGACAAGCTTTGCGAATTCAAATCCCGAATATCGGCGTCCCACGCGTAACCAAAGCTCCGCGCCGCTTTGATGACACCGAGCGTGGACGTCGCTATCTTGTCGTTGACGCTGGAAACGAGCTTAGCGATCGGCCCTAATGAGAAGGTCTGCGAGCGAACGCCCTTCGGCTATGTTTAGACGCTTAAAGACGCAGGGAAATATACGGGCGACGACGCCAACGACAGCATCGCACCGTCGATACCACACGCGAGTCCAGGACGCAGTTTGTATTGTGTCTTCCCACCGTCAAAAAAATAATACGCACACGATATAAGAAAGCAGACAACCTTTCGCATTTTTAAAACTCTCAATACCATGCTTCTTTTCTGTCTTTTCTTTTTTTCTTTCAATTTCCGGTTTCTAAACGATGAAGCGAAGTTGAAGTTCTCGTGGTAGCAGTTGATTTGAACTGCACTTGAGCCAACCTTGAGTGAAGCCATGGAGCTGACAAGTGGATAACATGCTGCTTTTAGTTTTGCGATTAGTATGTGACTTTGACGACTTTTGCCGGGTTCCTGTGAAGTATTTTTGAGGCACTTGTGAGGCAATAAGCCCACGTGCGTACGATATTCCGTCAATAAATCCTGATCTGCAGCGCTGTGAATATTTCAGTAAGCGCGTACTTTCTGGTGCCCTTTAAATATATATATATATATATATATATAGGTAGCGCTATTTTGCAAAGAGGTAGTGCTATTTTCGGTTGTATAAGAGTGTTGATGTGTAAGTCGAAACAACATAGAAATCACTGCGCATAAAACGGCAGTAAATCAAATCAAAATCGTCTTTTCTAATCAACTTTTCTACTCAAATCCATATAATACATACAAGTGATTTCACCTCTGATTTTACTGACAGTCAAGTGAATGATATCTACACGATTTATCTAAGCCGTAAAATGTTCGACGTTCAAAGGAGATTCACAAAAATTTGTAACTTCCAAGAAACTTTAGGTATGAAATTTATAAGCGCATACCATGTACAGATGAGGCTGTTCTGTAAAGTGCGCTTATATAGTAGAGCGTTTAAATGAGACATCTGAGATAGAGTGACTATCTTCACGCTTTCCGTCAATAATAGCGAAAGTTGGGCAAGTTGGTGGTTCATGCTTGGGATATAAAAACAGCACAAAAATATAAACAAGGACAGAGGAAAAGACGACTCAGCGCGGTGTCGTCTCTTCCTCTGTCCTTGTCTATATTTTTGCGCTGTTTTTACTTCCCAAGTACTTTCCGTCAATAGTTAAAAATAATATTTGCGTGGGTTTCAGCAATTTCTGAAGTTATTTTTACACACAGATTAAATTAAATCTAGCGGGTTTATGTAAAAATGTAGCAATTTCACTCAAGTGTTTTTCATATAATCCGCCACTCACAGCTTCCTAACCCCGATGATGTAGGAGACCACAGCACAACCGGCAACGTTGACAAGAATAGGAAAAACAAAATATTTAGATAATGTGAGCCCTGTGCTGAATTTATCTTCGCTTGCATATCCTGCTTCTCCTTAGATTTGCCAATACACAGAGTTTATAAAGCTGTGACATTGTCTGAATTGTTCGGATCGAAAGCTCACTGTTTAAGCTTTTAGAGCTCTAGCGATGCTTTAAAATCTTCGCTGACCGAGAACCTAAATAATAGTAAAGGCTAACATTCCTCAAAAACGTTTAAACGACTCCCTGCGCTAATGCTATTCGTATAAGGGCGAACGCCAGCGGTATTGGCCCGCGCCTTCGTTGCTATGGAAGGGGACTGTCCAATGGTATAAAGCACGCATATCAAAACTAAGAGCTTTGTTTTTTTCATCTGCTCGGTATCAAAAGTACCGGTTTTTTTACTTAGTTTTTTTTAGGGGGCAACCATTCTAATCAGGTACTGGGTAATAGCGGCCTATCCAAACCACGCTTCTGCAGTCTCGTGCATTAAGATTGGAACGCATACCCTTGGTGGAGCTTTTTCACTACCAGACACGTTCGTATTTCGTGACTAATTCAAGAGTACGAGCGTGTTCGACTGTTCGGCTTGCTCAACCGGACCTGCATGCGCCTTGCTCGTTCAGAATCCAATTTAAAGGAGCATTAGGCTGGCGGAATGCGTGCCACAATACCCAGACAAGGAAGGCAGGGTTGCGAAATAATCCCCGTCTTTCGCCGGATCCGCTCGGAAGATAATTCAAGACTACCGAACAAGCCATCAACGGGCAAAGGAAGTAGAGAAGCCGTCTAACACTGGCGTTATTCTCGAAAATAAAATATGAATGCAGCAGAAAGTGAATCAGCAGCGCAGAAGGTATAGTGCAGCAGCGCATGTGTCCGACATGACCACCGTGAAACGAAGTAAACATTGCAGACATAAAATGTGAAAAGGATATTAAGTTGCGAAAGATACACGTTTTGCCATAAAAACTTTCATAGAGCAAAACTGCAATAATGATGATGATGATGATGATGATGAGTGTGAAGTTATCATTCAGTGAAAAAAATTGTAGTCATCTTCATTGCGTTTTAATCATTCCTTTATTCACTTCATACTTTGGTCATGTTACCGGCATGATTTCAACTCCTCTGCCCACTACTACTACTACTACTACTACTACTACTACTACTACTACTACTACTACTACTACTACTACTACTACTACTACTAGTCATAGTCATTGTCTTCATCTTCCCGTCCGAGCGGATCGATATAACTGAACCTGTTGCTGGATAGACTGTGGTAGTGTGGCCGTGGTTTGATTCAAATGAAAACTACTACTACTACTACTACTACTACTACTACTACTATTACTACTACTACTACGACGACGACGACGACGACGTCGACGGCGGCGGTGGCATACGGTAAACTAAAATGTAATCACTATGAAAACTGCCCCATTTGTTTATTTTTCCGTTTCAGTATCGCGCTTGTTTCCGACGCATGCGGCCAGAGCGAAATGTACCATCTCTTATCACGTAATAGGCCTACAAACACACACTCACCCCTTCGGCGTTGTACTTGGACAGGGCTCCATTCTCCTTGAATTCCTCAAGAACGTCTGGAAGCTTCTTTGATGAATCTGCGTGCACAGAGTGCCAAAACAAAAAAAAATACAGAAAGTTTAGCCGCACACGTGCAGAGTTTATTCACGTCATGCCCACATGTTTTCAGTGAATACCAGAGTTACACCAGAGTTTCAGAAAACATCAACATTTCTTGAAGCAGACACCCGTCGTGGCAGTCTATAAAAGTTACGGTGCCCGACTACTCAACCCGGAGATCGAGAAATCGAAGGCCGCAGTGGCGGGGAATCGGTGAAGGCAAAATACTACGGGCCCTTGCAGTTATACCTTCGTGCATTTTAAACAACCCCAAGTGGTCGGAATGTGTCCGGAGCCCTCCAACTTAGCGTATGTCAAACATATCGTGGTTTTCGGATATAAAACACCACCAATGTATTACTCAAAACAGGTAACACCATTTCCTCCCAGTAAGTGGCTTCATTTAGGTTGCAATAAGCACTGCAGTCACGTGTTAAGGACGACAAAAGTAGAGCTGGCAGTGTAGTGCAACTGATCTGCACGGCACATCCACCACCAAGATAGCGATAAAGTTTATTTATGCCTGCTCAATATATTTATGTAATTACTATGCATATTCGCGCTTTTTTACGGTGTGACTCTACCATCAAGTGCTGTCTATTTATGCACTTAATTTCACATCGGAACCAGGATACGCAACTGCTCAAAAAGGAGTATTCGCATTACAGAATATACCAAAATGTTCGAACGTTAATTAACAAAGTTAAATTGACATTATTTAATTTATTACATTAAGGTACACCTTTCATCCATATAGTTCCTATGAATACAGACTCAAAGATTCAAATACTCAGCAGATTCCTTTGAAGTATTCCCACCAGTGAAACAATAGGGAATCGACTGAACCTTTGTACTGTATTCAGTAAAGAAATGACAAAACATATCAAATTTAAAAAAATAGGACAATTGCCAATTTCAAAATGATCTACCAGGGGAAAAGTTATGTTCTCGCAAAAGTTATATCTTAGTTAATGAAGGGGAGCATTTGTAGTAGAGCTGTTTAATTATTCCACGCACGATAAGGTCTTAGAGAGTGTACAAGAAAATCGCGAGAAAAAAAAAGTTGACTATTTAGAAGTTCAAGAGTCATTTTCAAACAGTGTCCGATGAATTATGCATGGCTGCTTCCCCATTGGGACGATTGACTCGCAAGCGTACACTGTTCTGGCAACAAGCCATAAACGCTAAGCCCCTTTACGAACAGTAATGCTGGTACGCTGATCATATTAAAAAAAAAATACGAACAATCGAGCAATGATCTTACGGCGTTCTCTCCGGAAAACAGCCGTCGAGGGAACAGCATATTCTCGCCGTGATTCAGCGCACGCAAACGTCCGAGTTTTCAGCGCGCCAGAGTAAAACTTTATATACAGACCCGCTGAATGCAGCCCCGCCAACAGCACGCGTTATACACGCTCGCCGAGAAAAGGGGGCCCCGGAGACCCATTACTTCGGCGAGAACCACCATTTAACTGCGAGCGTGCGGAGGGCACCAAAATAATAAAAAAAGAGAGTGGCGCACTGCCGTCGGCGTGGACACAACGGCATGCACTCGGACGAACTGCGAGTGGCCTTCCAACACTCGCAAGCGGGCCGAGCCCGGCAGACGAGATGCTCCGAGTCTCGTTTCCGCTCTTCACTGCCACTCTCCGCTCCATTTCCGGGCGCAATCGATCTGCCAAAGCTTCACGCGTATAACCTCTCTCTGGCGAAATGAGCGCTGCGCTCTTTGCGCCACTTCAGCTGCTGCCCGCGCTGTATCCGGCCGAACGAGTGCGCGCACCTCAGACGGAAGGACGCCTCTCATTGGTTCGGCCCTCCGGGTTCTCGGGCCTCATTTAGGGACTGCGAGAGCCGCAGCGGAGAGTGGTCTGCACTAAACTCGGCTCGAGTTGTGCCTCTCGAGAAAGCAACGATTTGGCTACGCGATGAAAGAAGTTTGATGCAGTCTGGTCGGTAGTGTGCAGTGATTGCGCAACTTGCTGCCTAAAGAAAAGCCTCAGCTGAAGCGCGAGGCAGTGAAAGTGCTAGGAAGGTTTAGAGCCTAGTAAGGGTACCACGACGATGGCGAAATTCGTCCACCATGTCTATGTCCACCATGTCCTTACTGCAATAAAAAAAAGCAACCATTGATTTAGTGACAAGTTGAGAAATCGTTATTAGGTGGATTTTGGCGCGTTTATTAGAGCTAAATCGAACTCTTATATATAGCATGCAAGCCGGACGACGAACGATGGTACAAGAGACAAAACCTCGACCGCTTCCACTGAATGGACTTTTGAATTAAACTCAGTTACATTACTGAATTATTCACATTGCTTCAACATCTGCTGGTTTTTATTAACGTTGTATCAAACAAAAAAAAACGAATCCTTGTAAATTCCCATCCACTATACATTCATAGTGAGGGTTTCGTTCCGGCAGACATAATACCTACTGATAGTACACGAGGGCGTTTTTATTGGCCAGCGGCCCGTTCCTTGACGAATCGAGCGCTACGGGACGCCATTTGTCGAAAAAATCACCTCCCAAGCACTCCGTACAAATGGTTGACCAGCGAAAGCTTTAACGTGCTGCTCCCGGTGTTTAGCAATGGGTTCAATCCGACGCTGCCCTGAAGCCATTCACAATTATCGGTTACATGTCCGTGCTTCTTAACGAGGTTATACACACGTTTGACTTGGGTTTATCTCTGTGTTTATTTCACATGCCATTCACAGACGTCACAGCCGAAGCCAAAGTGCCGCTGAATAAACACCCGCCTAAAGCGGGCGTTCGCCCCGGCGAGCGTGCTCCCGCAATCACGTTGACGCTGTTCTTATGCGATTCTTATGCGATTCTTAAAGAGAAAAGAAAAGTGAGCCCCGTAACTGTCTGCATCACAGTGCGACACCTCTACAGTAGTTGACAAGGGATGGGGTAAGGAGGGATTAAAAGGATAGGATTAAAAGGTAAATAGAGAGAGAAAGGAGAGAGCGAGGCGCAGGGACAGTGAACGACAGAAAACGACGGAAGTAAAGAGGAGATAGGAAAGATGGACACGGTCACAAGAGCACGAGGACGGGGCATCCCTCGGCGAGAGCTCTTGTCGGCGTCAGGAGATGGCGTAGGGGGCGCCCAGTCGGCCAGAGCTGCGCTGTCGTCGGAAATCGCGGAAGCACAACCGGTCGGCACGAAATTTAGCGAGCGAGTTCCACGCTGTTCTGCCCTCAACGCCGCTTGTTCGGCGCGCATTGTTCAAAGCGCTTGACATTGCGAGCTAACTCGGCCGTGTTGGTTTGAACGATCCGACCGCTTTGGGTGGTTGCATTCCCCTTCTCGATTTAGCGCGGCTAGGAAGGCTGCCGGGTCATCGATACGCAGTTGCTGCCGGCACTCAGCATCCCGGGCCTGTTTTTGGGCCCGGACTGCAGCATCGGCCTGGCGAATGCGAGCTGTCACGTCTCCACTGTCGGTGCTCTTGCAACATTGTCTGCTCTTCTGGAGTCCGTAACGCCGCAACGCTTCTTGCTGGACGCCGCGGTTCCAACGGAGTAGACGACGTCCCTCACAGAGCAGCCAATGGTGCGTGCTTGAGTACGATGCTGAGAGTGACGTAACTGATAGCACAGCCAATGGAAACCGCTCATCTCACCTATGCCGCATGTTTTTTTTGTTTCCTTTAGTCATATACAGCTTTCGCTGTAAAAAAGAGCGTTCCTGAATTGCTGCCATGGCTATGAGCGGCGCTTATAAACAGTCCCAGGCTTCATGCACATAAATACCCGATAATGTGGATGAGCGCAAGACCGCCGCCCTACAGCTCAATCGTTATGAGCATCGGGCGTGAAATGGAAGGTTGCCCTTGCAGACCCTGCCGGCGGCAAGTTGTCTTGCCTTTTGGTCCACTCTCCTTTCGCGACATCTGCATCACATTTATTACAAGATACTTAGAACAATACAATTAACGTCTCCTATACTTTTCTTGTCTCCTTATCTGCCAGTTTTCATAAAGGTTGTGTCAAACGAGGAAGCAAGCTGTCTGAAATTGCCAAATCATTCATTCAGTGAAATAAACAGTATTTCAATGAGCGCTAATATATTACTCCTCAAGGGTGTTGAGCCTGCTTCGCAAGTAGGAAGATTGGCTTTGTCCTCAGTTGCACAGCGGTATCAAAACAAGCATCAGTGAGAGTGTCGAAATACTACACATATCCGGACGACAAGGACAACAATAGAGCATGGATTTTTTTCTTTTGTTTTTAGCAATAAGTATTTTCGGGCTAGTCTAGCAGTGCGTTTTGCTGAAAACACGACAATAACTTGACGGAGCAAGACAGCTAGCTCACACAGGAGGCCGTACTATCAGCAGTTTTCATTTCGCCTGCCCTTTCTATTTTATTTTCCTTTCCATTTCATGCTGCGTATCTGGTGTATCCGTAGGGGCGTGTACTTTGATAACTATGATACGTATTGATTCAGAAGTAAAAAAAAGAAGAGCTACCCACTGTATTAAAAAGAGCCCTGACACTTTTTAGCATGGTCAGAAAACGTTCCTGATAAATTGTCCAGGTTGCCGAAAACACGTGAGCCAAATATTGTCATGCAGCACGCGGCCTGGTACGTACAATTCATTCTCAAAGTCAGCTAGAAATCAATCCTTCTTCTCTTTTTGAACATCGCATGCTTCATAGTTGACGTGGCAGCCGCAGTATGCCGCCGTAAGCCCACGTTTGCGCTCACGCTCACGCTGAAAGAAAGTGGTCAAGGTCACGACGCGCTTTGACAATGTTACGCATCTTCTGGGCCTCTTGTAATCCACCTTCCTGCTTACATCTTTCAGGTCTCCGGGAGTTTCGGCCATCTGGCGTTCTTTAACGGGTGCTACTATCACACAGCACATGGGCCCCTACCATTTCGCCTCCATCGTAGCCCCGACCTGTACGAAAGCACAGAAAGCTCTTGAAGCGTACGACAAATCCATGTGGCTCGTACTTGATGGATTCTGAACCTTTAAGTTCCTGTGCAAACATATCGCCCGGGGTCATAAACATCGCAGTGAGTCACAATACAAAGGTTGTAGATATGCAGCTCTCCGAAATGAGAGGATACGGTGTGCTTTTGTGTTACCTGCGAGATTAAACCTTGAGGCTGCTAAACCTATACTAGAATACTGCATCATCTACCGGCTCATAGCACTTAATCCCATCTCGAGAGTACCTTAAATACGTGATAAACCCCTTCGCCAAGTAATCATAGTATAACCTCAGTACCCGGGTTTATTGTCTCAGAAATTGATTGCCGCAGATGTTTCTAGAAGATGTCAAGGACCAGCAAAGTTAGCGGAGTAACCTCTTCGCCTTCTTCAAGCGCCTTCTCTCTTCTCTAGTCCAGGGAGCACTGGACGCTACACAGGAAGGCGTTTCACGTGGAAAAAAAAATAACAGTATATCCACGGAGTGAATGATGATGAGTGGGGCGAAGCGTCCGTCAGCCCGTCCGTGCTTCCGTCTATCCGTTCGTTCTTGCTTCCGTCCGTCCGCGCGACCATCCGTGCGTCAATCCATGCGTCCGTCCGTCTGTCCATGAGTCCATCCGTGAGTTCGTCCATCCGTCTGTCCGTCCATTCGTGCGTCCATCCATCCGTCCATCCGTCCGTTTGCTAGTCTGTCTGTTCGTACGTCCGTGCGTCCAATTACCGCCATCTCCCATCTTGCAATCTTTGTGGCTACATGCATACATACATACATACATACATACGTACGTACGTACGTACGTACATACATACATACATACATACATACATACATACATACATACATACATACATACATACATACATACATACATACATACATACATACATACATACATACATACATACATACATACATACATACATACATACATACATACATACATACATACGGAGGAGCGACAGACCCACGCCATAAGGAGCTTCGCCCCTAAAAGTTATGTCAGTGCACGTGATAACAACCACTTCTCTTTCTCTCCCCGTGAGTCTTGCGCGCAAGTGTGGCTCAGTGGAGGAGGAGAACTGAAGTAGGAAGGTCAGGGAGTGGCTCAGTGGGAAATTCAGTAGACTATATAGGGTATTCACTAAGCCTTGGTCCGCAAGGTGGCAACACCATCACCGTGCCACTTTAAAGGCACGCGTTCATACGCGCTGCCCGGACTGTCCATGTGACGCAGTGAATGAGGTGCTACGAATGTTTCTAGCCATTCCAGTTGCCTCACAGATCTCTTACAACCCTTGCAGTGAGTTTTATAAGGGCGCGGACCTTGACAATGGTGAAACCAACGCCAGCAATCCCCGCGGATGACATGAAGTGCATGCTACCTATGCACCCGAAAAAAGCGCGCAGATATAGGAGAAGCTGAGAGGCAGACGCAGAGAAAGTGACACATAGGTTACTCTGTGTCACTCTCTTTTCTGCCACTCCGTTTTTTTTTCTCCATTTTCACCGTTTTAGAGCGTTTCTTCGAGTGTAACAATGTACCAATTTGCCCAACAAACAACTCTCTTGAAATCAGCACACCATGCATGCAGCACAGAACCGGCACGTGGTGGCATAGTGGAGAGCGCGTCTTATGCAAACGCCGCTCTTCGTTCATGACGGTTATTGGGCAACAGCCTGCTACCCGCTGTTTGGCGGTAGCCGGCTCCTCCAAAGAGTGTGAGAACATGCTTCTGTATATAATGACTGCGTTATTAGAAAGTGGCAACTTCATGCTCCGCTTGCAAGTGGTCCTTACCATAGCGTTTTCTATAAATACCCTAGAGAGAACTCTGGCGCTAGTGCCCATGGGAGTGGAATGCAACGCACCGCGCTTTAGTGAGCATGGGAATGATGGGTAGTGCACCAATTTGTGTAATCTTCCCACTTTCTGCTCCATTCGGCTTCGCGTCGTTTAAAGCTGCTTTTTCACGAAACAAAAGTCACAAACCATTCAGCAGTTGCACTTCACTACATTTACCTTTTAGGCTCACCCTTTACAATCGGCTCACGAAGTTCATAGCCAATTGTTCATTCATTCAAAACAGAAACCAAACACAGCAATAAACAAAACGACAAGTGCGTTCGAAAGCCGCAAGCACGGAGATAAGGCAAGTCTGTGTACTACCCATCATTCCCATGGTCGCTGAACGATCGCAGAGCCAGAGTCCCCTCTGGTTATGTCCATGTACTACCCATCATTCCCATGGTCGCTGAACGATCGCGGAGCCAGAGTCCCCTCTAGTTAAGTCCGTGTACTACCCATCATTCCCATGGTCGCTGAACGATCGCAGAGCCAGAGTACCCTCTAGTTAAGTCCGTGTACTACCCATCATTTCTATGGTCGCTGAACGATCGCAGAGTCAGAGTCCCCTCTGATTACGTCCATGTACTACCCATCATTCCCATGGTTGCTGAACAATCGCAGAGCCAGAGTCCCCTCTAGTTAAGTCTGTGTACTACCCATCATTCCCATGGTCGCTGAACGATCGCAGAGTCAGAGTCCCTTCTGGTTATGTCCATGTACTACCCATCATTCCCATGGTTGCTGAACAATCGCAGAGCCAGAGTCCCCTCTAGTCAACCTTACTAAACTCTATGGTCCTTGCCATGTGTGGCTCAGACGTTCACTGGAGTGTCTGCAATCTAGAGTATGTGTTTTCTCTCCAATCGCGATAAGGTGGTTCTTGACACCTTTAGTGAGTTGTCCAGCCCCACCACGGTTGTTTAGTGGCTAAGGTACTCGACTGCTTACCCGCAGGTCGCAAGATCGAATCCCGGCAGCGGCTGCTGCATTTCCAATGAAGGTGGAAATGTTGTAGGCCTGTGTTCTCAGATTTGGGTGCACGTTAAAGAACCCAAGGTTGTTGAAATTTCCGGAGCCCTCCACTACAGCCTCTCTCATAGTCATATGGTGGTTTTGAGACGTTAAACTCCACATATCAATCAATTAGCGAGGCATCCAATTTTCTCCCATGACGTTTTTAGTTAGGCAGTACGTAGCACTAATAGTTGATTCTTCAGCACTTCATTTGCAGCAGGTATCTGGAAATTTATTCGGGAAAACAACGTAGCTCTCCGTGGAATCCTAAAGCACAGTTAACATTACTCTCGAGTTTTTTTATGTGTTTCTTTTCTTATCCCGCGAATTTTCTGGGTCCCCGGATATTGATAACTACAAATCTCGACAATATACGCCCAATAATATTTCTACCCAAACATCTCATTTACATGCCACTTCGCACTTGATGAGCTCCTTCCAGAGCTTATTTTATATAGCAACCCTTCTGAAACCATGTCTTGAGTTAAATTTTATTCAGGCTTCCCCTGAGATGCGGTTCTCGCCCCAAAAAGAAGCCCTACCAAGACATTTCTAAGAATTAATCTAGTAGTGCCTCACTTGAGCTCCAGAGACTTGGTTCGGCATATTCTAACTCCGACTAAAGTCCTACGGGGTTGCATATACACTTATTTTTGACATTACATCACTTCGCATTGTCACTTTGCACAATTTATGTTCGCACAGTTATTATTTCATTCCAATAAGGATACATTGAGTCAGAATGCATGCTGAGAAGGGATGTAGACGAGTAATTGAGCCGACAGCTTGGGCAGGTCTTTCAGTCATTGACGTGTACCAAATTGGCCGTTTTCCAGTCCTTCTCAAGCTCCATTGTGGCCCATTCGGACATGTAAGTGTAGGACGCGTTCGCAGTAAAACTAGCAGAGCTTTAAAATGAGTAAATAAATGTAACAACGCTCAAGTACATAACTGGGCTAACAATGATAAAGAAGTAAAATATTCCATATTGTTAGAATAGAAAATAACGGTATTTTAGCAGAAACCACGCCAGGATAACTGTTTATGGTAAAGCGGCTAGAATTCGAAGCATAACAACACATAATCGCTTTTTGATATTTAGCTTCGCTTCAAAACAAAAATATTGTCCAGAAAAGTATGCAACACGTCATGCAGTGAAGCATAAGTGTTGTGAAGTAAAGCATATTAAATGTGGAAGGGTGGATTATTACACTAACGATAGGAGTATACTACCTAATTTACGCGTTACACAAGCCATGACCTTACTCTGGTTGAAGCTTATTTGATTATTTTTTAACAATGAGACAAAAGTGTAACAAGTCTCATTACTCAACGGGTAAAGAAAAAAAGCAAGTTTTTCACGTGTTCAGTTGCACGCATGTTGTTGCAATACCGAAATAGAACATTTCGCCCAGATAAAACTAAATAGCCCGATTCTCTTCTGATATTCAGATATCATTCTTAATATCGCTACTTTATAGAAGTGCTACAAGTTGAGTCAACCCACGCGAGTGTAGAGTCACATTCATAATGCCGCACATGCTCGTTTCTTTCTTCTTTACAGCGAAATCTGTTGCGAGATAACAACAGTCGCTCGTGGTGCCGTAGTTGCGAGCACAAGCGCCGCCACTTGTGTTCATAACCCCTATCGTGTTTCTTTAGTGATGCTACGAGCGTTTTTTTTTTTTTATGTTAGCGCACCACTACACGTGTGACTGCTGTCTTGCGGAAACCGCGCTCGAATGATTGGGAACTACCCAAACAAACTTAGAACCAGGTTCCGAACGCGGTGCTAATGAACTTGATAATTCCAATAAGCACAGTTTATAGTTCCCTCTTGTCACAGTTTTCTAAAAAAACTGTAATAATACGCTTAAGTTCATGTGAATTTCGTACGCAAGCTGACAAAATAGAGTAAGTATTAAAAAAATATTGGCCAAACGAGGAGGCCGGTGATGCTAATACGCCCGATTACCCGCATTCAAGCACCTGCAGCGATCTGCTTGGCGATACTTGCTATTTCAAGGAGAAGGGTAGCTTGCGCAACAGAATGTTTCGGTCTGAATTTTATGGCGCCCTCTGAAGTCACCTGTGAGTCATGTCGTAAACGATTGCGCATACCCGGACCGGGCGTTTCACGTAGGAGCCTTGATAAAGGAAAACGAAATAAATAAATAGGTTAGAAGCAAAAATATATAAAAAAGGAAGCACCTTCACACACGAGCCATAAAGGCGGCCATTTCAGAGCTACCAACTCCTATGCACCAGATAAACGGGGCACTAAATTTGGCGCTGGAAGAAAAGGCCATCAATACAGACACGCGAGCTGCAGCTGCTTCGAAACTTAGCAGTCGGAGAAGGTGGGCCGGAAACTAGACGGTTTCGCAAAAAGAGCAAACCAAAAGAACGTCTGGGTTGCACGCCAGCAAAGTGTATGTCTATAAACTGCTGCGATGCGCTTCTCGTCTGTGCTGCGATTATCCAGCCTTAATATTTCGGTTGATCTACGGTAAGGTAGTCGTACTAAGTGCGCCTTGTGGTTGAGTTTACGAAGCGACACCAGGCAATAAAATCTAGGATCTGAACAATTTAGTCAAATTTATTTGTGATTGACAGACAAAGCTCCAACCCCCTGTAATGAAATGCATCAACGTACATTGACTTCCTTAAGAAAATTTAATTGAGCGAATTTCCCCTAGCATGTGGCTGCGGCTAAGAAAATCTTATGTGGAGTGATACAAGTGGTATACGCTTCAAGTAAAAAATAAATGAGTAAACATTTTCTTTCAAACGAATGGAGTCGTATATTGAACGACACAAGACTCACCGAACAGAGTGAAGGGAGTCTTTGTTTTCTCCCTAAGAGTAGAGGTTTGAATGCAGAAGCGACCGTTTGTTTGCTCTTGTTAACTTACGCCATCAATTTATTTTGTTTATACGTCCTCCTTAAGTCCGAAGCACCGAAGCAACAAAGTAGAAAAGTCGTCTTTGCGTCAAGTACGCGGTGAACAGAGGAAATAGAAAAGTAAACTAGCCTCACTGCTACAATACCTACGCAGCGTTTCTGAGAGACGAGAGCTAGAACCGGCGTACGAGATAGGCAGGCCGGCTGCTGTTATGATCAAGCCCACAAACATACACCACTGAAGACAACAGACAAGTAGCGCCCCGCAATACACTAAGGGTAGCAATAATATAAAGCATTCCGTGCGAGACGGTGGTACAGGGCGGTGGCATTTTCGACAGCTGCTGCCCTCTCTTTGTTTGGACTCGGAACTGCCACTGTCAACACATCTTACGTTATTGCGATAGAATTCCTGTTTTGCGGTTTAGCTGCCCGTCAGTGAAGCCGAGCAATATATACGTATAGCTAGCTACGTGGCCGATGCGCCCGGGAAGCAGACCTCTCCTGCTTAGTAACCGCACTGCTCTGACAAAGCAAACAGGAGAAACACGCCCGTAATGCGCAGACAGAAACAATCATTCACAACGTACGTGCGCATCTATCTATCTATCTATCTATCTATCTATCTATCTATCTATCTATCTATCTATCTATCTATCTATCTATCTATCTATCTATCTATCTATCTATCTATCTATCTGTCTGTCTGTCTGTCTGTCTGTCTGTCTGTCTGTCTGTCTGTCTGTCTGTCTGTCTGTCTGTCTATCTATCTATCTATCTATCTATCTATCTATCTATCTATCTATCTATCTATCTATCTATCTATCTATCTATCTATCTATCTATCTATCTATCTATCTATCTGTCTGTCTGTCTGTCTGTCTGTCTGTCTGTCTGTCTGTCTGTCTGTCTGTCTGTCTGTCTGTCTGTCTGTCTGTCTGTCTGTCTGTCTGTCTGTCTGTCTGTCTGTCTGTCTGTCTGTCTGTCTGTCTGTCTGTCTGCTATCTATCTATCTATCTATCTATCTATCTATCTATCTATCTATCTATCTATCTATCTATCTATCTATCTATCTATCTATCTATCTATCTATCTATCTATCTATCTATCTATCTATCTATCTATCTATCTATCTATCTATCTATCTATCTATCTATCTATCTATCTATCTATCTATCTATCTATCTATCTATCTATCTATCTATCTATCTATCTATCTATCTATCTATCTATCTATCTATCTATCTATCTATCTATCTATCTATCTAGCTGTCTGTGTGTATATCTCCCCCTTCTCTCTCTCTCTCTCTCTCTCTCTCTCTATATATATATATATATATATATATATATATATATATATATATATATATATATATATATATATATATTGTATAGAACAGTTGTTTTTTTTTTTTCTTTCGCCACAGACTGCAAACAACAAAAGCAAGCGCGCAGGCAAAATAAAGCAAGTGCTCATTTCAGATTCAACGGTATAGAAACGGTAACTGGCGCAGTTAAAGTAGCCCTACTCACTCGCTTAAACGCACGCTCTCAACTACGCAAAGAAGAAACTCCCGGCGCGCAATTCGCGCTGCACACCCTTTCTAAGTAAGTGCTAATAATCCCTGCGTGTTTTGCTTGTTCGGCTCAGCGGTCAGCGAGTGCTGCGCGGGTAGCAATAATCCCAGTCGACTATATACCGCCCCATCTCGTGTAACGGCGCCAAAGAGTGGACCATCAACGATCCGGCTGTGTAATACACGCTCGGTGACGTTTTTTATTCATTTTATTTATCACATACTGCGGACCAAGTATGGTCCATGCAGGAGAGGGCATTACAGTTCAAAATTCTTCTACATACATACACTTCCGCTGCAGTATACATTCACTGCAGAACAAAATTCATGTACATTAAAAATTCGTGAAAAACAAGGGACAAATACAGGCAAAGGAGCAGACTTAAGCGACAAGAAAAGGGTATAGTTTCATCTCGGCGTGTCGAGCATAGGGGAATCATGGGGCAGAGCATTCCAATCAGAGACAGTTCTCGGGAAAAATGAAACGTGCTCTTGGTCTCGTTTCTTAAAACACGTGTCGTCCGATTTTACGTTGTAAAGGTGGTGGGTCTTCTTGGGTGACTATGCCACTGTTTCTGCGGGCGGAAAACCTTCCTAAGGGCCACACGGAAACCAAAGCTCGGCTCATACATGCATAAGACTGGCCGCGTGAAGCCCTTCGTTTGCAAAGATTGAGGTGCTATTTAGTAGCGTAGCCAGAAGTTTATTTACGAGGGTGACCAAACTATACTTTATGTGTGTTCGTGTGTGAGTTTGTATGTGTGCGTGTACATGCACACATGCAAATTTGAGAGATTTGGGAGCGGACGAGACGTCCAAGCCACTCATCCACAAGGTTTTACAATGTCAAAGAAAATGAAATCGATGTCTTTTTTTCCTTGCCGCCATTAGCACTAAGTATCGTGCCAACGTCGAAAGCTGCCTTCATGGGCGAAATTCTACTACGTTGAGGGTAAAAATTGCGCTGCACGTGTACACAGGGTTGAACCCGAAGACACGCCTTCACCCCGCTAGACAGCGTGCTCTTGCATATTGCGTGCTTTGGCTCAGGTCGCAATGTCTTAGAAGTTGCCTTCAGTAACGTGGATGAACAGTAACTCGATTAGAAGAGCCACGGACAGAGCGAAAGCGGTGCCGAAGAGCAAGAACAGATATTACGGGTACAAGCTTCGACTCGAAACAACGCCAAATAAAACGCACCAAATAAAACGCACCAAATAAAACAGCACCGAATAAAACGTCAAAGCCTGCATATTTGTGACAACGTGAATGCTTATATTTATGGACACTGCAAAACGTTAAAGCCTGCCTATTTGTGAAAACGTAAAGGCTTATAATATTTATGGACAGTGCATTTTTAGAGTAAAACGACACCGTAATGATTAAGACGTGCACGTGCTTTGTCCCGTCTTTTTTTTTGTGTGTGTGTGGTATCGTTTCGGGCTAAAAAAAGCACTATAGATTCACGCCAACTATCCCTCCAACGTATTGTGTTGAGTCATATTCACACACTACTCGTGTTGTGCAGTCTATGCAATGCATTAAATGAAAGAAAGCTAAATAGAAAACAAGAACAGGTTATTTTAACGACAGTATTCAGAATCGCAGCTTTGCTTCGCCTAATTCATTGCTAGTAGCTTTCGAAGACTATGATTGCTGAGACTGCGCTGAACACGCATCCAATAGTCACAGAGGCGAATGGAAGATTGAATAAAATTCCTTACAATTAGTTTTCAAAGGAAAAAAAAAGAATGATCTGCCCCTTTCGTCACCAATATTAGTGCTATTACAGTTCAACGTTATAGATCTAACGATGTGATTGCGACGATCGAACTATTTCGTTATATCTGGAAGTCCGTAATATACACGTAGGAATTTCTCGTCTTTTTTAAATCTAAAACTGTAACGTTACGTCAACCAAACGCTACCAGGCTATGCTTCCCATGCTTCCCAGGCGACATGGGAAAAGCTTCCCATGTCGCCTGGACATATGGGACGCCGTGTCCAGGAGACGCAGGCCAGAAAATCTGCTGCGCAAAGCATTCACGGGCGAATAATATGCGGAGACGCGCAGAACGAATGAAGCGGCTGTGCGAATACGCAGAGCCAGAAAGTCACAAAAAGATGATCTGTGCCACGTAATCACGAAACAAATCACCACCGCACGCAGCATCATCCGGCATGTAAGAGCGCTACCGACCACCGACTCCATTGCTCTGCATGGGCGCGGCGTAGCCCGACTAAAGCTACAGAGCCGTGAGCAGCACTTTAAGCGTTCCGATGTGGCTGTGTTAGAGCGCATTCTCCGAGAAAAACTAGTTTTTTTTTAATATTTAGAAGGTAATCCCCACATTTTTTGCAAGGGCATTAGAGGAGAAACTTCATTAAATCGGTTTTGGTAGCCAGGTTTATAATTCGTCATTTCGAGTTGATGATAACACTGTGTCATATGGGTGTTTACTAAGAAATGGGAATTTCTTTTTTTTAGCATAACCTTCGTAAAACGGGTTTCATTAGATCGAGTACCTGTACTTATATGCGCTCACAAAATTTGCAGGGGGCCAGAGTAAACTGTAGCTCAGGCCAATCTCTCTGCATTTCTGTAAATAAATTATCCCTCTCTGTGTCTCTTATTGAATTGGTTGTTATAAAACAGCGCGTTTAGAGAGTGAAAAAATAAAGTAAATTATTCTAATTGTTAGTCTGGACTCAGTGGCGCCTGCGAGTGGTAGAATTTAAATGAAAATGTGGCTTTGTGAGTACTGTATTCCATAATTTTTATTGTATTGTCACGGGGTCGTGACGTGGCCGAAGACAGGAGACTTCTTGTTGGAATTTAACTGTTTATTTGGGCGAACCTGTGCCCGGTAAACAGAAAGTCCAATTACAGCAGCAGTCTCGCACAAATAGCAGTCTCAAACTGATAGCGGCGAACGGAGCGTCGGCCTTCGATCAACAACTGACAAGCGGCGAAGCGCGTCGGCATTTATACTCCCGCCGTCGAATGTTCTAGTGCTATCGCTGGCGGCGGCGTGCGTTCCAGAACAATCTGTACCATTCGCACAGTGGGCGTGATCTTATCGAAATGATCTACTACAGTCCGGAACCCTCTAGAAAACTGCAGGCGCGGTTTGCGCTGAGAATCGTGTGGTGTTTTGGGACGATAACAAAAACTTGGGAAAGGGAACGTGGCATTGCCCCCCTCTGAAAAAGGCATCGTCTCGATGCTTTAACTAAAGATGAAGGTACAATAATAATGCAAGAAAGTACAATGAATAAATTACGATACAACAATAATACAAAAAAAACACTGTTTCAGTTTGTTAACGCGCATGAAACGGCTTGAGGCGTGCGACATGGACGACGTCAGGTCGCGATCGGCGTCGTTGAAAGTTCGTGATGCCGTCGGGGACAACCTCGTAATCAAGTGGGCCGAGACGTCGAACCACCCTGTACGGTCCGAAGTACCGTCGCAGAAGCTTTTCACTTAGTCCACGTCGGCGTATCGGCGTCCACACCCAAACACGTTCACCGGGCTGGTATTCCACGAAGCGTCGTCGAAGGTTGTAACGGTGGCTGTCGGTCGTCTGTTGATTCTTGATACGGAGCCGCGCAAGTTGTCGGGCTTCTTCGGCGCGATGAAGGTACTCGCTCACATCGAGGTTTTATTCGTCGGTGACGTTGGGTAACATGGCATCGAGCGTCGTTGCCGGGATCCTTCCGTAGACCAATTTGTATGGAGATATCTGCGTCGTCTCCTGCACCGCCGTGTTGTATGCGAAGGTCACATACGGAAGAATGGCATCCCACGTCTTGTGTTCGACATCGACGTACATTGACAGCATGTCGGCGATCGTCTTGTTAAGCCGCTCGGTTAGGCCGTTGGTCTGTGGGTGGTACGCTGTCGTGCGGCGGTGGTTTGTTTGGCTGTATGCCAAGATCGCTTGAGTTAAGTCGGCAGTGAATGCCGTTCCTCTGTCGGTGATAAGGACCTCCGGGGCACCGTGACGTAGGACGATATTTTCGACGAAGAACTTAGCTACCTCGGATGCACTGCCTTTTGGCAGGGCTTTTGTCTCGGCGTAGCGGGTGAGGTAGTCGGTGGCTACCACGATCCACTTGTTTCCGAAAGCCGACGTCGGGAACGGCCCCAATAGGTCCATACCAATCTGCTGAAAAGGTCGGCAAGGTGGATCAATTGGCTGCAGAAGTCCCGCTGGCCTTGTCGGCGGTGTCTTGCGTCGCTGACAGTCCCGGCATGTCCTCACATAACGAGTGACGTCGGTTGTAAGACGCGGCCAGTAGTACCTTTCTTGTATCCTCGCGAGCGTGCGAGAAACACCGAGGTGCCCTGCCGTCGGATCGTCGTGCAGGGCCTGCAGGAGTTCTGGTCGCAGAGCTGAAGGCACCACAAGGAGATACTTAGCCCGAAGCGGTGAAAAGTTTTTCTTTTGTAGAAGACCGTTTCGTAGAAAAAACGACGCAAGTGCGCGCTTGAATACCTTCGGGACTTCGGCGGTCCTGCCTTCGAGGTATTCTATTAGGGCCTTAAGTTCCGGGTCGGCCCGCTGTCGTTCAGCGAAGTCGTCGGTAGTTATCGTTCCCAAGAAGTAGTCGTCATCCGGTTCGTCGGGTGGTGGTTGGTCGACAGGCGCACGAGAGAGACAGTCGGCGTCGGAGTGTTTTTTGCCGGACTTGTAAATGACAGTAATGTCATATTCTTGAAGTCTCAGGCTCCATCGTGCGAGGCGACCTGAAGGGTCCTTCAAAGTGGCTAGCCAACACAAGGCGTGGTGGTCGCTCACAACTTTGAAGGGCCTGCCGTAGAGGTATGGGCGAAATTTCGACGTAGCCCAGATGATGGCGAGGCACTCCTTTTCTGTTGTGGAATAATTTGCTTCTGCTTTGGATAGCGATCGGCTGGCGTAACTAATAACCCTTTCAAGTCCGTCAGCCCTCTGCACAAGAACGGCGCCAAGACCTACGCTGCTTGCGTCAGTATGTATTTCTGTCTCGGCGAATTCGTCGAAATGGGCAAGTAACGGAGGCGTCTGGAGGCGATGTTTAAGCTCCTGGAAAGCGTGTTCCTGTGGCGTTTCCCACTTGAACTCCACGTCGGCATTGGTAAGATTAGTGAGAGGATCGGCGATGCGGGCGAAGTTTTTCACGAACCGCCTATAATAGGCGCACAGGCCCAGAAATCGGCGCACGGCTTTCTTGTCAGTGGGCGGCGGGAATTCGGCGATGGCGGCTGTTTTCCGTGGATCAGGACGAACTCCAGACTTGCTGATAACGTGCCCCATAAACAAGAGCTCCTCAAACGCGAATCTGCACTTTTCTGGCTTCAGTGTGAGTCCGGAAGTCTTGATGGCTTGAAGTACAGCTTCAAGGCGCCGAAGATGCTCGTCGAAACTCGAGGAAAACACGACGACGTCGTCCAAGTACACAAGGCAAGTCTGCCACTTCAATCCTGCCAGCACTGTATCCATAACGCGTTGAAACGTTGCAGGCGCTGAGCAAAGGCCGAAGGGCATCACCTTAAACTCGAAGAGGCCGTCCGGTGTTATAAACGCCGTCTTCTCTCGGTCTCTTTCGTCGACTTCGATTTGCCAATAGCCAGTCTTGAGGTCCATTGACGAAAAGTACTTGGCGTTATGGAGCCGATCAAGTGCGTCGTCTATTCGTGGGAGAGGATACACGTCCTTTCTTGTGATTTTGTTCAGGCGGCGATAATCGACGCAGAAACGTAGGGTCCCATCCTTTTTCTTCACTAACACCACGGGGGATGCCCACGGACTCTTGGACGGCTGGATAATGTCATCTCGCAGCATTTCATCAACTTGTCTCTTCATTGCCTCACGTTCTCGCGTCGAAACCCTGTACGGACTCTGGCGGAGTGGTCTGGCATTTTCTTCGGTTATGATTCGATGTTTCGTAATTGGGGTCTGCCGAATTTTTGATGACGACGAAAAGCAATCTTCGTATTGCAGGAGCAGGGCCTTGAGCTGTTCTTGCTTATCGTTCGGAAGTCTGGGATTGACGTCGAAAGCTATGGGAGGGGCTTGGTTCCTCTGAGCAGGTTCCGCAGAATCGGCGAGGGCGAAAGCACTAGTGGCTTCGACAATTTCTTCGATGTATGCGACCGTTGTTCCTTTGTTCACATGTTTGTACTCATTACTGAAATTCGTGAGCATAACCGTTGCTTTGCCTCCCCGCAGCTCTGCAATTCCTCTTGCGACGCAAATATTTCGGGTGACCAACAGATGCTGACAGCCTTCAACGACGCCTTCGAAGTCAGGTGATTCAGGAGCGCCGACTGAAATAATGACGCTTGAGCGAGGCGGAATGGTGACTTGTTCTTCCAGCACATTCAAGGCATGGTGTCCAGACGGCGTGCGCGGCGGTAGTGCTTCTTCTGTGGATAACGTTATCGACTTTGTTTTTAGGTTGATGACAGCACCATGGAGGCATAAGAAGTCCATGCCCAGGATGACATCTCTCGAGCAACGTTGTAGGACTACGAAGTCTGTAGGATAAATACGGCCGTTAATGGTGACTCTCGCTGTGCAGATTCCTGTAGGCGTTACGAGATGACCTCCGGCTGTGCGGATTTCAGGGCCTTTCCAAGCTGTCCTAACTTTCTTTAACTTCGCGGCGAATGACCCGCTGATGACAGAATAGTCGGCTCCAGTATCGACGAGAGCGGTCACACTGTGGCCGTCGATAAGAACGTCGAGGTCGCTAATTCGCCGTCTCGCATTACAGTTAGGGCGTGGCGTCGGGTCACGGCTTGACGGGGGCGTCCGGTACATGAACGAAGCAGCACCTCCACCAAATGTCACGGGGTCGTGACGTGGCCGAAGACAGGAGACTTCTTGTTGGAATTTAACTGTTTATTTGGGCGAACCTGTGCCCGGTAAACAGAAAGTCCAATTACAGCAGCAGTCTCGCACAAATAGCAGTCTCAAACTGATAGCGGCGAACGGAGCGTCGGCCTTCGATCAACAACTGACAAGCGGCGAAGCGCGTCGGCATTTATACTCCCGCCGTCGAATGTTCTAGTGCTATCGCTGGCGGCGGCGTGCGTTCCAGAACAATCTGTACCATTCGCACAGTGGGCGTGATCTTATCGAAATGATCTACTACAGTCCGGAACCCTCTAGAAAACTGCAGGCGCGGTTTGCGCTGAGAATCGTGTGGTGTTTTGGGACGATAACAAAAACTTGGGAAAGGGAACGTGGCAGTATAATCACTGAAATAAAAGTTATCGCACAGTTATTGATTGAAAATTTTTGAGCATCATTCGAAGAACTTCTTGTATTTAGTAATAGCGGGCATAATGACGAAATTGAGTAGCCAATATTCGATTGTCTATTTTAAAGGGGGAATGGGTCTGAAAGCTTCCCTTAGTTATTTTCGAACCAAATTTGATAAGAATGGACGGCCTTGTTTAGTTTCTTCTCGTGATTAGAAAGATGCAGTTGTTTTTATTGTGGTGTCATTGTTTTGTTATATCATTAAAAAGGCAATATGATTTGTTATTACTACAAGAAATAACCAACTCACTGAAATATTCAAAAAATATATGATTTTTTCGGAGAAAGCACCAGGCTCACAACAAAACAAGTCCTTTTATGATTGCATCATTACTTATTGCTTAACAGTACATTAAAATCAATAGTTTTCAACGTGGCTATGCCGTGGTCAGACAGAAAGCCAATTAATAAAAACTTATTACTAACCCAATTAAAGATTGCTTGTTATTTTGTGTGCTCCGAACCTTTACCTCAATGCTGCAAAAGGAATTTTCGGTCAATATAACTGTGATATCCACTGAGATATCCCACTAAATGACTTGATGGGTCTGCAAAATTAGTAGTTTCAAAAAATAATTAAAAACAAACAAATGTGACATTTCATTGTGGAGAAGCACAATGTGTGTGCACATGAACACTTGGAGAACATAACTAGGCTACAATAAATATAGGCCCCAAAAGCAGTAAAATGCAAGTGTGGCATCAACGAATATGTCATTTCAGCATCATAACAGGCAAGAAATCAAGTCTCGAAGAAGCTTTCGAATTGCCGTTAGAGCTGCAATATGAACCTCAAGTACTATAAACGTAGCAGACATGGAGAATAATAAGAGAGGATTCCAAGAATGCTGTTTTCGAGAAAATGATCTTTTCGAATTATGGCTCTGACCCGAAAAGCTTTGTCTTCAAAAATGCGCATAAATCAAAAGGTGACACAACGCTTTTTTTTACTGTATACACATGACCCACATGACCCTCATGCAACAGTGTATAGAGCGCGCGCGCGACAACACTTGTAAGATGTTCGGAGTAACATTGCTTTCTTATTTTTTTCTTCTGATTTGTGTACCAAACTGCTGTATCTTGTGTTTCTTTGCCACTTCACAGAGATGCGGGAAGGGAAGCAGGCATCTTGAGGAGACTTCAGTTTGTTCTACGCATTAGCTGTGCACACAAGATAACCACCACATGAAAATTTGATGCGTGCGCCTACGTTATTGTAGCGTTCTTTTTTTTTTTTTCGGGCAGCATCGCTGAGGCAGTTTTCGAATGCTCTCGCTTGGTATGATACCCTCTTCAAATGGTGCGTGCCTAAATTGTATAGCAAAGCTGTGGTCATTGCGCCTTTGTTTTGGTACTCCTTTGCTGGGCAGCTGCCGCACAACTTGAAGCTAGAACGTAAACATTGCTGTCGTTTCAAAAAGCATGCAGTTCTAAAAGTACATTGTTATTTCGCATATCGAATGGAACAAGAAGCCCAACGCAGACTCCGAAAAAAAAAAGCGTTTAGGGACCCGTCAGCAGGCACTTTTCATACGGTTAGCATGCTCCAAATATTTTATGCACCGCCCAACGGGTAAAATGGGAAAGAACGGGAAGAACGGGCAGGCCATGGCCTGATAGAGAATCTAGATGCTCTGGTGGAGGAACCAGGTTTGGACCAATTGTCCCGCACACTGGGTACGTGATACCTGGGTAGGCGCAGGTTAAAAAAAAAACAGGCATTTTTACGCGACATCAATAAAGAGGTCATTCCGTGGAATTTCCTGTGTCGTGGCGGTGTCGTCAATTCTGAGCGAAAAATTAGCAGTTTTCTTGAGCGAGAGTTCGAAAAAGAAGCAAATAAATCAACAATGAAAAGTATTGGTTGCAGTGCTTGAAACTTTTCAAAAGAAAAAAGAAAACCTTACGCGAGTCCTATGCAGTGCGAGGTGAGTTCTTTACCCTTGCAATATTGTTCAGTTGGAGCGTGGAATCGCTGCAGCCGTTAAAATATGAATTGAACAACGAGTGGTTCGTTTAGAGTTTCACAATATAAAAAGCTCATAGGTATATTTAATCATCATTATAAGCAACAGCAGTACGAATCTGCCAGTGCTGCCTTATGAACGCGTGGCTGGTATCGACATTGCACAAAAGGCAGATCCACGGCGAAGTGGGCGCTTCGCGGCTGTACTTGCGTTAAGCATTCTAGAACACCTTCAAACGGCCGAATTTACACGTGTAGGCATTTTTGTCTTTTTTTTTTTTTTGCGGCACAGTTGATGAGTTTAGCCAGAAGTGAGGCCAGGCCAGCGATTGAAAATGAGATGGGAATGGGGTCTACGGCTTCTTGTTCTTCGAGACGGCGCGCAAGCGTCCTACTCCATAGTTGTTTCTGTTATTGCGATAGCAACTATATGGACAGTCTCGGCTGGTTCTTTGCCGTCGCCACCACTGCAACCGTCATTCACATACATGTGTTCGAATGTACCTCAAAGCGCTGTTCTCTTCCGAGGTTGTTGTAAAACAGCGCTTTGAGAAGAGAAGAGAACAGCGCTTTGAGATAAGTAATAGTGAACTTGAAGTTGTAAAACACTATGTCTACTTAGGACAGGTAATAACCACGTAGCCGAACCACGAGATTGAAGTAACTAGAAGAATAAGAATGAGGTAGAGCACATTTGGCAAGCACCCTCAAATTATGACCAGTAGATTGCCACTATCCCTCAAGAGGAAGGTACATAACAGCTGTATCTTGCCAGTACTGAGCTACGGAGCAGAAACCTGGAGACTTACAAAGAGGGTTCAGCTTAAATTGAGGACGACGCAGCGAGCGATAGAAAGAAGAATGGTAGGTGTAACTTTAAGAGACAAGAAGAGAGCAGAGTGGATTAGGAAACAAACTGTGGTTAAGTATATTATAGTTGAAATCAAGAAGAAGAAATGGACATGGGCCAGGCATGTAGCGAGTAGACAGGATAACCACTGGTCATTAAGGGTAACTAACTGGATTCCCAGAGAAGGCAAGCGGGTTAGGGGGAGACAGAAGGTTATGTGGGCAGATGAGATTAAGAAGTTTGCGGGTATAAATTGGCAGCAGTAAGCACAGGACCGAGTTAACTGGCGGAACATGGGATAGGCCTTTGTCCTGCAGTGGACGTAGTCAGGCTGATGATGATGATGATGATGATGATGATGATACGAATGATACGAGGAAGGATGCGCAAGCATCCTCTTTCTGCGGAGCGAACAATGCCTTGGAGGCCGTGGTCGTCTGCGCGCGCGCTTATCTCGTGAGCGAACAAGGGGGGGGGGGGGCGCTTATGGTAGCTCGGCTATCGCGGCAACACAACATCAGCACGCACCATGTGCCCCCACAGCAGGCCGGAGCTTCTACGGGCTGCACTCTCAACAAACACAAAAAAAAAAACGGTGCCAAATGTGTACCTGGAGCGGCTGTGTTCTCTTACACAAGCGTTTTGTAGAGCTACGTTAGATCGGATCTGAATGAGTTGACTACCAGCCTCGCTTAGTATAACGTTGAAATTTGTCGCTATCACATTCATTGCTTCACCTTTTTGGTGAGACTGGTTTTGTGCCATCATCGCTGCCACAGTCGCGAACAGCACTTGGCAACATGCGCACGAGTATACATATCCACAGAGAAAACTTCTTGAGACGCAGCTAGGTATCCAACGACTATGCACGTTTTGAAGTTTCCGCACCGTTTGTCATGAGTCATTCGCGTTAATATGTACCTGTGATTACGTTTCGCCCGTCATTTGTGCGTGAGAAACGCGGGGCTTGCCATTCTTCGTGCAATTTTTCAATTTGTTGCTATCGCGTTCATTGCTTCGCCTTTGTGCAAAACTGTGACTTTTTTTTTTTCTCTTTCGCCATGTATATCGACACGATGCTGTTGAAAAGACAATAACAGACTTACTGAGCGTAGACGTTACGATATCTTGATAATAAATAAATAAATAAATAAATAAATAAATAAATAAATAAATAAATAAATAAATAAATAAATAAAACATACTCAGCTTTCAGTTACTCAGAAGACAGGGAATATTATGACCATGGATATTTCTACACAATACTTACTAGAAGGAACTCTGGAGATGCCACACAGAGTGCTTCAGCGAGCACAGGAATGGTGTGTATTACACGAATTTGTCAAATCTTCGCTCTTCCGTCTCCGTTAAGCTTCGAGTGGCTTACAGCTGCTTTGTCACGAAACGAGAATCAGCAAACGCTGTGCAATCGCACTTCATCACGTTAACTTCACCAATTCAAATTGTCACGATTTTCACGACGGTCCGTTCTTTTATTATAAACAAAACCACAACACACCAATAAACAAAACCACAAGTGCGTTCGAAAATAACTAGCATGAAGACTATAGGCAAATTCGTGAATAACGCATTATTCCAATAGTCGCTGAGCAATCATAGCGCCAGAGTCCCCTGTGGTCAAGAGAAAGAAATAAACGTTTATTTAGAAACAGTGTTCCGAGCGAAGCCCGGCATCATTCTTAGGTTGGAGGGTTCTCTAGTCCAGAAACTCTCTGGCTTCGACTGCCCTCTTGACCTTGGCGACGAGTGGTCACTGGTCTTCCAGGTCCTGGAGGACGAGCTTGGCCTCCCACGTTTCGATTAGGTGGTCGTCGTTTGTTCTCGGTGCTTGGTCCCACTCCAGTTGTATGTCGTGGTTTGCATGGCACTGGTATTCCAGGAGCAAGAGTGCCAGGGGGTCCGGTACGCTTCAGAGCGGGCACATGTAGCCATGTGTCGTTGGGTAGAGGCGGTGCAATAATATGACATGCATGTAAGTATTGCTTTGCAGGCGTCTGAAGATCACACTCTCTTCCTTGGATAATTTTGGATAGGGTGGAGGACCTCCATCTCTGCAGCCACGGATCGGGTATCCTTTGGTCGCAGGGCAGCCCGGCTAACGTGCTCGCGGGCAGCGGCGTGGGTCGCTTCATTTCCCTGTAGACCATCGTGTCCAGGAACCCAGACTACGCAGGTATATGGAAGTGGAGAGCTTTGTCGTTGCAGGATGTCAATTCCATCGGCCGAGACGTGGCCCTTTGCATAAGTCCGGCAAGTGGCTTGCGAGTCAGTGAAAATCACCGTGGCCTCTTTACATGTGGTGGTGGCGAGAGCGATTGCAACTTCTTCCGCTGCGTCTTAGTTGCGCGCCTTGGCCGTGGCCAACGCTAACTCTCGGCCTTGAGAGTGTATACACGACGCTGATAGCGTACGCGATTCTACGTGGATACTTGGCCGCGTCGGTATAGCGGGCGTCCGGGTCTTGCCTGAGCTTTCGTTGAACATCTTTTGCTCTAGCCTTTCGTCTACCTATGTGGAATGTGGCATTTATGTTGTGTGGGATAGGCGTGATGGACAGGGACTCACGAACGTCCACCAGAATGCGCTTTTTCTGGTCTGCATCCGCAAGTGTATGATTCACTGTAGTTAAGATACCGGAGTACCGACCTCCCAGTGGGCGTGAGCTTGTGTCGTTCTGGCTGGCTGTTCTTGTGATCTTCCGCGAGCTCTTGCTACGTGTTGTGGACGCTTATCTTAAGAAGTTCTGAAGTAGAAACTACGGGTGGCAGTCCCAAGACGGCCATGGTTGCCTTTCTCATCATAATATTACGTTTTTCTATAACTTTAGGAAGTTATACGGCTACGACAATTATGAAGAGAAGTCGGAGATCCTTGTAATCCAACGCTCTTCGCTGAGAGATGCTCATCAGCGAATAAGACGCACAGAAGGGACGTACTTCGGGCGCGGTGCCTGGCACGAAGCAAGGAAAGCGCGAGTGTGAAGAGCAAGAGCAAAGCGTTAGAGGCGCACGCATGCAGTGATTCCATTGAGCCTCTGCAGTCAGAAGATAAGTCGCAGGGTTTTACCAAAGAGCGTCAAGGAGGGGCGAAGCGTAAATATCGGCCAATCCCCGGAGCTCGAGCCTTCGGCTGCAGCGCACGGAGAGAGGTGCGTGAGCAAACAAATAAACAAACGCGTCGTATAAAGCCGCAGCCAAACAAGGCGGAATCCGTGGCGGCAACAGCCGCTCCACGCCGGGAAAATAGAAGTCCTCTCTCAAAGCCTCGGAGAAGATGAAAACTAAAGCGAAGATAGATAGTTTCGAAGTTTCGCGTGACTTACGGGGTTCGAAGAAAAACGCGGAAAAGCGGAATGAAGCGAGTTCGAGTGGGGGGGGGGGGGGTGCGGGGAAGAAAAGGTGAAACTAAAAGCGGGTATCGATAGTTTTTCTTCCTTAATTCCCGCTGTCGCCTTCTCGGTCGGCAGCGCTTCTTTCTCGACTTCACCACACGTCGCCCACTCAACTCTTTGCCTGCTAGTACGAGGCGCTTTTCCCGTCCTCATTTCTGTCTATTTCTGTTCGCTTTCTCATCGACGGCGGCTGCAAATCCTGTAACGGCTTGCCTCCTATCCTTCACGTCTCCTCATCGCGCTCCGAAAACTTCGCGCCGCATAATTTTCATCACTGGTTCTCGTGGCTCTTTCGTTACGTTTCGGCCACGGCGTACGTACACTCAATCTTGAGAAATCCCTTCCAAATGGCGAAGTTCAGCTACAAATGCCACGTCGCTGTTTCGTGGCCGACAGCTTTTCGGCGATAAGGAGAGCAGCGCGGAACGCCAGTTCGTTCCCACCACTGGCAGCTAACGTACCATATACCCATCTCCTCCTATTGGACAACTGACGTCTTGTTTCGACTACAAAAGCAATTCGTGGCACGGCGTTGTTTTTTTTTCTTTAAAGGAATTTGCGAGTCATCTTGGACAAATGAGAAGCCCTACTCTTTCTGTTCCTTTAACGAGTGTTCTTGAAGCGAACGCGCTCAGGTCTAAACACTAGCGCGACATTACGCCCCTCTGACGGCAAAAATACCACCTGTCAAGATGCCATCCTGGGCAAAAATCAGGAAGTTATTACGGAAGACTAGACGTAATTGAAAGGAAAACAACGTTTTTGGAAGAAAATGTGCAGTGTACGGTGCTGCAGCTCCTATGGTTTGAACACGGTCATGCATTGCGGGTAAGAATAGTTATTTATTTGTTTTTATTTATAATCTCTTTTGTGCTAGTCGCAAATGTCAACACGCTGCGCTTCCGCCCCGCTTCACAATGACATTCTTATTCGTTCTCGACTTTTCGTCGCTAAATTTAAACCCTCTTGCCGGTGTTTATTTTTGACAAGATCTAGAAGTAGACGACACCATGATATATTTTGAAAGAAAGCACAATGGGTGGTTTCAGAATCGGCATAGCCAGGCATGCTACACTGCTATTGACCCTATGGGTCCAAAACCTCGCAGAACTTTCCACACACATTCACATCAATGCGAGCGTAGTAGATCTGTCAATGCCAGTAAGGGCGCTGGGATTTTTTAATTTTTATTTTGTCGGGAGGCATGGTTCAAGACAGTGGGAGTAGATGCAATTCGGCTGCAGTTTTCAACGTTAGGCTCTGTTCACAGCCTGCGCATAACCCTTTATTCTATCGCTTGTGTCACCGCTAGTATCAATGATTCTTGGAGAAGCTCTGATAACGAAACTCTAGCGAGCCTCCATGCTGGCTGCAACCCACCTAATCCTGCAAGATGAGGTTTACGGTGCTTCCATATTACTAGCGAACGTTGAAGCCTTCATTCAGTGCCAACTATACGAGCTAAATGCATTAACACCGTTTAAGGTGCCGAATCCACTAAAGCAACGCAAGCCCTACTAAGCATAGATAGATCGTATGTTTCAGGGTTGGTGTTCCAGCAAATTTTGAGGACACGTACAGAGACAGGGCATGGATGAAGGCAATCGCGATGATACACCTCATGGAGGTGTACCATGCCGTCATCATAGATAGATAGATAGATAGATAGATAGATAGATAGATAGATAGATAGATAGATAGATAGATAGATAGATAGATAGATAGATAGATAGATAGATAGATAGATAGATAGATAGATAGATAGATAGATAGATAGATAGATAGATAGATAGATAGATAGATAGATAGATAGATGGACGGATGGACGGACGGACGGACGGACGGACGGACGGACGGACGTATGGACGGATGGATGGACGGATGGATGGATGGATGGATGGATGGATGGATGGATGGATGGATGGATGGATGGATGGATGGATGGATGGATGGATGGATGGATGGATGGATAGTGGCATGATACTCGACAGTGAAGATGGGTTGTATTTTTGCGACAGTTTCAGAGGGTTCCTGGACTAAGGAGCCCTCCCACCTCAGGGTGACATCGGGCATTGCTCGGAACACTGTTTCGAAATAAACGTTTACTTCTCTCTCTCTCTCATTTATATGTATTATTAATAAGCTGAAATGATGTTCGTTTAATTTCGAATATTGCTTCAGAAGTCGCCAACATTACCCTACTAAAGCAGATTGTTCTCATTAGGGACCCCATGGAATAATCAATATGGACCCCCCCGAAAAGTACCACAGTGAATGTTTACGCTGATTTCAGTTGAACAATGGCAAAAACTGATGCATCGGTTGTGCCACCACCGTACACATGTGAGCGAATGCTGTACAGTATACTCGTAAGCATTTCTGTTGCCGAAAGAAGGAAATCTTATGGAATACACTAAAGCAAGCTCAACTATTTCAGCAGTTGCTTCACACAGAAGGAAATTCATCCTAGCATACTAACCTAACCAGACAGACAAGGGACGCCCTTATGCAAAATAACAGTACGAATGAACACTGTCCAACCAAACCCGCAAACGGCCTCGGTACACGAGACATCGACTCGATTGGGTTGCATCGTAAAGCTGGAGCCCGCCGTTGGTCCTAGGCAGAGGCACCAATGAATTACAAAGGGCCATTTCCATTGCGCGGACCACGACGCGCAAACATGATTGGGCGAGCCGTGGTCATTCCGGTGGGAAGTTGCGTAGCTCGAGGTCACGTCATCTTCGGTCGGGGTGGTAGGTAGTCAGCATCTCAACGGCCTGCAGCTGATGAAGACTCTACTTTACGGCTTACGCTCACACTCTACCAAACGCGAGGGGAACTCATTCAACAAATTAACGGCTGTCCGAAGTGTCCATAAAGAGCATCGCACTTCAACTACGAGACATTTCCTGATATCGTAATTGTTGCCGTTTCCATGGAAATAATATTTCGCGGGGCACTTTATTTAAATGCAAAAAAAAAACAGCTGACGCCGTATGCGTGTGGAATCTTCGGATGAAAGGGATCAATTATGATAAAAAATAAAGAAATGATACGCGTCACATACGTGAATAGAATTACCTTAATATTTATTAGCCAAATCCAAAACTTGTGCATGTGCATTGTGGCCTACAATACAGCAATAATAATGAGGATGACACCTGAAGAGCATTATTTTTACCATAAAACCACTGTATTTTAGATTCATTGGCGTTTACCATAAACATTCTGCACCAGTTTTCGGCCCATTGCCTTTCGCAGATGAGAATAATAAGGAAAAGGATATCATCACCATCTTTTTCAGTTTCTTTTGCAGCTGAGTTTATAGTGGTTGACCATATCAACTATTTGTCACCACGTGCTTTTGCGTGAATACGCTTACGACCCCCAGTTCCCACATGCATATCTTCGCATCGTAGTGCACACATCGCGGCGATATCACTGACGTCTCTGTAGCTCGTTTCGCAGAAATTCCAGCGTTGCCATCAAGGTCATCGTTGATTGTGAACGAAAAAATGATCTTCTGCGTGACCAACAAATTGAGAAAGACGCCAATGAAACATAACAAAAATTTCGTGTCCGAGTGAGGATTGAAACCCGGGCTGTTTGATGGCAAGAAGGTGTCCCCGCACACAGCCATACATCTGCTTAGAATTGAATGAAATGTAAAAAAACTATCTTCGTCCTGCAGAGCACGCTTAGCGCGTATAGTGGGCGTCTCCCACGTAGGGACCGACAGGGAGTACCTGGCGGCGGCTTCAAGGGCTTGCTGGACGGCCCACTGCTGGTCGGCCCACTGCTGGTCGGCGAGATGCGAGCTTCTGAGCGACCTATCCCACTTGTTTGAGGTAGAGTCTGAATGTGCGTTTCTACACTTCCAGAGCATGTGTGCGAATGTCACCGTGTGTTCGCACAAGGGGCATGTGTCTCTTGGGTACGCGCATAGCCTCCTAGATTTCCCTTGCCTGCCAGATGAGCGCGAAACGCCTGTCATCTATGGCGGCACTACCTACGTAGGGGTAAAGGTCTTTGTACTTGGCCTTTGAGATCAGCAATTTTGGCGTTTGCTACTAACTTCAGAGGCTATGCCTTGTATTGAAGGAGTTGCCTGCTGAATGACAGCGTCACTTACGTAGGGTTAAATATAATTACGTTTACGCCTTTTAAAAACTTTCTTACGTTATTTTTGTTGCATATAAGTTCCAAAAACGTAAAAACTTATTTGAAGACACCCCTACTTAGGTGGCGCCCCCACCATAGTTCCGACGACAGCCGCTTTCCAAGTGACCGCCGATAATCCGGCAGGCAAGGGTAATCTATATATAGGAGGCTGTGGTACGCGTCGTGTAGCTTGGAAAGGTTTGTGTACGTGTACGTTTGCAATACGTGTAGGGTTAGCGCCTACGGCCTGTTAAGTTTGGTATGCTGAGGCGGATAAATGCGGCGTTCAAGGCAAAAGTGTTTTGTGATGTCGTTGTATCTAATTCGTGCATCCCAATCGATGTATAACTCAGCGAGATTGAGTTGCTCTGTGGCAGCGCGGTCAGTAGGTGCGCTCTGCGTCATGGGCGTCTGCTTGGAAATACAGTTAAAATGACTTCCTCTGCTTGAAAATGCCATGAAAAAAATAACGTTTATGATTTGCAAACACACGCGTCCGCTTACAGGCTTCACAATTCAACTTGTAATATCATAGTTAATATTGCGTGGTACAAGCGTATATTGCCATCGGACACCAGAACACGCAAATATCATAATAACTTCATGGGTTAAAGTCAGTAACCCACTACAAAAGGTACGAACGTTACTACACGTATTCTCTTGAGACCACGTAATGGGTGCATGCATGACAAGGTCGAAAGGATTTCACGATCACAATTGCTCGTGATTAAAAGCGTGCTACCCATTACACAGAATACAGCCATATGCGAAAGCGTCCCTGACACAAGTCACTTTCAACTTTAACACTTATATTGTACTAATCCACAGTTTAAAAATCTCGAGTAACATCATACAATAAATAGTATGCACTCAGTTGTTGAAGTATGCACTAGGAACAGGATATCAATATCGCGTCCAAATCTTAAAGGCAAACCTTAGAGGTTTCGCAGTTCTTTTGTTAACACTCTGGAACGGGCAATACGTAAAGAAGAACAAAGTTATCTACGTTCACCTATTCCTAGCTTATACGAGAAGTATTGCGAAGAAACACTTAAACAAACAAAAATTCCCCTTACACCCCGCTATGTGTAAGATCCATGAGAAGAGGAGAAGGAGAAAAAGAAGAAGAAGAAGAGCACGCGCATACCGTTCGCCAGCCGTAGGACTGAGCTTACTCAGCGATTACCATGACCGAAACTGAATCGATGGCCCGGCCGGTGTCTGCACCAGAAACGATACCCGACATCATGCTGCTGCCTAAACAGGATCCCGCAGCCATATTCGCCAAAGGAAGCGTCTCGCCCAAGAAGGAGCAGCAAGACGTCCATCAGCCACAGCCGGTGAGCGTAGCACACGGTCTAATTTTCAGGCACGTTCATCAAGCATTGCTCTGTCCAGCGCGGAAGCGGCGCATGGTCATTCCTTGCGGCGAGATCTCTCTATGGTAGCGGCGTCCTGTTTACCCTTCTATATTGATTGATATGTGGGGTTTAACGTCCCAAAACCACCATATGATTATGAGAGCGCCGTAGTGAAGGGCTCCGGAAATTTTGACCACCTGGGGTTCTTTAACGTGCACCCAAATCTGAGCACACGGGCCTACAACATTTCCGCCTCCATCGGAAATGCAGCCGCCGCAACCGGGATTTGAACTCGCGACCTGCGGATCAGCAGTCGAGTACCGTAGCCCCGCCACTAGACCACCGTGGCGGGGCTACCCTTCTATATTGCTTTGTCTTCTTTTGTATGTGTAAGAACATATTGCTACGAAAAAGAAATCATCAGTGATAACCAGGTAGACATATTTAATTTTTTTAATTCTACACGCTAGAGATTTCTGTTTTGTGAGCTCACGCTATTTGGTTGCAATAAACCCGCTACCCATGTCAAACTTCCCATTATGCTTCACTTCAATACCATGCAGGTAAGCAATCGTACTCACAACAGCTGACTGGTAGCTATTGCTCAATTGTGCGAACATTGCGGCTGGCAGTTGAAAAAAAGAGTCGCTAAATCCTGACCCCTGCAAACCCCACAGAGGAACTGGAACGTGTAGAACGTGGAAAATTTCCAATCTTTTGGCTTACAGAAGTAACAAAATTGTCCGAAATGCTTACTGTTCAAACTCGTAAGCACGAGTATTCCTGCGCCACAACGGTTGACATAGCTGTCACGTCAAGCTGTCATACGTTAATGCAGCGCTTCAAAAACTCACAGTGTCCCTTATGAATTCGCTTAATTCAGACGGCTCAAAAACGAAAGCCATCACCGTTTTTTTTTTTTTTCGTCGATGTACCGATCCTTTCCCGCTTCCCCGAAAGCTATCTGGCCCTTGTCAAGAACAGTGAACGTAGCGTGCGCTATAGTAGAAAAGAATAGTGCGGGATGGCGCGTGACACGAGGATATTGCTTCTTTCTTTCGCTGAAATAAAAAAAATGACTGCATATCCACGGGGTGAATGAAGCAGAGTTGGGCGAAGCATCCCTCGGTCCATTCGCTCTGGCTTCTGTCCGTCCATGCGTCCGTCTGTGTGACCGTCCATCCGCCCGTCCGTGCGTGTGTCTGTTCGTTCGTCTGCACACCCATTCATGCATCCGTCCCTGCGTTCGTCCATGCATCCGTCCCTGCGTCCGTCCGTTCATTCACCCATCCGTGCATCCGCCCATGCATCTGTTTGTGTGTCCGTTCGTTCATCTATTCAACACTCCAAGTCCCGCCATCTCGCATCTTTTCATCATATATTCCGCATATTGAAGCACCGCCATCCAGCGGACATTCCAAGGACTAAACGAGAGGTCGCACACGCGCACTTTCTTACGGGTTGCGCTTTGTGTCTACTTCCCACCTTTAACCACCTCGAGTTCATAGTATATACTAGTTCACTGTATTCATGGCACTGCGGCCCAACGCTCACTAAACCTTTCTAAAGCCAAGGAGGTTACGCCCAGCAAGTATAACGTAGCAACCCTTTCTTGTCAGATAGTGCTCAATGCACATGCCAATGGCTGTTAATAGGGAGTGAGAGACAGGAGAAATCGGCTTTTAGTTGACATGCACGCTGCAAATTTTTTATTGTTCAACAACACACAGGGGAAATCTCCCATTGGCACCACCTTGCAGGTCAAAGCGTAAGACATGTTACGCACTACTACGAGGGACAAACGGATGCCGCTTTAAGGAGCTTCGCCCCTAAAAGCAGCGTCGGAACGCACTACTCGATCTCTCCAGGCGTATTTGTCCTTAAATCTTGGTTCATAAACGAACGAAGTCTTCGGTTTTTACAGCCCTAACATGGTTTTCCATGCACAGTCTCCGTGACATGCCCCCGTTTGGTCCCGCGATGTCATGTGATCACGTCATCACGTAACGTCAACTTACATGACAAAATCTGTTTATAGTGGCACCGTCATAACTTCATCACGTCACGAAGGCCTTCGCATCACTCGTGTTAGCGTCTACGCTGCATGCGGGCAAATTTGCTCGTCTAATGAGGCATTTGCGGCCTTCGCATTAACTAGGACCCTTCTGCTAACCACCTTTTGCTGCAATGCGTACTATTCAACAATTATTTTCTCAACTTGAAAGCGTTTGTCCGAAATTGCAGTATTTGAAGGTAATCTGTCACTTTCCCGTTGCGGGCAGAGTCCCGCTGACCATACGACACCGGAGGCCGGTGACCTCCCCCAGCGCCGCTTCCTCTCGCTGGCGGGAGCCATGGCGGCCGTGCTGGCCGTCTTCTTCCTTGTCGTGGTGGCGTACGCATTCGCGAGACCTTCACCGCTGCGCGAGAGTGCCGACTGCGACACGGATGACTGCATGCAGCACGCGTTCTTGCTGTCGGCCGCGCTGAACCGCAGTCTCGACCCGTGCGAGGACTTCGGCACGTTCGCCTGCAGTGCCTGGCTCGCTAGCTCGGCTCAGTCACGGAGTCTCCAAGAAGACCTCTGGTACAGGTTAGCGTACCACGTTACGTCTCGCAACAATCTATGCAGCAAGCCTGTCCGCTGAAGCCATGGCTAATCATGTATGTATGTATGTATGTATGTATGTATGTATGTATGTATGTATGTATGTATGTATGTATGTATGTATGTATGTATGTATGTATGTATGTATGTATGTGTGTATGTGTGTATGTGTGTATGTATGTATGTATGTATGTATGTATGTATGTATGTATGTATGTATGTATGTATGTATGTATGTATGTATGTATGTATGTGGAGTCACACAGAAATAGCTCGAAAAAGAAAAAAAATGCCAGGCTTGCACGGAATGCGCAGCAGTGTATTTCACCTTAACGTGTCCACGCTAACATGCACGCGAGATATATTCAATATCATACTTTTAAAATTCTTTAGATATATCGTGCACTTTATCGCAAGGTTATAGGACCAAAGCGTCGTATCTAAAACTTAGTTCATATATCTCGCATGAGTTCTTTATCAAACACTGATTTGAATCTCGTGATATAAAACATCTCCTAGTGGGTTTTAAGGCAAGCTTTAACCAACATGTCAACGTCTGTAGCACTGTTCTTAGTGCACAGCTTCTATAAATCAAGATTGCCCATCTAGCACATTTATTGTGCAGCGAAATCGCGATTCTATTATAGTCAACAGAGTGTTGCTGTTAAATGTAATATAATGTTCTGTTCTGTTATGTAATGTAATGTTCTGTTAGTGCCAGCTCATGACGACGGCCTTCTGCACGCACAGATGGACGAAGCAAGCGGCGCTAGAACTGGAAAAGATGCGGGTGTTCCCGGACTCGAGGCCGATTGTCAAGGCGGCCGGCCTGCTGCAGGAATGCGTCGAGATGGACGCGGACGCGAGTCAACAAAACACGCTCTTCTTGCGCCGATTCTTCGGCCAGAGGAATCTGAGCTTCACGTCCAGCGAAGCATCCAGTGAAGGCGTTCACGCACTGGACGTCCTCCTGGATCTGGCCATCAATTGGCGCCTACCCTTGTGGTTCTCCGTCGCTGTGCTCAAAGCCGGTGAAAACGGTGCACTGGGGGTGCTACTCGACTATGGCCGCTACGACGCATACTGGGTAAACCCAACTTCGCGCAGCTTCACTGACGATAACGAGGAGGTCGTCATGGACACCGTTATACTAAAGGTCAGCGCCATAACATAATCTCACTATTATCTCATCGTCGAAAAATTGGCAGCTGCTCATCGCGTGTTATGTTTCGTACTGGGGCGTTCTATGTACAGCGAAATTTCTACCAATATATGATAGCAGTGACGCTACAATAGCACCCTGAAATCTCACTACATTACGCAGTATCGAAAAAAAGGGAAATGTTTATCAAGAAGCAAGATCACTGAGCCAGGCCGCGAATGATATATACTTTGTTCATTTTTTACCCGCTTTGTACGACACATTGTAAAGTTGAACTAGATAAGTGAAATTTGAGTTGTTTGTGAGTATTACGCTTACCTGTACGTTTCGCATTTCTAGAACTTTCTTAAAGTAAAGCGATTGTCACATTCACTCCATTGTCGAAGTGACCGTCACACACGATGACCGCCGACGTGGTTGGTAGGTGTGTAAACGCTTGCCAGACAAGTTTTGTGAATACGGAAACAGGTTTAGTTTTCAGTAACTTACCTTAAGTCAGTAACAAAAAAAATTGCCCCACTCCCGTTACTGTGAGTAGTTTTGTCAGCGCATAATTTCTACGCAAAGCGAATAGCTACTGAAAAGTATCAGGCATAAGTTTTTGTTTGGCTTGTCGCTTGATATTAATTTCGCAGAATTGCTTAATACAACGAATGACTTCATTGCCTGAGTCACAAGGAATTGTTTTTAGATATTCTAAAGAGCTTCGACAGGGAAGACCATATACCGAACGTGGCTTACTTTTTTCTCTCGTAACTGCTGCAGACTCTGCGAGACTTGTCGGACACCCGGTTGCAGTTTAAGCCCAGGGTGATTCAGATCATGAATATAAGCAGGCTGACGCCCAGTTGGAGTGACGACCTTTGGTTGAAGTACCTTCAAAAGCACCTCTCGCCAGCCTTTACTGTGACCATGCAGGACCACATACTGCTCACTGACAGTACCCTGCTGGAAATAATCGGCGGCATAAGCGTTCGTTACGGCAACGCCGCCCTGCTGCAGCACATCGCTAGAGTCTTGAACAATACCTTTTCGAACCTTCTGGGCAACGGCACGCCGCATTTCTCCGAGACGGGCGAGACTTATCCTACTTCACCGGAGAATGTCACCCTCGCGTGCCAGCTTCAAGTGGAAGACTTATTCAAACCCGCGCTCGCCGTGAACCACGTTGTCGCGAAGAAGCTCTTCGCCCACCGCGCCATTGTGGACGATATCCTGCAGAACGTTATCCAGACTGCCGTCGATATGTTAGCAGACACCAAGTGGATGGGAGAAGAGAGCAGGGAAAGCATGATCCAGAAGATCAAAACGCTGAGAATCAACGTCTGGCCCGACAAAGAGCTCACGAATGAAAAGACACTTTGGGACCTCTACCACAACTTTCCGGGTTCTCGAGATATCTACGCTCGCGACGTGATAGAGTCGCGCGCCGAGATTCGCCGATACCTGGGCACGGACTCGTACATCTACCTCACGTCCACTCCGCACGGTGGTCGGGACCCGTACCTTGCGTATAACGTGTTCAGCAACACCATCACCATCGCAGTTGGCACGCTGTCGTCGCCTCTTTTCTATCTCGAAGGAACGACGGCCATGAACTACGGCGGGCTTGGCGCTGCGTTCGCCAGCGTTCTGCTCCGAGCTGTCGACAGCGGTTATGCGTTCACCGGCCCGAACGGATGGGCACTGAATAGGACGGAGTCGCTGTACATCAAGGCTCCCTGCGTGGACATGAGCTTCGAGGGCTTCTACCCCGGTCTTCCGTCCTTAGAGTTAACGTACAGGTCCTACCTGAACGCCCTAAGGAAGACGCGTCGATCGGCGGACGGCAAGCTGGCGTCGCTCCCCGAGTTCACCGCGGAGCAAGTGTTCTTCCTGACCTTCTGCCAGCGCACGTGCAGGCTCTACGACAGCCTGAAGACGTCGGGCGAATGCAACGTAGCCGTGCGAAACTTCTTGCCTTTCGCCAAGGCCTTCAACTGTCGACGTGGTTCGAATATGAACTCCAATAACAAGTGCGCTTTCTTCACGTGATTCCAAGCACTGTTCAACCATTCGTCTTCATTTGTCGATTTACGTAAATGTTACATGTTTGAAGGCTGCTTATTGCCGATTGCAACTTGAAAATAAAAGTAAGCTTCGCCCACAGTATAGTCGCTGCCCCATTCAGTTTCGTTTACTTCCTTGACGTCGAGAACCTTTGACGCGTTTCAGGCAGGGGATTTTATGAGACATGCTCGTGTTGACGAGATTATGAAGTTGGGCGTGTTGGTAATGCAAAACAGATCCCGGGGTTCAAAAATATTTGGCACAGGAGAAGAGCAATAAATTAAGCGCTCATTAAGAAAAAGGACGAAGATGACCGCTTAATTTCTTGCTCTTCTCCTGTCTGAAATAACGAGTTACAGATAGATTTCTGGGGTTTAACGTCCCAAAACCACCATATGATTATGAGAGACGCCGTAGTGGAGGGCTCCGGAAATTTCGACCACCTGGGGTTCTTTAACGTGCACCCAAATCTGAGCACACGGGCCTACAACATTTCCGCCTCCATCGGAAATGCAGCCGCCGCAGCCGGGATTTGAACCCGCGACCTGCGGGTCAGCAGCCGAGTACCTTAGCCACTAGACCACCGCGGCGGGGCAATAACGAGTTACAATATATATATATATATATATTGCTAGAACGAATATATATATATATATTATCGGCTGTATGGCGTCGTGCTGTGGGGGCTTCTTGTCGTTATTTTTATGGCCTGCAACCTTGCCCCCGGAGGTCGCCGCTCTCAGTTTCCCCGGCGCGGGCTAGGTGACCTTCTTGTATTAAGGTTCGCATAGGTGCGGTGGTGCGACAAAGGCGAACGCGCGGGGGACGGAGAGCGGGACTGACGTCTCGGACCAGGAGGCTGAGCAGGCATTGCCTTCTCTGCAGTGGTAGAGCCGTCCTCAAAGTGATAACGGGCTCCATAGAAAGAGGTGTCGTCACGGCGCGGAGTGTATTCATCGTTGGCACGTCGACCGTCAAACCAAGGTCGTTGAGGACGGAATGAATCACCTCGATGCCAGCAATGACGGGCAATATGTCCTGCACCTCCGCAGTGAAAGCATAGTGGACGCCTGTCTACGGTGCGCCATGCATCTGTTTTCCGGGTCGGTGGACGCGTCGATGCCCATGGGGTGGCTGTGGATGGCTGGTTGTGGGGCTGTAGCGTAGGTGTTTGATGCAGTGTCTGCTCTTGCGGCGGATACGAAGGGGCCATCGGCACCTGGTGGTACAGCGTCGGCATAGCGGGTGGTGGACGTCGGAGAGCGGCAGCGTAGCTCATAGGACGCTGCTGAGCATCAGGACTAGCCGTAGACAACGCTTGGTGGATTTCATCGCGTACGACTTCAGCGATCGATGCGATGGGATTTTCAGCAACAGGATTCCGCAACTTCTGCAGTTCCTCGCGAACTATCTCCCTAATCAAGTCTCGCAAACAGCTCTGACTCTCAGACGTCATGGCGGTAGCATTGATTGGGACATTGCAGGACATGCGGTCATATTGCCTGCAGCGTTGATGAAGGGCCCGCTCGATAGCCGTAGCCTCCTTAATGAAGTCAACGACGGTAGTCGGAGGGTTGCGCAGTAGCCCGGCAAAAAGCTGCTCCTTGACACCGCGCATGAGGTAACTCAACTTTTTATCTTCGGTCATGTGTGGGTTAGCTCGTTGAAAGAGGCGAGTCATGTCCTCGGCAAACATTGCAACGGTTTCGTTGGGTTTTTGAACCCGTAGCTCCAATAACTGCTGCGCGCGGTCCCTTCTATCGATATTGGCGAAGGTATCGACGAACTTCTCTCTAAAGTCGGGCCAAGCTGACAGATTGCCTTCTCTATTCTCATACCAAGTACGAGCACCGTCGTCAAGGTAGAAATAGGCGCGCCAAAGCTTTTCCTGTTCCGACCAATGATTTACCTTGGCTACACGCTCATAGTGGTCAAGCCAGTCGTGAACGTCTTCATGGGCACCGCCACTAAAGCGATCGGGAACGAGGGGTTGAAAGAGGGTCACCTGAGATGGGTGCGTCAGAAAGCTGCCTTGGGGCACCTGTTGCGAGCTTGCGTTGGCCATTGGTTGAGCTGTGCGGTGCCTAGCAGGTTCCGGCGAGTGAGTCAGCTCTGGCGCGAGGCCTCGCAACCGTCGACTGGAGCGATGTACCGGTGTTTCTACAGGTGACAGTGCGTTTGGACTCGATGAGCGGCTCCCAGCGGGCGTGTGGAGCATCAGACAGGGTTGCGGCCCAGCACCTCCACCAGTGTCGCGGTACAACGCGAATAAAACAGATACACCTTGGGACGACGAAAGGCAGCGTGTCCTGAACAGCTCAGTCACAAGATCGTCTTCTTCAGCCTCGAGAGAAGCTAGAGGCCCACTACCTCGTGCCCACTAAATGCCCCATCATCGTTATCGTCCACATGTAGACACGCGTCAATATATATATATATATATATATATATATATATATATATATATATATATATATATATATATATATATATATATATATATATATATATATATATATATATATATATATATATATATCAGTTGATCAGTTAAGTTCATGTTGTAGCTTTTATATCTGAAATCTAAAACTTGCGTGCAAATTTCAGCAAACATTGTGACATCACTTTTGGGCTGACGTAGTATTGTAAGTAGGGACGACGATGACGGCGTTTTTATACTAGTACGTGTATTGTTTACATTAGCAGCGAATAATAATACAAGGGGAACTATCTGGCACCATACGCTTGCTCACATTAACGAAAGGCGCGCCGCAGTTATCGGTGCGGAGCTCGTATTCCTTCTTGGGTTGTACCAGGCTAGCATTACTTTTATGCTTGCCTTGTGAGATAAGTGCACCATCAGCAACGAAACGTGCATTACAGTGTTCGTGTATTTGAAACCGGTCGGCGAGACGGCCGGTTGTAGTCCTCCACTCACACTGGACGTAGTCCTGCAGCTGCTGGAACTCGGCCGGAGAGAGTTTCTCCCACTTGACGGCCATGGCGTCCTGCCGAGCCGAGCTGCCGCGCTGGTCATCTGCATCCGGGGTCGCACGGCTCGGGACGCTCGCCGCTTCCAGGCGCGCCCCGGAGCACCATGCTCTGCGGGAAAGAGAACCTCCACGTGAACGACAGCACGCGGAATATCCACTCAAAAGAAAGTTGCGCCAAAGATATGGAAGGGCCAAACGACACATCTGCCGAGTGCCGTCTGGCTTACTCGACGAGAGCAAAAATATTAGACGGAATCTTGTCGTTCATTGCCGTTATTACTGCTTAAATGTTAAGAACCGCCCCGCCGCGGTGGTCTAGTGGCTAAGGTACTCGGCTGCTGACCCGCAGGTCGCGGGTTCAAATCCCGGCTGCGGCGGCTGCATTTCCGATGGAGGCGGAAATGTCGTAGGCCCGTGTGCTCAGATTTGGGTGCACGTTTATACGTATAGATGCATGTATTGTCAGTGAGCTAACATATCTGGCGAACACCGCATCTGCTGGAACTCGTGACGGATAGGCTTAGCAGTCGTTCTTCATGGTAACATTGCGACTTCGGAACAATGTGCGAGGTCAAAAGCTGAGTTCGCAGAACTATTTTGTTCTTGCCATCAGATGGCTATAGCTTCGTTAACGATCGTCAAGCATCAGGATTTTTAAAATGTTTTTTCACAAGAAATTTTTGTTACGAGGATGTGTTCGCGAGTCGTACGAACCGATTAAGGTTTGATTGCGCTTCATTCTTACAAACTTGATGGTCATAGAAGGGATGCACAAACTACAGACCTAGTTGCAAAGAGGGAGGCCCAGACAGATGTCGTTTGAATTGGTTTCGCCACGAAAGGAAGAACCGCTGCATTAGAAAACAACTTCACTGAGTAGATGCACATTGAAAATAGCGAGTTACGAATGTACAACCACGTTGTGCCAAATCAATTCACATGTGTAGAGCTAAATGCAGAAATGCGTTTTTCTTTTCATTTCGGAAGGCGCACAATGGTTATTGTGCACCGTTTTACAGTTTATATATTTCAAAATGCCAGCTTCGCCCCTTCCCGGCCACACTTACGGAGCCAGGCCGTAAACCTGCCACTCCTTCAGTCTGCACTTATGGCGAGTCACTGCGGCGACGCGCCTTTGTTCGCGAGCTCCAACGTGGTCGACGGGCACGTAAACGAGAAAGCCATTGGCCATGGAACGGTTCCCATTGCTCCGGCAATTTTCGTGCTTTTATCTGCGCGATTGTGACATACTGCGCCCACGGAATGCTTCTCTGCGCCTCCAAACTAGAACGCCTATTCTGACGAGTCATGCATATTTAACTGCACCCCACCGTCTGCGAGCTGGTCTCCTTTGTCATGCAAGTGCGCCACAGTGGGTGCGAAGCCTCGCTCGTGCTTTTTTTTCTAAATACTTTTATCGTGGTGCGCAAAGAATGGCGGTGGCACCGGCAGAATTCCGAGTGCGAAGGTCCACTTATAGGTTTATGCACGGGCATACGCATCATTCTTTCTTATTTTGTTATTTCATAGATATCTGTATATTTCGGAATGTAGCATCGCTGCCATGACAAATGGCCGGTGAGGAGCATAAAGAAAAAAATAAATACCATAAAACTCTGCGGCTTTCCGAGTAGTGCAGCAGTAAAAGATGGCCCGAATGGAACTCAAAAAAGATTATTCGCATTGGCAGCGCTACAAAAGAGGCAAGTTAAAAGAACCCCACCTGCAGCGCGCCAGCGTTAGTGCAACAAAACGGAGTAAAATAAAACCCTTTATAAGTGGTTGCAAGCGTAAGAAGCTGATATGTAGATTCCTTCGGCATGAAGTGAAAGAAGGCAAATTGCAGTAGAGCCGTGGAGCTCTCTATATGAGCTGGCACTTGAAATAAGGACCATAATCCATGGCAACAGAAGGCCAAAGTAAAAGGAAAGTCGCTAAGCTGAAGCCTTACCGAGTTCAAGCATTGCCAAATAATGACTCCTTGCATGGTAGCTTTGGCATGTTGCAACTAATGGTGAGTCTGAGTGAGGTTAAGCTGGAGGCATCACCGTTCTTCCTTAAAGGATACGGGGCTCTAGCGATCGTCAAATGTGAACAAGAAGTAGTGACGTAAAGTGGTGAACGAAAACAACTATGCCCAGTTGTTGCATTTTCAGGGACAAACAGCGTAAGATACGTGGGGCGAGAGGAAAGACACGCACAGCACGGAGTGTTGTCTTCATTTTGGAGAAACGCAGCGCAACGTAAGGACGAGCATGAAGGAACACAGTGCACAGGACGAGACCTGAACTTACAACTGAACTTCATTGCGCCAACTATTCGATCTTAGAGCCTACGAAACCACGCCACCTTTATAGTCTATTTGTGCAGGTATTGCGCGCTATAAAAGAGAATGGTTGGCGCAATAAAGTTCAGTTCTAAGCTCAGCACTTGTCCTGTGCGCTGTGATCTGTCAGCCAAGTATCTATCAACTCGCCTAAAGCAAAGTATTGCCGTCTTCAACTGATCCCCGTAATGTACAGTCTCTAAACACGTATAAGGCCTCACCGATGAACAACATTGGTTGCATAGGTGTACTGTCGCGCACATTATGACTTGCAATACAGAAGTGCGTGGCCTCACGCGAATGCAAAGATTTCGCATGGTTTCCCACTAGCTCTCCCTCACTTGGATATGATCCCAAATTATAAAGTAACATTTAGTTGTTCGAATAAAGAAAGAAGCTGAAGCAGTGCTCAGCCTTCGAACTCATGAGGCCACGCGCTCCCGTGCTGCAAGTCACTCAGCTCGACTGCCCGCACTGCAGGGCAAAGGCCACTTTCATGTTACGCCAATAAACTTTGTCCTGTGCTTTGTGCTGCCACATTGAACCCTCAAACTTTTTTCTCATCGGCTTACCGAGCTTTCTGTCTCCCTCCCCCGCACGTATGCCTTCTCTGGGAGTACAGTAAGTTACCTTTATTGACAAGCGACTGATCGATTGATATGTGGGATTTAACGTCCCAAAACCACCATAAGATTATGAGAGACGCCGTAGTGGAGGGCTCCGGAAATTTCGACCACCTGGGGTTCTCTAACTTGCGCCCAAATCTGAGCACACAGGCCTACAACATTTCCGCCTCCATCGGAAATGCAGCCGCCGCCACCGGGATTCCATCCCGCGACCTGCGGGTAAGCAGCCGAGTACCTTAGCCATTAGACCACCGCGGTGCGGCGGCAAGCGACTGTCCCGCCTACGCGTACGTTCCCAGCCCTTGTCCATTTCTTCACGGCTATAGTTTGAGGCGGACATTAAAGAACCTCAGCTGGCCGAAATTTTCGAAGTCCTCCACTACGGCGTCTCTTATAATCATATAAAACATCTATAATTATTGTTATACTTGTTACGTTAAAAACTTGTGCCACTGTTAGGTTAATATCTGACGCAGGGGCTATCGCCATCTACAAAACCGCAAATGAGTAAAAACACGCGAAAAAATAAATCCATTCGTTATGAATAAGCCAGTTTTACTCTCAAAGTAAGCGTGCTTCCTTTGCCCTTTGCTTCGAAGCTGCCTATTATCGTCTCTCCCGCATTATCTGACGAAAAAAAAAAAAGGCTGCGCGATTTTAAAAGGAAAATTCCAAGTATCGTTAAACTCCACAATGATTCAAAAACGAGAGCTTCATCAGGCTAATATATTGAAGACCACGCAACGAAGTTTTCCAGTCTGTCTCATTCATTATGTTTTTAGCAAAAAGCACTTTATTAATGAGGCTGGAAGCATCGAGGTGTTGCAATTCTATATGTTCGCTGCAAGTGTGAACATGACCTACGTGGACGGAGCCAGAAGCAGACACATATGATTTATTTTCGATTTTGTTTACTTTCAAACAAGCCTCCCGTAGGTGCACATAAAGATATTACGGAACACATACGGGCATCGCCAGATTGGGCTGTCAAAGAATGTTTTCTTATTTTGCATATCGCGAAGCGAACGCCAAATAGGAAAACATTCTCTGACAGAGAACGTCGAACGTATACCAGCTCAAGTGCTTCAAAGCGTATGTGTCTACCGTAGCTTATTTTAATTCTTTAAAGCACCAGACGGCAAAGCCAACAGCCCAATATGACACCACCGAAGCTAATCGCTAAAAAGTGTACATGAATTTTTTTACGGGAAATATCACATCCATGGGCCATACCTTGTCACTTATCGCACTTAGGAGGAGGAGGAGGAGAAGGAGAAGAAGAAGAAGAAGAAGAAGAAGAAGAAGAAGAAGAAGAAGAAGAAGAAGAAGAAGAAGAAGAAGAAGAAGAAGAAGAAGAAGAAGAAGAAGAAGAAGAAGAAGAAGAAGAAGAAGAAGAAGAAGAAGAAGAAGAAGAAGAAGAAGAAGAAGTGGCAGCATATCCACGGGGTGAATGATGAAGAGTGGGGCGAAGCATCCGTCCGTCCATTCGTTCTTGCTTCCGTTCGTCCATGCGTGTTTCTGTGTGACCGTCCATGCGTCCATCCACCTGTCTGTGCGTGCGTCTCTTCGTGCGTCCGCACGTCCATCCGTGCGTCCGCCCCTGCGTCCGTCCGTCTGTGCAGCCATCCGTGCGTCCGTCCATGCATCTGCCTGTGTGTCCGATCTAGTTAACACTCCAAGTACCACCATCTCGTATCTTTTCATCATATATTCCGCATATTGAAGCACCACCATCCAGCGGACATTCCAAGGACTAGACGAGAGGTGGCACACGCACACTTTCTTACGGCTTGCGCTTCGTGTCTACTTCCCATCTTTAACCACCTCGAGTTCATAGTATCTACTGGTTCACTGTATTCATGGCACTGCGGCCCAATGCTCGCTAAACCTTTCTAAAGCCAAGGAGGTTACGTCCAGCGAGTATAACGCAGCAACCATTTCTTGTCAGATCGTGCTCGATGTACATGCCAATGGCTGCTAATGGGGAATGAGAGACAGGAGAATTCGGCTTTTAGTTAACGCGCACGCTGCGAATTTTTCATTGTTCAACAACGCACAGGAGAAATCTCCCACCGGCACCACTTTGCAGGTCAAAGCGTAAGACGTGTTACGTACTACGACGAGGGACGAACGGGTGCCGCTATAAGGAACTTCGCCTCTGAAATGTCATCCAGTGACACGCACCGTGCTCTTGTGGCGGCTATGAAAACAGTAAGGAGCGCCGTCACAAGTCTGCTGAGCTTTCATATGCGCACTGCTTTTGAAATTTTTCAAGCAGACAAGGCCTATTTACGGAACTTAGAGGAGGGAAGGACTGTGAACATCCGTGGATTCATTTAAATATACGCATCTAAGCTGTACACATTGACTAAGCTTGACGCATTCCAATCTCGGCACTTTGACACACTACTTTAGTAGTCCGTGAAAATAATACGCGCTTTACCTGATTACGGGCTAATTTATATAGCTGAGAATGGTAGTTTCATAAGTGGCGACGCTTGGCTATGTTGCTGTGAACTGATTTCTTTTACTTAGAGTCTATTCTCTGCGAAATGTATTTCATTCAGTCCACTCGAGCTTCACTGGCATAGAGTCGACCTTTCGAGCCTTTTAGTTCACGAGTCTTCTCCACACGACTGGCTGACCGACTTCACTAGCAAAATGTCCAGCACCAGGAGAAGCTGCGTGGAGCTTTCTCTTAATAACAGTGCAGGCTTGGCTGGTTTGGTTACGTCCCAGATAATAGCGAGCAAATAGTGGCGACCAGCATGCGTTAAGAAGCAAACGTCCGTCCTACACGAGCCATAGCCACCGGGAAAACATCCCAATAGCAAGTGATGAAAATTCTGAGCCCGTATTCACAAGACGTTGTTACGCCGATAAGGGTCGTAAGTATATAGACGGCGCAGTAGTGTCAGCAAGCACAATATAATATGAAAGGCCTCTGCCTGATCATAGCACTACACCATACTAACAAGGAGATATGTGAATTCAGCCAGTTGACATCCGGTTCACAGGTGCTGCTTCCAATCGTCCAGTCAACTTTTGAAAAAAAAAATCCGATCTCCGATAGCATAACTTACTGCACGCGCAGCAGGCTATAGATAACCTTCAAGCGATTCGCACAGCGTAAAATTCTGGCGAATATTTCTATTTCTCCTGGTAATAACTGTTGGAGATTTACGTCCCCAAACCACAATATGATCGCGATAACCACCCTAGTGGAGGGCTCTGGAGCTTTCGACCTCCTGGAGTTCCTTAACGTGCACATGAGTCAGGCAAAAAAAGATACTGAGCGTCATAAAAGCGCAGCGCACAAGGCGCAAGTGCTACTTTCAACTGTTCCACAACGCTCATCATGAAATATTAACTTTCTTACGAACAATGGTCCGCCTAGGTGGAACAGTGGCTACGTTGCTCGGCTGCTAACCAGTAGGTCACGGGTTCGATTCCGGCCTTGGCGGAAGCTTTTTGATGGACGAGAAATGGTGGAGGCCCATGTGTACCATGCATGTCAGTGCATGTTAAAAAACACCAAATGGTCGAAATTTCCGGAGCCCTCCACTACAGCGCCTCTCATAACCAGAACCCCAGATATTGTTATCTTCCGATCGATGCTAGCGTAAGACGCTTTTGCGAGTGCGACCTATCAGTCACGCACATGCGGCATGCCTGATAAGTGGCCAAGTTGCGCATCTCGGAAGCCGCGCGCGTGCGTAGCGGAAGAAAAGAAAAAAGCGGAAAGTGTTCATGAATGAAAATGCAACTTATGCGCGCATTTCGGACCAAGCATTAGGGCGAGAGATGGTGAGCGACAGGCAGAGGACATTCCTCAGTATAGCAGCTATATAAATGGTACCAAAAGCAGTGCAGGTTTAAAAGCGCACATGCGTATGGAGGGACACGTACGTAAGTGCATGTGCACTACATACAAAAATACACCTAGATTGTGATTACTAAAAACGAGAATCACAGTAAGTTATTAGACATGATGCATTATTATGAGTACTAACGAACTTTAAACATTAAAGCGCCTATAAGCGTCAGTGCTCATGCCACATCTTTTCTAATAAACTTCCCATAATACCACAGGTAAATTATATGTGTCTTTCTGCCTTTCAAGCCTGAATGTATGGCTTGTTGTGAGAGTTATTTTGCGGTATTTTCCCCTTTTTTTTAATTTGCTGGAGTGGTCACATTCGACTTAATTGGACATGTAAACATGGTGCTTCGACTTGCGATGACAGATTGTGCAGAGGCAAATATGTTGTCGTGAAATGCGACCTACTCGCAGGAACTATCGAGCATCATTGCAACGTTTTGCTTCCAAGAGTGTCCCCTTCGTTATTGCACGGAGGGTAAAAAAAAAGTGCGGATGACATTTCAACGAAACGCTGTCTGCTTACTTACGCTTAATAAAAAGAAAAACATCACCTTCTTTCAATTGTTATATATATATATATATATATATATATATATATATATATATATATATATATATATATATATATTCACAGCGAAGGCCAACTTTCAGTGTCGCCCAGGGTTCGCCGGGTCACATTGTTTCGCCCAACGATAAAGTGCCGTGGAAGCGCGACACTGGCGCAAGTAATTCGACTCCGCCGGCGAATGAGCCACAAATGAAGACGAATCGAAGTCGGCGCCGCAAACGGTAAGCCAGCTCGCCCGACCGACCGCCCCTGCAGTCGTAGTTGCAGAAGCAAGAGACTAACAGCGGAAATTCGCCCCCGGGAACTAGATTGCGAAGTGTGCGGCTCCGGCGGCCAATAGCGCGGAAGACGGCTGTTGTAGAGAGAGGGAAGATCCGCACGTATACGCAAGATAGCTAAACTGCGCGCGCTTCCTCGCCTCCGTTGAAGGGTATTTGGCGCGTCGGGTGCGAGCAGTGCTCTGTACTCGTACATACAAGTTAGGAGGACACCCACATCCGGGGATTACAGCAGACGTTTGTGTGTCTCGGAGGTTGTTATAGCTGGCCCGCCTTGTGCCACAGTATAGCTGACCGGCTTTCCTACTACCATTCGGTCAGCGGCGATTGCGGACTCGGCGCCGTATTTGCGAGACTCCCGGCGACTGCTGGCTTAACGAAGTACGCACATGACCGCACTAAAAGCGCGCATCGCTGTTGAAGCTAGCGCGAGAGTAGGCTAGTCGATTCGCGTGGCTCACGGATCAATCTGATCCCTGTAGCAACAGCTTGGTCGATAGGGTCCATCCGAAATGGGCAGCGGCATAAGAGGCACCGTACTCAGCCAGTATCCCACTTTTTACGTGCAAAGACTTGCAAATCTATCTGCCGATTTGCTAGCAACAGTTTCAGACACGCTGCACAGTTTTTATTGCCCGACAGTGTGTATATGCCTTGCCGTGCTTCGACGAGTCCGATTTCGTGCGTGTTTATTTAATTATTTGCAAGGCAGCGAGAGGCTTGCTATTGTATTGCAAGAAAGCAAGTACAGTAGCAATGACAAACTATTCCGGCAACGTTCATAACAGTGAAAGCAGTGAATGAAATTAGCATGCTTTCGAATCCAAACTAACGGTTTGTGGATTAGTCGTGCGTTTTACGCTTTGCGTGCTATAAAAGTTCATTGTTGGTGACTGCCAGATCTTTAACTACCAGATCTTAACTAACCAGATACCGACGTGCCGCGTGGATTGATTCTTTGCATTTTTGGTTTCTGTGCTCCCACGTGTACGTTGTTCTGCGGTATTTGCTCGGCGGAGTTTCGAGGTCAGAGCACGCGCATGCGTAAAGGACTGACCCCACGCATCCGTCGGAGCGCGTCGGCGCGTGGCTTTTCGACGAAGCGCCGCGCCTACTCCCTTCAGAGAGAGAGAGAGAAAGAGAGAGAGTGGGCACGTAGATACGCGAAGCCACGTGCTCTCTCTTTCTTTATGGGAGAGGGCTCAACGCCGCGGCAAAAAGACACGCGCCGACGCGCTGCGACGGCTACGTGGGGTCAGTCCTTTACGCATGCGCGTGCTCTGACCTCGAAACTCCGCCGAGCAAATACCGCAGAATGACGTACGCGTGGGAGCATAGAAAAGAAAATATGCAAACAATCAATCCAGCCGGCACGTGCGTATCTGGTTAGTTAAGATCTGGTAGTTAAAAACTCTACTGTTTTCTTTTTTTACACAGAAACCGCAAAAAATACACCAAAGAAAGAGCACTGAATAATTAACATTTCTCAGTTTTTTTCTTTTCAATGGTCGTTTGCCTGCAATACCGTATGTTGATATGACTGCCCATATACTATCGTACGAGAAAACTGCATGACATTAGTCCATAATGGTGCTGATAGTGCTCATTGCGTATGTCTGGGTATTATGACGGTTGTGGTTCGTAGATGATCCGCTGTCAGAAGACATACTTAGCTTCACATTCCGGGAAAAATGTCACCCGTGGAATATTTTGTTCTAACGATCGCAATCAAGGCCCACTGGCAGCATCAATTTCGTATGAACAGCATACTTGTTCTGTTGGTGGGGAGGGGGTAACATCGTTTACGTGATTCAGTATGGTGCCACGGCTAATACTTATAAGCACACTATATAATAAGCCAATCGTAGACAGATTTGTCCTCATCTTCTTGTTGTCAAGTTAACACTCCTAAAACAAACAAACAAAAAACTTAATTGCTATCGAACGGCAGTGCACAAGTGACATGCATACTATCAAAACGTTTTTTTGTTTTGGTATTTTGTTCAGTCGAGTTCTATACTAAGTCAAAACGGTTCTCACTTTTGTTGCGATATTGCTAGATACGCTGCACTCGAACATTATATAGAACGCTAAACCGAACAACACAGCTGTTACAAAAGGCAAGCCATAATACAGGAACAAAAAAAAAAAGGTTTCCGTATCTCATAACTTAATTGATTCCTGTGCATCGCACACGGGGACTGGCGGTGACAGTGTAAGCAGAAGAAGGCGAAAGAGTTGCGCTTACCCACTAATACGAGGCTCCATGTTTCTTTAATATTACTCCTTTTTTTCCCCTCTCTCTCTTCACTACGCAAGTGTTTCGCTAGCGATTTCTGCAACGAGCTACACGAGCAAGCCCTGCAAGACGATTAGTCCCGCCTGCATGCAAATGAGCATATCAATCATCCACATAGCAAAGCAAAGCGTACTGTACCCGAAATACGTCGGCTTTGACGAGCGCGACGCCATATGAGAACCAGCAAGAGCCACCGCTCTGAATGCGAGCCGATTCGTTCACGGTACGTTTTTCTCATGAATATATTCAAAGAGCCTGGATACTCGGCAGTACGAAATACGACGAGTCGTCATAATAGCCCGTGGCACGCCGACATGGAGGATGGCCCATATATGGGGCCAGTCAGAAAAGACACACACACACACACACACACACACACACACACACACACACATATATATATATATATATATATATATGTATATATATATATATATATATATATATATATATATATATATATATATATATATATATATGTATATATATATAACCGGGCTCATTCAGTCCCAGTCTTTGTCTTTGAAGACGAACAATACGTGGAAGTTATTGAACTGTATGTGCCGAAGCTCGCCCCCGCGTTTAGATGCGGCGCATTAAATTCACACGGCGATTTCCGTTGTTCGGTTGCTCGAACACATCACCGCATATTGCGCTCTTGTAGTGGCATTTGGCTACTGTCATCATTAAAACTTAGATTTCATTTTTTGCAGTATTTTCGACTACGAGGTCTACCGTTTGTAGCGCTTGCATTCGACATGGTAAGACCGATACACGAATGTTGTTTCGTCGAGCAGCCTTACTGGAATTACTGCAACATCATTAAAAAAAATAATAAAAATGCGCCGTCTTTATGGCATACTTTGCCTTATGAGGTGCATGGTGGTGAACATCAAGGAGTACGTCAACCCTGAAATATCAGAGAGTTGGGCGTCGTAAATTGTAAGTTCTTTTACGATCAACAGTTTCTGACTTCCAGTGTTTATCTTCGTTCTTCAGAACCCGACTTGCACGCCATTTCATCCCTTGCTGAATTCCGCTCGCTTCGGCTGAGCCCTAATACCCGTCGACTTAAGCGACAATTTCGATATTGTCTGTAAGCCGAGCGATGTACTCATAAGACACATTCCTACAATTTCGCTTCAGAATGCTTATACGTATGTCTTAAGTACGGGTTATTTTTATTATCTAAATAGGAGAACAGAAATTCGCGAAATTTCGGCAAACTCGAACGAACTTGAGGCCCAAGTGAGTCAGAAGCAGCCAAGCAAGCAGCACAATCACAAAGGAATCATTTCGCAAGATGCAGTTTTTGAAAAAGCGGTAATGAGAAAAATGCGAGAAAGCCATGCTCTTCAGGCAGCAGCAGCAGCAGAGTGATTTGTCGAGTACCGTTTCAAACGGATCATCCGAGGAGCGGAGGAGAAAGGGGTCCCTCCTCGATGTGATCGGCACTGCTGGTCATCTGGGCGGAACAACAAAGCCAAGCTGCAGCCAAGAGAAACGGATTCATGGTGTACAGCTCAAAATGACACGCACAAAAAGGAAACCAGACGATACGAGAGCTGCTTTGAACTCCAGTATCCAGTATCCAGTATCCAGCACCACCCCAGTATCCAGCACTCCAGTATCCAGCTCCAGTATCCAGCACCAGTATCCAGCACCACTCCAGTATCATCAACTTCAAAGCAGCGATCGAGCATCTACTCCTTTAACCGATTCTAATAGCCCACCCCTCATGTAAAACCCCTTCATTGGGGCCTTTGAGGTACTGTAAATAAATAAATAAATAAATAAATAAATAAATAAATAAATAAAAGCGTGCGCGAACTTTTACCAGAAAGCATGCGCAGCTGCGCATATCCCAGCCTTTGATGTGGCTCACTGACAAGTAGTTTGTTTTTCATACTGACGTATAAGTTCAGCGCTGTCCTGTCTCGAATCCGCCGTCGCTTTAAGGCGAAAGTCTTATTTATCTTGAGCGAGTATTGAACGTCGGCTTCGTCAACACGAGTGATGAAAAGGGACATCTCGTCACGAATTAATCGTGTCACGTCACAGACCACCGAAAATTGCGTCGTCATCGTGACGTCAACAACGTGGCCTCACATGGTGACGTCATCACATTACATGGTCGTTCAGTCAAATATGGGTCGATCACGGATGCAGTGTGAAACGGTGCGGAAAACTGCCAATTACTCTGATCTTGGAGGCAATGGCAGACCACTTTAGGTGCAGAAAGTTTTCGGAGGGTGGCGGTGCAGTATCAGTAAACATCGGCTAACAAGAAGCTGGTTTACGCCTTCGAGACGTCTTATTGCACGAGGGCCACTGAAAGGTCTTGGTTTTATGACCGCTGGTTCAAAATTTTTCACGTGCTTTAGAGTAAAAAAAAATTCAGATGAAAGGCAGCACTCGCGTCGTCTGGCCACCTCTTTGTCCATGTATTTTTTGAGGCGTTGACCATGAACGTAATCCAACTCACCCATTTTTTTAATCCTTATTCAGAAGAAGAAAAAATAAGGCGGCTCAGCCGCGTTGAGCGAGCGTAGTCCCGCCATCATGCACGCCAACTCAGCGGCGCAGAAATGTTTTAATAGGAACGCATAGAAAACGCCACCCACACATTCGCAAACGTGGACTTGCAGCAAAATGCGAGTAACAAAATACACGCATCGTATTCAATGCGTAACGGCATTCACACGTCACCGTTTCCCGTTGACGTTTGAGCAATTCGCAACTTCAATCGACTGTAAAAGCTTTCAAGCAATAAACCATATGACAAATTCGATATAATGAAATAACATATGAATGGCTTCCCCGAAGCGGATCAGCATCTTCAGAAAGTCACTACCTTGAAAAAAAAAGAGCACATAAGCACATCATTCGGTTTCCAGATAAAATTTTTATTCAATTTAACAGCCCAATTTTTACTCTTAACGCTCGTGGAATGCAATAAAAATTGTTACAGCTAAAAATTTACCAAACAGTGGGAAATATTCGCACACACGCTGCATCAGCTGTCTTTGACAACTGAGTTTCCCTCTCATCAGTTTTTCAACGTTTAAGTGGCAGCGTAGTTACCACACATGGCCATTGTGTGAAATGATTTCCTAAACGTTATTGATTGATTGATTGATTGATTGATTGATTGATTGATTGATATGTGAGGTTTAACGTCCCAAAACCACCATATCATTATCAGAGACGCCGTAGTGGAGGGCTCCGGAAATTTCGACCACCTGGGGTTCTTATACCTGCACCCAAATCTGAGCACACGGGCCTACAACATTTCCGCCTCCATCGAAAATGCAGCCGCCGCAGCCGGGATTCAATCCCGCGACCTGCGGGTCAGCAGCCGAGTACCTCAGCCACTAGACCACCGCGGCGGGTTCTTAAACGTTATTGCTGGGTTAATTTGCTGATAACATTTTAAAGCCATAGAAATGTGATAACATCGTCAGGGGTTCCAGGGACACTCCGCCTACGTCATCATCAGGGACCGGCCAGTCGTGAATGGTGGGCTTTAAAGGGCGCTTGCAGTGCAGCGCTAGGAAGGATTGCGTGGTACAGACGTTTGTCGTTCCCACCTCCTCATCATGTGAAATCCTACTGATAATGAAGTTATGGACTGGACAGGTGTAGGTATTTGGAGATATAACTGAAATGCACAATTTCATACACTACAGGAAAATAGAAATGGACAAAATTTAATGCCGGTGGGGGACGAAGCAAGAACCTTTGTTATCTTGATAGCAGTCACTTAACTTAGATATGAAAGATCAATTTCAGCCCAATAACAAAGAGAGGGGTATTTTTACTAGGATTAAGAATATTTAATGACATTTGATATTTTTGAAGGAAAAAAAAATTAGTCTGACCAGACGAACAACTGCTTCGCATAAAAAAAAGAGGAAATTATTGCAGCCTGCACTAAATTGGGACGTTAAACCCCACATATCAATCATATCAGCCTGCACTAAATTCTGCAAAGCCGGGGCCCCCGCCGAGCCGGTGGGCATATCTCAGCCTCTCTTGTTTCGCATGTGTACAGAATGCTCGGGCAGTCGCTGAGCGTGTGCCGATTTATGACGATAATACTTCGGCATCTACGACACACGACTAATCTCGACTGTAACGGCTCTAGTGCATAAACCTTTCTTGACTCTTCCTTAAAAAGCGTTTTGTGGTAACGAAAGCGAAGTAAACTTTCAGAGAACGTCACTTCGGAGATTAAGGCAAACAAACTCCGACCAGAACGCGCAGATAGTTACCGCAGTTTGCAACGTTAACGAAATGAGGATGCAAGAAGCGAAGCAACAATAAGTAGTGCTCCAAGAAGTACCACCCCACAACATGATTCACATAGAGGCTCATTCGAAGAAGCAATGGCGAAAAAAAAAAACATCGCTCAATATCCGTAGCCATTTAGTTTATTTATTTGTGTGTCTGTTCACTTGTTTCGGCATTATGTTGAGCGGTCTTGGAACTTACATGTCTAAATGTGCTCTCCAGGTTTTAATTTTCTACATTACCTTAAGAGAGCTGCTGTTTTGTAAGATATAGTGAATAACAGTTAACGTTCCTTTTTCATGTTTTGGAAGACTTATTCAGTGATTCAATTCGCCTTTTGCATAAAGACTCATTTCCATTTTCTCGCAAGTTCTGAGTAAAACGACCACGCACAAGTTGCTTAAGAAATCTGAATGTCGGCAAGCTTCACTCAACGCTTGGTTTTCAACCTTGGCAAGGGAACGAGGAAAACTACGAAGTGCATTGCGGATCTTCCAAAACAGAAACTTACAGCGGCTGGAAAAAGTCATTCCCGGCAGGGGGCAAGTGGGCGACGAGTAGCGGAGGATGCCACCCTGCAGAGTAACTGCCATCAACTCCGAAACCTGAAATGACGTTTGCAAACAGACACGACGCGTCCGAAGGTGCAGCGTAGTAGAAGAAGCGATAACGAGGTTGTGCAGCGCGGTGGGAGAAAATGACCAAGCTTGGTCTTCGAGCCACGTCCGCGAGCGTCCTCCGAAACGAGCGAAACTCGCTTACATTGAGGAGAAGCCACATCAAGAGCACTTTCTTCATTTGGAGGAAGAAAAATAACTACGAAAAGAACTATAGAACGGGCACCTCTTCGTTGTCGAGAGAGAAACCACAGACCACAGAGGAAGAACAGGTGGCGACAACCTTGCGAACGAACACGGGAGGGCTACCGAGAGCTTGAGAAACATGGACACATCTCCCTTCTTTCTCTTGTTCTATAAGGTAGCTCCTAAACTAAAAGGTAACACCACACGGGAACCAGTGAGGAGCAAGAAAAATGCTTGAGTCACACATTTCTACATGATGATCGCTCTTTGAGCTCCTAGACGTTATAGTGCGACAAAGTAGATTTGCACGCACGCACGCACACACGCCGACACACACACGCGCGCGCACGCGCGCACGCGCCCACACAGCCTCCCCCCCCCCCCCCACACACACAGAATGCAAGTACAACTATTACAAATTGTTGCGGAAATCCTATTTTCTGCGCGTTTGTGTCTGAAGCTGGCTCTGAGAATCTTAGCACGAAGCAAGGAGTCAGTACCTGGTCGTAAGGACTTAAGGGAAACAAAGAACTTCTCTCGAGGCTTTCAAATGAAGGGAGAAAGACGGCGGAACACTTCTTGCGCGGCTCATGACAGATGGGCGCCTGCCTGATCCAGATGCAGGCGTATATACTCGTAGAGGAGGTACGTGCCCACAATGTTTCATCATCGCACTCTGCGCACGTGGGAAAAAGAACTAATTTACACATGTTTTCGCTTCAGAGAAGAATACTGGTTGGGCACGTTACACGAGACTATATATCGCTGAACAAGGGAGAATGAAAATGAGAGCCAATGAACACTGAAAAGCTGAAGACAGTTGCATCCATGCCTTCCGGACTGTTTGCATCCACTTCCGTCCTCGACGTGCTCTGAAGTGCGTTGGCCCCGCTTCCTTTGTATTTTCAGTGTGCATCTTCATTGGTCACAGAATATTAGTAGCCCTCCAGAAGAACGGTTTTTTTTGTTTTGTTTTTGCAAGCACCAGCATTTTCACAACACTCAAACAGTTCAGAACTGTTTGCTCTTTTATGCCTTAGTTTTGATTAACGCTGTCGAGTACAGCTTATTTTAAAAACAAAAATTACAAGCAGCCACAAACTCTGCATTCTTTGTGTTAGTGTAAGCTTTATGAAAGGTTCGACGCGTGACGTAAATAAATAAATAAATAAATAACTTTTTATGGGAGAACTAGACGGCCATAATGTGATTCAGTTGTGCATGATGAAATAGAAACTGATTAAAATTCTGACCAAACCGGTTGTTCTGAAGAAGTTATATGTTTTTATTACAGTTGCTTACTTCGTTTCAGGCGCACGATTTTACAAGCGGGCCTGGAAAAGAAGGATCGGATAGACTTGAGCGCGATTTAGACGCGCTGAAGCCTATCCAATTATGTATCAACTCGCCCAAGTCAAAGTACTTCTGGAAAAAAGAGCCCACTGTGACTTTTCAGTCGGTAAAGAAAAAGGGGGTCTCAAAAAATAACACGAGCTCATAGGAGCATTACGACCGCACAATGTCATTATAACTACGACAATAGCCAACTAATACGCAAAAGCAGTGGAAAAAAGTGATTGTGTAATGATTTTTTTCTGGTAAATGTTTTCTTTCGCGTAATCGCGTAGCATCTCAGCACACCGGCTGTTCTCGACAGCTTTTTGGGCAAGAAAAACACAATTTTAATTAGTTATTTTCGTAGAGATTCGCTTTTTTATGCTACTACTCGCACACTTCATTTTCTTATGAAACAAATTGATATTGTACAATATTTTCTCACTTTTGACGTCACCCTAAGTAGCTTATTTCAATCCCTTCGTATAAAGGTCTTCGCGTCTGTAAGAAAAATTCCTTTCAGTGAGAATAAGTATTTCCCGGAACTCACGGTAGCAATAAAAATAGCACATATTAGAAATTGCAGCGTGTACTATAGAAAAAATTAAAATAATTTGACAATTGATTCAAAACAATGGCGTAAAATTAGGTTTTCTTGGAGCGTATATATAAGACTATCTGTTGCCTGTCAAATTGAAAAAAAAAATGTCATGAAACACATCACGAGTAGAGGCGGTGTGGGCTCGCAGAAATACTTTATATCAAACTTTATATTAAGCGAAAACTCGGAAGACGCTCGAGCTTCGCCTGCCAGAATATTTTGTGGCATACATTGCGCTAAACGTTGCCTCATGTCTTACAAACAAGGCCAAATTTATCCCCTTTTGCGAACTTTCTTAAACTGCGTGAAAAGACGAGAATACCAGTAAAAAAAAGAAAAACAAAACGGAATGCCAGCACTCTTTTTCAACAATGTTCTTATGTTTGTCAGCCCATACAAGATTCACAGACTGGCCATGTGTCTCTGTTCCTGGTTGAAAGATATATTTTTTTAACCAGAAAACGAAATAAACGGTCTGCAGTCGGCGCTCGTGGTGCTCTTTTTTTTTTTTCAGTTTAACAAAGTCTAACAATTGTTGAACTAACGCGAAATTTTCTCTTTATTTTAACGTAACCGTTGTTGGCAAGTGTTGTCCAAATGCAACTCGCCTGTTATTGGCTGAGTGCATGAGAACTCAATAAAGGGGTCTTTCCAGGACTTTTAACACATGGTTATACGACATGTAGAGTGATAATGTATAAAGCGCCCGCATCGGTCACCATACGAGTGATACCGTGCAACATGTGAAGCGAGGACGGTCCGATAGGCCTAACGGCACAGTGTACCAACGCCGTGCAAAATTGTTAACGCGCGTCTCTTGCTTTGAATTGAAACGAAGTTGGAAGCAAACATTGGCAGCCTTCACGTGACGTCAGGGACGCGTGACATGGCGGCTCAGATGACGTCAAGGCAGTGCAACCACGCGACGATTAACCTGCGTCAGTGTGATAACGACGTCCCTTGAACGTCGTAGGGCCTTAGTGTACAAACAACGTACAGAATAATAATAATAATAATAATAATAATAATAATAATAATAATAATAATAATACGCTTGATATGATTACGAGGCACGCCCCGCCACGGTGGTCTAGTGGCTAAGGTACTCGGCTACTAACCCGCATGTCGCGGGATCGAATCCCGCCTACCACTGCTGCATTTCCGATGGAGGCGGAAATGCTGTAGGCCCGTGTGCTCAGATTTGGGCGCACGTTAAAGAACCCAAGGTGGTCGAAATTTCCGGAGCCCTCCACTACGGCGTCTCTTATAATCATGTGGTGGTTTTGGGACGTTAAACCCCACGTATCAATCAATCAGATGATTACGAGGCACGACGTAGTGGGGGGGGGCGTAAATTTCGACCATCTCGTGCTCTTTAACGAGCACCGACATCACACAGTGCATGCACCTCTAGCATTACGTCTAGGTGTAGAACACGCGCTCTACGCCGACGATATTACTATTTGGCGTACTGGAGGGAGCGATGGACAAATCGAAGCGAGCCTTCAGGAAGCAGTCACTGCAGTACAAACATTTTTAAAGCCCACGGGCCTCAGACTATCGGCATCTAAGTCCGAGTTGCTGCTTCTGCCACCACAGTACGGCCGCACCAAAGCCGAACCTACCATACACCTCTCCACAATGGATGGCTCGGTTATCCCGATAGTGTCGTCGGTTCGAATTCTGGGCGTTACCCTACAGGAGAATGGCAAAAACGACTTAACCATCACACATCTCACCAAAAAAGCTGAGGCAGTCATGCACCTCGTCCGACGCGTCGCTAATAGACACGCAGGACTCACAGAAGAAAGCTTACTACGCATCTTTCATGCGTTCTTAATGTGCCACGTTCACTACGTTGCCTGCGCTCACCCGTGGAGCAAAGGCGATGAAACTAAAGTAGACAACCTCATCCGAAAATGCACAAAACGAGTACTTGGTCTACCCATGTCCACAAGCACGCAGCGCCTGCTATCCCTTGGGGTACATAACACGTTCCAAGAAATCATCGAAGCACAAAGAATGTCCCAACTCATGCGCCTGTCTTCGACAGCTGCGGGTCAGGAACTCCTCTCACACATAGGTCTTCCTATCCCAACCCAAGTCAACGAAGCAGAATCATTACCGCAACACCTTCACGCTAAAATCACAGTGCTACCCTTCCCCAGGAACATGCACCCGGTGCACAATCAGGCTCGAAGAAGGGCACGAGCTCAATCCTTACTAAAAGCGGCCAACCTACACGCGACAGACGTGGTTTTCGTAGACGCCGCTAAATACGTGGACAAACCCTACTTTGCAGCTGTGGCGGTCGCCCCAGACGGAAAAGCTCTTAATGCTCTTACCGTAAAAACTCAGAAAGCCTGCGAGGCTGAACAAGTGGCCATTGCCCTTGCTCTAGCACTCCCTCAGCGCGACACAATATTTACCGACTCTAAACCCGCTGCACTGGCATACCGCCGCGGTACACTTTGCCAGGCGGCATTAAGAGTTCTAGCATCTGTTCAGATAACTGTAGACAAGCACATCCACTGGTTCCCTGGTCATGAAGGGATCAACGTTCAACCAGGGGTCCCCAACGGTAATGAGCTGGCCCATAACCTCGCGCGTGATCTTACGTGCCGCGGGGGGTCGCGGTCCGGCTCACTGGCCGGGGACACCAACACGCACCGGGAGCCGCTCCTATCATATCATGAAATTTGCTCGCACTATAAGTTATTTAGAAAGGAATTCCCCTCACCTCACTCAGCACTAAATAAAGCACAACAATTAACGCTTCGACTGCTGCAAACGCACAGTTACCCCAGCCCCTATATCTGCAGCAAATACCTACCAGATATAAGGCCAGAATGCCCCAAATGCCAAAATTCAAGGTGCGATTTAAGTCACATGCTGTGGCAGTGTCCCGTGCTAAACGCTAGCTTCAGGTCCCCTGCCACCGAGGACGACTGGTTCAACCACCTCAGGAGCCCCGACAGGGCCCTTCAACACCAGGCCGTCCAGAAGGCCCAAAAGGTGGCTGGCGAGCTCCGACTCCCAGTCCCCACATGGGCGGAGCCACCGGGCTGGCCCCCGTAAGGGGTGCCCAGGCCCCTTCAGGACCTTTATTAAAGTTAATTCTCTCTCTCTCTCTAGCATTACGTCTCCATCTAATTGCGGCCGCCGCGACCTGAATTGAACCCACGACCTTTGGGTCAGCAACAAGCACTGATCCACCCCGACGGACAATCTAAGCTCCACCGTGGCAGTTTCACCGACAGTAGTGCAGGTCATACTGTCGCGGTGCTGCAACGTGGACGAAGGGAGCAGACTGTGTGTCCAAGATGAAACTGTTTATTTGGCCGCACTTGTGGCCCGCTAAACGGAAAGTCAGATTACAGCGATACACAATGGAACTGATGGCGGCGAACGTCTGCCGTCGATCAATTTTCAAGTTGTGATGCGCGTTGACATTCATACAAGTGCTGTCGAATATTGCAGCGTTATCACTAGCAGCCGCGTAAGTTCCAGAAGAATCTCTAATGTTCACGTCATGCGCGTATTTGCATCGAAAGGTTCTAAGATGACCTGAATGATTCGGAGTCAACTGTTGCGGTTTGCTCAAGGCAGTACTAGAACTGGAAGTGGGGCGATAACGAAACTTTAGAAAGAAGTGTAAATATAAATATAAATGACGTAAACACACGAAGCCTAACACAATGAACTGGATTAAAATGTGCACTGTTCACATACTGCAAAAAAAACTACACGAAGAAAATAATTGGAAAAACAATTATTTTAGGCATATCGATTAAGATAACCGCAAACCGCATCTAACCTATTCTTACGCTTCCGCTCTTTTCTTTCTGGCTTACTCTTGCGCACAACATTCTCTCCTATAGAGTTGTGATAATGATGATGATATGTGAGTTTTAGTGGAGCAAGGACCATGTTTGGCCAAAGAGCACCATGACTCGCAAAGTTATGTGAGGGCATGATTGACTGGCGTTTGCTTTTAAAAGCAGCAGCAGGGTAAGACGGATTTGCGAACGAGTTTTCAGTGACCTGTAGTCAATGCTGCAAGTTGTGGCGCCAAATGCTGTGATTAGATACACGATGCGTAGATACACGAACTTCCTCGTTGAAAAGAAGACTATGCATGCTCAGCCCCACCTTGCTGTGCACGTATTATAGGCTGTAATTACTGGTTGTCCACACAGAATTTGGTTATGAAGGGAAAAAATGACGTTAACCCGTTCTTAATTTAGCACAGATCTGTGAAGAAATCTATGCGGATTTCTGCAACAAATGGTCGAATGCTGAATTGTCCTTTCGTAATCTTTCCGCCTTGTAGCCAGCCAGTCTGAGAACTGGCTAACCTCCCTGTCTTTTCGTATTGTTTTTTTCTCCTTCTTTCCTCCACTTTGTTGGATTCCATGGAACTAATTTAAACTCACGCTTTCCGAACCAAGCTAAGCTGTTTTTGTGAAGGGCCCGTTGCGGTGGTCTGGTGGCTAAGGTACTCGGCTGCCACCCGCAGGTCGCGTGATCGAATCCCGGCAGCGGCGGCTGCATTTTCGATGGAGGTGAAAATGCTGTAGGCCCGTGTGCTCGAATTCGGGCGCACGTTAAAGAACCCCAGGTGGTCGAAACTTCCGGAGCCCTCCACTACGGCGTCTCTCATAATCATATGGTATTTTTGGGACGTTAAACCCCACATATCAATCAATCAATCATTCAATCAATGTTTTTGTGAAGAAAGCCCAACGTACGCCGTTTCACATACAACAAGACATTTAGGAGGCTACCAACTCGACACTCGAAGACACACACGTCATAGCCAAGCTGAATATATGGCGCGATGCCTTGCTCACGACGGCCGTTCCCTGACCAGCAATACCAAGCTCACTAGTTTGAGATCACTGGCATTTATGTTTTTTTTTCTTTTTATGCCATGTTGCTGAAGCCAAAAAGCGGGAGTACATTGTATGTAGTCCGACAACGTTTCAAATCAATCAATCTACTTCATGTACGATGTGCTCTCCATCTGCTGACACTCTTTTTCGCTAATCAATTCGATCTTCGAACAAGACAGCACACACGACGGAGCTTACTGTATAGGCTAAAGGAAACACATACAAGTCAACCCATTTGCCTTCTTTTATTCTTTTCTTCGGGGGCTGCGCACAACGTGGACAATTTTTCCCCTTCTACAACAACCAACAGTGCTCGGTGGTTACACTAAACTCAACCTCGAAGGACGAACTCATTAGTTGCCAACACAAAAAGTCAACCAAGTAATTAGGGACGCTTTTACGAGTTAGTCGCATGTTAGAGACCATGATTTGCCCGTTCTTCACTCTCTGTTTCGTTCTTTTTCATCACGTACCTGCGTATTTACACGATCTTCTTATTCATTTTCGCGACCTTCTTCTTACCTGTGAGCAAAGTAGCGGACCAGAAGCCTCTCTTCCACCTCCTTGTCTTTGTTTCCTTTGTCGCTCCATCACTTTCTATCTACAACCCTAATAGCAGTTATACGTAAAAAGGACGGTATCCCATTAAGTTCTTTTCGATGAAACTCATTTGAGCCACACTGGACCCATTTAAGCATAATGATATTGACTACGGTTTAATTGCAGCGCAGCTAGATCCATCGGTTTACGGTACCCTGTATCCAACCGGACTCGGCATCTCATTCGACGGGGACAGACATACCTGCACCTGTTGTCATTCTAAACAGCACACGGGGCAAAAAAAGAGAGCTCGCAGCTGGCGACTGCCAGGAAAGCGGAACATGAGCTTAGTTAGTGTACGGCACATGCGGTCCAAACACGTGGCACGACTCGACTCGCACCATTTGACCTCCGCATCGTAGCAGGTCGCGACACCGGCGAAAAAAAAGAGGACGGCGAGACATGGCGAGAAGCTTGCCCTGGATAATTGGCTGCGGCGCGCTTTGCGTCGCCCTTAGTATGTGGCCCTGCCAAGCACTCGAGATATGTAAGTAATGCGTTGGCTATTTTAAGACACGCTGCACACGGGCGCTCACTTGGACAGCTGCAATATGGCACGGAGGTTTGACATTACCGTTTCAAGAAACGGATTCATTAAGTAAGCGCACGTGGCTGCAAAGTACCGGCTTACAGCGTATGTTGAGCAGGAAGTGCTAATGCACACTTGGTATACGTACGTGCACGTTCGCTGCTGGACTTGCCAAAAAATTCCGAACTTTTCAGAGCGTGGGGTTTTCACCGCCACGTGTCGGACAGGCATACGTAGTCGGGCAACCATTAAGACTAGGTTTGCGAAATACGAGTCGCGCCGCCAGGTTTAGCATCAGTCGTCCACACAGGCGTGTTGGACACCTGTTCGGAATCGCGCAGAGCGTGCGATTTCACGGATGCACTGCGCAGAGTGTGTAGCGGGTTTCACGGCTGCACTGCGTGTTTTCATCTCACACTGAACGTTATGAAAATGCAATCCCCAAAAGGCACGATCACTACAAGTAGATGATAAGCACGGACAACACGGAGATGTGTTTATAGAATGCGGAATCTGAAAAGAAGTTTAATATATGCCAGTCTGGGCACACCACCTAGACCTTTTATACGTTACGTGCGCAGGTAAGCTCGACCGACACATTCAGGTAAATCTCTGTTTGTGGCTGCTAGCTCAAACGTGACTTATTGTTCATTTTATGACAACAGCTGCCCCACATATGTGTTGGAACCTGAGTGTACATTCAAAGCCAACAAAAAAGAATGGCTGAGGAAAGTAGCTTGCTTTAGAAATTGGGCATATAGAGACAATTTCATGACACCGTATGCCTGCCTTAAAGCTGTCATTGATACACGAACAGTTAGTCACACAACCATCGCAATTCGTTGACTTTAGTTCTCAGTGAAGCATTAATGAAGCCATGGCCGGTACAAATATTTTTCTGGTGTCCAGAAAAAAAAACTGTACATCCCAAAATAAGAGGGTGCTTAATAGCGTCCAGTTAAAGAAGAAGCAGCCGAAAAATTCATCTTGTCTTTTCTTCAATAAGACACACCTAACCTTACTCAATAATATGACATTGTATCAGAAGGAAACAAATTTATTGAAACTAGGGAAGCTTTATTTTTTTATTTAAGAGAGAATTAAAAGAGGAGATGAAATATTTTTAGTCCTACAGGCAAGTCACCGTGTAATGTCTAGCTGACTGTCATTGACGGGGTGCATTGTCACCAGTCGAAGTTTTCCTTCCAAGGTTCAAGTTTGATCTCGCTGATATCATAGCACACATCTTTCCACTGCTGCTCGAACATAACTCTAACGATGAAGATTCATGCACCAGCAAATTATACATGCGGAGAGTGCGTAGCCAATATACGTCTGAGCATCATTGCTACTCTAATTAATACCTACGTTGATCGCTGATCCTAAGTGTTATTCTACAGACTAAGCATCCAGTTTCAAAAAAAAAAAAAACTTGCGCAAGCCTTTTGTGGTTCTACGCTGCCCTTAGCTAGGACGTTATCAATTCTTTTTGTACCCCTCATAGGATGGTTCATTCTTCGCCGTAGTGAAAGAACAAGGTAAAATTGTCGAAGAAAAACCGCACACGGCACTTCATATACGGCTGTGGCTTTGGCAGTCTATTATTTGAATTGATGGATTGATACGTGGGGTTTAACGTCCCAAAACCACCATATTGCCACAGAGACTGTTTACATTATCCGACATTATGAAGAATCAGCGTACACAGTCTCGTGCGCACTCCTGCTTGTGGCCGCACGACTCATGCCTCTTGTTCACGGGCACGTGTGGGTTGGAGCTGCGAAGAAGAAGAAGGTGCGTTGGCGAATAGACAGTTTTTGTTTTGGGAACGCTCTAGCGGACCCTTCCATCTTTTCGCACATAACTTTCAGGGCACAAGTTCGCCCATAATAAACTGGTTTTTTGACGTTTCTTCTCTTGCACCCGTTACAATATGATTATGAGAAACGCCGTAGTGGGGGGCTCCTTAAATTTCGAACACCTGGGGTTCTTTAACGTGCGCCCAAATCTGAGCACACGGGCCTACAACATTTCCGCCTCCCTCGCAAATGCAGCCGCCGCAGCCGGGATTCGAACACGCGACCTGCGGGTCAGCAGCCGAATTCTATTATTTGGAGATAATTCTTTCAATTTGGTGAGGTCTACATAAATCAACATCAACAGACACAAGCTCTTGTAGCGTGCACTATATCGATACATGTATCTTCATAATATAAAGAGAGGCCATCCTGCTAATCTGTGTACGGAAACGGGGTGGCCGGCGGTATATCAAACATTATTTATCTGTTCAGTGTTGTACCCCATAACTACACAAGAGTCGCCGATGCCAAAGAATATTGAGTTATATCAAGTATATTAAACAAGCGTGTGTGCATCTACAGATACCAGTTAGAACTCGTAGGTTATGCAATAGCTTATCTTCAGAACGATTCGCAGGAACTACAAAACGCTTGCTTAAAAAAAACTACGTACTCTCGCAAAAAAAAAAAATGATTGCAAGCAATTTCAGCGAAGCTAGGACGACACTGGCAGAAAATTCTGTGGTAAATATACGGGCTTGTGTTTAGCAAAATGTTAGCGATAAATAAAAGCAAGAATTAAAGGATAAAAGCATATTACTGCTATTCACAACGAATTGACCTAAGGCTTACAACAATAAGTATTTGACACTTCATTTGAAATGCACGGATATAATGGACTGTGTGTTGTTATACGTACAATATAAAACATTTTGTCGCGAACAGCGTTTCGGCTGAATATTTCTGTCTTTATTAGGCAAAAGGCACACAAAGTGTAAGCCTGAAAGTTTCTTTGCTTATGTGAAAGTACTTAGAGGTACTTTCAAAACATAGCATAAGCTTGTATCGGGTCAGTTTTCTATATAATCAGCTATTCAAAAACAACATGAATGTAGGCACTAAAAACGTTTAAACTAATATATGCGCAGTCTATACCGAGCAAGTTGACGTTTATAATTCAGCGAGTGGATAGCGTCAAAAAAAAAATACAACCAGGGTATCAGCCAATGCGATAACACTTTCCAGGAGTGGTAGATCCTTTGTATTTCAGTTTGTGGTCATTACCACATGTCGATGTAAGCGCGCAACAGCTCATCCCAACCACTGTTCGAGAGATATAATTATCGATGAAATCCCAACACTTACATGCGTTTCATGCGCAAGCCGTATTCCTGCACTATGAAAGAACTCGCAGCTCAGAGAAAGATGGGTGCGCGGTGCCACATAGACGAAGTGCTTGCGGGAAAAACGGCAGAGTACGAATATGAGGAGGAACTTTGTCGGAAAACAGTCATGTGCGACGTGCAGGCTGTGGGTGATGCGAGTGATACGTTAATCCACACTCGGCTGGGAGGAACATAACGCAGAGTATAGCAGTCGGACAGACGGTCGAAACCTAGACAATAAATGTAGAACGCAATAAACAAAAGCGTCGAGTACATGCGACAGCGTCCACCGCTTGTCTGACGCGAACTAGAAAGCGTTCTTTCAAATTTCTACGTGAGTATAAGTAGAAGTCACAAAAACTACGAAAACAGAGTGCTTAATTAAATAAATTATTCGGAGGCAGAGAAAATTTCATCCTGAAAAGTCAGATGGTGATTCTGTAAATAAATGGTTCGAGTGAAAACGGTGCACATTAAAGGACATTTCAAAACGTTCGCTAATGAACAGTCTGCCTGCGAGGCGTTGGTCTAGAAAGTAGTTAGGACAAGCAAGAAAATCATAGCGAGCAGATTAGCACGAAAATTTGATAATACAAAAACAAAACGACAAGCCAACAAACTCATAATATTAAGAAAAAAGGTTAATAAGTACCACATCCCAATAGGTTGCTGATAAAGACGAACATGTATCTCATTCCCCCGTAATGCCTTAGTTTATTATCTGAAACGTGCTGATAAAAGTATTTTAAAGACATCTCACGGAAAGCGAATTCATAAGTTAAATATTTGCGCCATTTCCTAAGAAGAAGGTTTTTGTGCAATGACTACATAAGCAGTCAGGTACACAGGGGTCTGGGTGTGTGGCTTTTGCACATAAAACCTAGCATTTTTCATTTAGCACAAAACATTTCGCCGACTTATCCAACAAGGATGACTCCTACCAAACCGTCAAAATTACCAATCAAAATACGCGGCGCACATGCGTTGGATGTTTGTGATTACTGGTACAGTGCGCCCTCTCTCTTCACGCAGATTTACACTTCAGCTTATCTTTTTGCAAATGTGCATCATGCACCGCTGATACGCCAGGCCTCTCTTATCAGCCTTGTTAATCTATTCTATTCCTATCCCTAATAGCATGGCATCCTCTATTAGCATCCTGCACCAGACCATAAGAACATCCTGTAATCTGTAAACTGATATTGATTCTGAAAAAAAAATTACCAATGTTCGAAATAATTGCATTTATTGGCGTCAGACAAGAACTCGGCTCCTTTTAGATCATTCCGACTTTTTTATCAGAATGTATTCGAATTGTATTGAAGTATTGCCGATTGATTTATGGTAAGCAATAACTAAATTATTCTATTGGGTCGTCATAAAAATGCTTGTGTTTGTTGGCGCACTGAGAGCAAGTGGTATCCAGCGGATCCACTGATCGCCTTACAAGTTCCGAGAATTGCATGACACTAATGCGTAGTACGCCCCACAAATTGAATAATGCCTGCGTATGATATAAAACAGGGCTCCTCGACAGGAAGTTTTAGTGCCCATAATTAGCGCTTCTGCATGCCGCTCTTTCGTTACTTTTGCGCTTTTTATACAACAATGTGCTTTCGAAAAAGTTAGGGTCAGATTGCTATGCTCCTTTTTTTATTTTGTTGTAATTCAACCCTTAGTTATTTTTTATAAAATAACAGCGTTGAACAACACAGATGTACTTTGGAAAATTCAATACAACACTTTCTCAACCACGTATGTGTTAGCTAATAAAGAAAAATAGGACGAACGTAAAAGCAGTAAGAAAACAATTACCCGATTCAAAAAACAATTATTAGGTTCCGCCAATCAGTTTTCATTAAACGAGTTCGCGTTACTCAATCTTGTCTTCTAATTTCAAAAGTCTGACCCCAAGTTTCAAGTGAAAAGGAGAAGAGAAAAAATACAGAAAGAAAAGAATGTCTTCCTTGCGTTTCTTTTCATGAAAATTCAATTAACCGACAGAGAAAGTAAAACGAAATGTGAAAACTGGAAATACTAATTAAAAGTCAAACGTCCTGTGTGGTACAGTAATAAATTCAAGTTTTTTTTAATATTTTAGGTTCACAAGACCATCAAACTGGCCTGCAGCGTTTTTTTACCATATAATGCTAAATAAAAAGCATTAAACGAAGATATATCAATCATAAATTCATCGCTGATGCAAAGAAGCGCAAGAGTAAACTGTATTTGGGCTCAGAGCGAATGTATACTGCATTCAAACCAGCAATTATTAATGAAGAACATTTGCATGTTGGTGATCATGAAGCGAGTAGGGCGAAAAATGATCAATCTATAACGAACAAAATAAAATTCGTTGAAATACTTTTCGGTGGACTATGGACAGTGTATTAATACATGCACGTATAAATACCAGCGAATGGAGAAGAGAGAAATCGCTGGGGCAGAGGAATCAGTCGTACAAAAAGAGAATCGTACGAAAAAAAGGAAATCGTAGAAAGCGCAAAATTAGCTGTTGTTTTTTGTTTTTGTTTTTGTACAATGGGCATAGCAAGGCCCGTTTGCCCTGTCTGTGTATGAAGCTTTTCTGATTAGAAATCTACCCAACAAACTCTTCAATCGTTTTAAGTCTTGTAAACTAAACATGGTGGCACAGATGGAAAGAAATACCCTTCATTATGTTGTGAGAGAATATCGCAGCTCGTGAGATCAAATTTCGGCTACGGCGGCTGCGTTTTCGATGGGGGAAAAATGCTGTAGGCCCGTGTGCTCAGATTTGGGTGCACGCTAAAGAACCCCAGGCGGTCGAAATTTCCGGAGCCCTCCACTACGGCGTCTCTCATAATCATATGGTGGTTTTGGGACGTTGAACCCGACGTATCAATCGATCAATCAAATGACAGAAAATCAAAACAAAACCATAAGGACAATTATATAAGACTGTTTGCAAGAAGTTTCGATTGTGTGAAGTGAGAACAGCACCGTTGAAAATGCATTCATAATTGGTCACAACATATAGAAACTAGGCGGACACAAGCTGAAACAATGATGATTAGACAACACTAAAGGATACCTTGTAATCATGACTATCGTGAAGGAGTGCACGGTGAAAAAAATTGGAGTGTAAAGAGGACTGTATAGACTATACTACCCAGAGTAAAGAGCGAATATTGGTAGCCGACGCTTTACGGTGCTTAAATCAATCCCTCATCGTTAAACAAAAACAAGGTAGTGCACTATTTGAACATAGTGTTAATGGGTGAAAACCGCAACACGCCCAATATGTTCAGAGATGCCCTTTTTTGTGCGATAACGGTTGTTCCATAATATGTATTCTGAAAAAAAAATGCCTAACGTTAACGCTCTTTCTGCATGTTTGCACAAGTTATTTGACTTAGTACTTCATCATGTTCGCAACAACAAACGGTAGCAGGTATATTGACAAGCTTGTGTATTGCTTCACACTGTTCTTATTGGAGCTTTCTGCACGTTTAAATCCCCTCACCCCTTCCCCCAGTGCAGGGTAGCAAACCGGACGTGCGTCTGGTTGACCTTTCTGCCTTTCATTTCTCCCCTTCCTCCTCCTCCTCCTCCTTCTTTAGACACAACTGAAGCTTACGTGTTGGCAAAATTCTATCACTGTACAAGCTTTGCTTTTACATAACATAAGACCGTTGCAGATCTCATTCGTTTTGAATATTAATATGCCGTTTGCTTCGACGAAACGTTTCTACCTGTTACTAACGTATTAATCTCTGTCTCCTTTTCCAGTCGACAGCGTCATAAGCTCCCGCAGATTAAAACTGATTAAGATGAAGGCTGAGCAGTGGGATCCAATCCTGCATCGACTCAATGCCAGTGCTGGTAAAAAGGAGGATGCGAACGCCCAGTGCCGTGCTGATATGCGGAGGTTCATCGATGCCATAGTCCACCGCCAACTAGCTGGTCTTCAATGTAAGCGTAGAAAAATTTACAGGATACTTCGCGTGCATTCCAAGATTCCCTGCAGACTTCCTGAAACTCGACAGACAGTATTACTGTTAGATGCGAAGCAGCTCTTTGACTCACATGTGTGAGGCATTACGTACGTGCTTCCGTACGAACGCACCGCAACGCATTCCCATCGCAGCAGGTGTTGGAGTGGTGCCAAGTAGGTCACGCCGCAGCTGCGCGTTGACGTGACGCTCTCCTCGCACAATTCTCTCTCAGTTGCGTGCTGACAACACTCTCTCCCTCACCCGCAGCACGCTCGCTGCAGCACCCGTAGCTGCCACTTCGACGTCGCTTGTCTGCAGGAAGCTATCAACGTGCACCTCGTCGATCACAACGACACGGTAGTCAAGGCGAAACGTGCACCTGCTCCGGTCCAGCGCCCGTGTCTCGACTCTGATGAAACGACGACTACGAAGTCCTCTCGAACACTTTAATGAAACTTACACGAAGCCCAACCCGCCTCCCGTGTCCTTGCGTTTCAAACAAACGTTTACTCGAGTAAATGCTACAACGAGTTTCGCTTCAAAGCGTCCTTTCAGCACCCGCGTCGACGCCCGTTTTCAACCAGGTCAACGCCGTGCGCGCCGCTGCTGCTTCGCATCTCATCAGGGTTCAATTCGGAGATATGGTCCATATATTTTTATTAATTAGTAGATAGATGAACCACGGGAGTTGCGTAGGGCCTTCCAGACGTATACTATCACGATGACGAGAAACGCAAGCAGTGGAAAGGACGGCAGTTGTCCCAGTCCAACTTTAACGTGACATCCCTGTCGCAAGGTGAATCTGTGATCCAGCCTGCGCCACCGTGTAGCGGTTGAATCTGGCTCCAATCAGCGTTATCACATCGTGTTTGTGTTCCGAGTGCCAGGCGTAACTTGCAGAAGATAAGCACGCAAGATGCGATAGCGATTCTATAGCACTGCAGTGACGCTGGCTAAAAGCACAAATTCGTCTAGCATAGCGACAGGCAAGGGACATGTTCGGGTTGGGCTGGTCCGGAGGTCACGCTGTGTTTCTTTTGATTGGTATAGCGCATCGTCGATGTGCATCTCTTAAAGCAAAACGTGTAATTAATGTGCTGCGCTTTCTTTCTGCCAACGCTAGTGCAATTTCAATTAGAAATAGGGATAATTAGTAGGAAGTGGTGCAAGAATCATTGACAAATTAAGTAGGGTTCCTTAATTTTTCACTCCTTTATACAGAAGAAAGTCGACAGTGCTGTCGATGCGAGTAATGTCATTGAGTTAAAGCGAACAAATGCACTCTATACACCAAAGCACGTAAAAAAAGTCATCAGCCATCATGTAGAAAGCTTGATTACACATGCGGGAGTAGCCGTATCACAAAAAAGTTATTCAACGAGATATTTAATTTGTTTCAATAAAAAAAAGAGAGAACAACTTCATTGCGACGTTTAAGTGACGTCGGTAACAGTATCCTACCGGCTCTTTTTGCTGGAAAGTTTGCTCATTTAGGAATACGACAGGTAAAATAAATCCCGCCAGAGCCACCTTCAGTTTCAGGTGTGCCCATTATGCTCTGTTTTTACAGGAGCTTCTAGGCTCGAATATTGGGCGATTACCTTCCTTTACTTGTCTCTTTTTCGTGTGTCCAGCAAGGAACTTTGTTGACGACAGAACTGAGATGTTGATGACAGAACTGAGGCGAAATCGCCGATTTCACAACGGCGAGTTCGCCTCAGTTCCTGCCGATAAAAGGCGGATCGCTTTGTAGTGTGGGGGCTTTTCGTTTCATTCTATAGCTTCTGAAAGCACGATTTACGCACGTAACTTGTGGTCCTTAAGAACGAGGTCTGTTTATGACACATCTCTGCAGGAGCTTTGTCGAACATACCTAAAAACGCTGAAAGACTCGTGCTCAGACTTGTTTCCGACTGTTTTTTTTTTTCTTTCCAAAAGACTCGGCGTGCTTTTAAAGAGGCATGGAATGGGCAAGCGAGAAACAAATTCTGGGATTTCTCACAACGTCGTCGAACCTATAGCAGGTGTTTTTCAATGGTCTGTTTACTGAAAGCTTTGCCCCAAGGCCTTTTTGCTATACAAACGTTGGCAGAAGTGAATGAAAAACAACAGTATTTGCTAGAACAGTAGAGCATGACAACTTGAGTTCGGGGGCGTCGACAAGGCAGGCTGCTAAAATTATATCTGCCTCGCGAAAACTATTAGATTTTTCCGCCCACGGCAGTTGTGCTGTTGGCTTTCTTCCCTTTGCTTGAACAGCGCTTGCAAAGAATCACGAAGAGCTGCCAAGCTATACGAGGAAATACATCCTATTTGCTCTCATAGCGTTCATGCATCCACAGCCAACTCTAGTCTTGTATTGCCTTTTTGTGTGTGCGTGTGAGTCTGTGAACAACGGAATTCGTTTTTGCGACAATCGTCGTGGCAGCGAGTGCTTTATAGCTCGCTAGGCTGCAGTGGCAGTACTAGTTCTCTATTTATTTATGTTGTTACCGTATATGTTTCGTAAGCTTCTTCAACAATATAAAAATATATCTACATCTGTCACTGAATATCGTCACGAGGAATTGTAATACGCCGAGGAAATGTATTGCGTGTGTAACAGTAAAGATGCTTATTACTGCCGGCTATTTATTTATTTTTTTTTTGCAGTTCTGCGTCTACGTTTGCGATGTGGGTTGGTTACGTCCGAGCCTCTTGTCTATAACTCGCCCGTGATGCACCCCGCCGCGGTGGTCTAGAGGCTAAGGTGCTCGGCTGCTGACCCCCAGGTCGCGGGATCGAATCCCGGCTGCGGTGGCTCCATTCCCGATGGAGGCGCAAATGTTGTAGGCCCGTGTGCTCAGATTTGGGCGCACGTTAAAGAACCCCAGGCGGTCGAAATTTCTGGAGCCCTCCACTACACGGCGTCTCTAATAATCATATGGTGGTTTTGGGACGTTAAACTCCACATATCAATCAATCAATAAATCAATCGCCCGTGATGCTTCTTAAAACCTTGTACCGGTGTCAAGCAATTGCCTATGATCACGATCGGGACTAATCCGGATTGAATTTCACGGCCGAGACTGGCTCGTTCCCTCAAGTTAGCAGAACGGAGCCAATCACGGTTGACAAATGTCATTCTTAATCGAGATCAATGGTGCCCCGGCTGACAAAGCATTTATCCCCAAGAAGTATCGGTTGACAAAGCTGCAATCATCAAGGAAAGCAAGTAATAGTTGCGTCGGGTATCACCGAGCTCATAATAACTGCTCATTGAAGCACTGGCTACGACATTTCGCCATTAAAGCTAACAGTTACGAGTCGTCTTTCCTTAGAACAAGTGGGCCCGGCTGAACCAACAGTCGCGTTTACTTGCAGTTCATCCTGCAAAGTTGATATACACCATATCAGGCATAAATAAAACCAGAAAAATTTTCATTAAAAGGGCCACAACGCCCGGTTGAACGCGATACAGTGGAGAGATGAGTACAGTGTACGCGCAGCTATAACGGTACTACAGCACATAACCATTGGCAGGATCTTGTTTTGGGGTGTTAAAACCTGTGCTGCATCGCGCTGAGGGAAGTGCTGGCGTTGTTCCGATGGGCAAGTTCTGATGTCCTTTGAGAGGAGGTGAGGCACAGTGCCCCTTTTACACCCTCCTCGACGCTCATGCTGCAGCACAGTGTTTGGTGTAGTAAAGCGGCCTTTTAAGCTAGTTGGTAATGGTTATGATTGGAAATAGTAGGGTACGCAGTCGCACCGTACTATGACTAGAGAAATGACTAGAGAAGAAAACTACTACACAGGTGCGCAGTCGACACTACAAGCAGTGACTGCACACCAGGCCGGGTCCATAGCGCAAAAACGATAACCGCTGGTCATTGAGGATGACAGACTGTCTTCCAAGAAAAAGCAAGCGGGGGAAGGGGAGACTAAAAGCTTGGTGGGCAGATGCGAATAGGAAGTTTGCAGATACAAAGGGGCGGCAGCAAACACAAGACCGAGTTCACCGGTGGAACATAGGAGGGGTCCTTGTCCTGCAGTCGGCGTAGTCAGGCTGATGATGATAATATACGATCACGTGACAGTGGCCCCACTAATAGCATTTAAAATATTAGGTGTTGATTGTTTGCGTCCGCAGACATTTATAGTGACGCCCTAAGCGTTCCTGGTGCGTCACGCAAAATGAACGATGTTTCCGGGTTACATCCAATCTTCTCAAAAGACCACCAATGCCATAACAGGCGCTATGAATGCTTTGGAATAGTGGTTCTGCGACGGAACCTCCGAATTCATTTTTGGAGTCTACAAATAAATCCACAAAACAGAAACAACAAAAAAGTAAAAAAAGTCACAGTTTCGTTAAAAAGGCCGAAGCAATGATTGCGATAGCAACGTATTCGAATGTCTAACGAAGCAAGGCTAGCATTTTAAGCAGCAATATTTGTTGTAGTAAGCATGTGGGTTGGACGTTCGTCCACTTCGTGCTGTCGAAATGCAGGGTCTTGTGATCGCTGTCGCCTCGCCTCATCCTCGTACTCTCGCACTGAGACATCCTCACGGCGGGCAAATTGCAATATCATACGAACGGAGGCTGGAAGTCAACTCATTTAGATCCGATCTCACATAACTTCACAGAACGCTGGTGTAAGAGAGCACGGCCGCTCCAGGTACACTGTTGGTACCGTTTTTTTTTTGTGTTGAGAGTGCAGCCCGTAGAAGCTCCCGCCCGCTGTGGGGGCACAAGTCGCGCGCTTATCGTTTTCTTAATAGCGTGGTAACCATATGCCTTCCCTTGTTCAGTCACGGGATAAGCGCGCGTGCTGACGACCCCGGCCGGAGACGCGATGGCGATGCTCACTCCGTAGAAAAAGGAGGCTATAGCGCATCCTTGCCCGTATATATATATATATATATATATATATATATATATATATATATATATATATATATATATATATATATATATATATATATATATATATATATATATATATATATATATATATATATATATGGGTGAATGACGGTGGCTGCGGCGCAAAGACGACGGCCAAAATCAGCCGGACTACCCATATAATTGGCAACAAAAAAAAAAACGAGTTTCTCGTAGGCACACTGTGAACAGTGACAGCACCACCTTATGAGTTTTCTTCACCACATGACAATATTGTACTGCGGCGAAGCGGAGTTATGTTTCCCATTTTTCATGAGGTGGCTGTAAAGCTTGTATTTAAATTTTCTACGACATATACTTGCGAGCAAACACTTTTTTAGGCTTGCATAATAGAAAAATAAGCATATTTATTAACAGGCTGGATGTGGTTGTAGACAGCACAACTTATTGACAAGCTGTGAAATAAAATAGGCATGACACTTAAAGGGTCCCTGACGCAATTTTTTCACATTAATTTTTTTTATTAGACCACTACTGGAGCAAATCATTGGCACTAGAGTTCCACTGAAACACCCATTATTAACGGAGCTACGTGTACTAAAAAATACCCTCCTCCTCCGCTCCGCCTTTCACCCTCAACTGCCCTCAACTCTTCCTTCGAGCGCTCGGGGCTAAGCTCCGCCTTCACGGCGCCTGCGTCACGATGTGGCGTGAGAACACATACGCGTAAATCACACCGCCAATTCGATACCGGCAGTCTGTGCTGCGCGTTCCACGGCCAATAAGATCAGGTGGAAACGATGACGTCAGTGGGGCAGAGCGTGTCGCTTGGTGTATTGGCGGGTGAAAACGCGTTTGGCCCAATCGCAGCAATCTAGAGCGCTCTGGAGCGATTCGCAGATTTAAAGCGTTGTAATAAACTGTACAATTTACGAAGAGAACTCAAATCGGTCTCTAAGTTACTTTTGAAACTTGGACTATCGACCCAATGTGTTGGTAAAGAATGGTCAAAACAGTTTCAGGGTCCTTTTAAGTTGGAGCTTTCTTTGTGACGGTGAAAAAAGGACACCTGTGTCGCGCCGCATGTTGCGTTCAGTTACGACCCCCTTCCTTTTCCTCTGACTGCAAGGGGCTCTTCATCCCTTCCACGGGTCTACGAGGGCTCCCTCAATTATCCAAGGCTGAGAACTACTGTTTAAGATATCGTACCGAAGCGCATTTTCAACCAGGTGACAAAGTATGGATATGGACTCCATTGCGTCGCCGTGGACTTTCTAAAAAACTTTTTAGCCGCTACTTCGGGCCTTACGAAGTACTCCATCGTGTAAGCGATGTAACTTACCAAGTCAGATCCGCTATACACGGGAGCTCAAAACGCCGCAACCCTACAGAGGTTGTACATGTGGTCCGGATGAAGCCTTACTATGAAAGATCACCGGAAGACCAGTGACGCCTACCACGAATCTATTCATTGCCTGACGCATCGGGACGATGCGTATGAGGAGGGGTATTATGCCGCGACATAGTGCCTGCATTCAAACAACGCGCCCATCACCACGCGCACAGGGACATACATGCGCGCCGTCTAGTGTTGCGCAGAGACGATGGTGATAGCACGAGAATCCAGCCGGCCCCTGCTGATGCGCGCCACACGCTTGGGACTCTTCTTGAAGAAGCAGAAGAAGAAGACATTTTTGGTGTTCTGCTGTAACGTGCTACGACCATAGTCCCTTTGAGTTGTGGGCACAGGTTCGCCCTTTAATAAATACGTTTTATTACACCCCGAGTCCTTCAACTTCGTTACAATATATAGTGGCAGCTACGGCCAAAGATATAGCAACCATATTACAACATATTTTACATCACATCACATCCCTAATGAAACTGCACCATAATATGGTACCAACGGTCACGCAGTGACGCTGAGCAAAGCCGGCAGACATATGTCTCGCCACCTGCATCAATGCCTGTTCTGAAGTCCATGTTCCACGTCGGATAAATGTGGCATGTGATACGGATAATAGTGGGCGCGCTTTCGCGAGCCAAGTGTCGATTAACTCCCTCAAATATTCATGGCTGAGAACTACTGTTTAAGATATATAGTGGCAGCTACGGCCAAAACTAACAACCATATTACAACATATTTTACATCACATCACATCCCTAATGAAACTGCACCATAATATGGTACCAACGGCCACGCAGTAACGCTGAGCAAAGCTGGCAGATATATGTCTCGCCACCTGCATCAATGCCTGTTCTGAAGTCCATGTTCCACGTCGGATAAATGTCGCATGTGATACGGATAATAGTGGGCGCGCTTTCGTGAGCCAAGTGTCGATTAACTTGCAGAATCCTGAATTAAGACGCATTAGCAATTATCTGTCCCGCATATGTGCCGGAAGTACAGGTTAGCTTATTGTGTGGGCATGCGCAGATAGGTTCACGCGTCCTTTTTCGCCGCTGTGCGTCTCTTCAGTTGCTAGTGGGCGCTTGTGGTGTGGTGACTTTTCAATTGTGTCCTTGTTTACACGGCCGTCTTTTTAGGCTATATAACATGCCTTGCCATATCGTATAAATCTCGAGCGAGAAAAAACAAATTAGCCCCGCTTACACCAGTCGCGATATCTTCAAACACCGAGTATTAGTATCTTCCATTAGCAAAAGCTCAACGACACTTAACGCATGCCGCGTTTCTCGCCTGCAATTCAGCCACGTTTGCCCATGAGTCCTCACGATAGCACATTACGCGTAAAAGCATACGTGTCTATCAATATTATCCGGGCTTTCACGTTCCGAAACCTCCATATGATTATGAAAAGTGCCGTACAGAAGTGCTCCGGAAATTATCTGTCATCTGGTGTCCTTTAACGTGAACTGATATTACACACTACACAGACCTCTATCATTTCAACGAAACGTGAACGCCGCTAAAGGGATCGAACCCGTAACCTTCGGGACAGCGGCCGAGCGCATAAGCACTTCTCCACCGTGGCGGACCAAAGCACGCGGTTCTCCAAGCGGTGCATATAACTCCGTTTGCACTTCACATCGCATAAGTCCTCTCACGACACGAATTGTCGTTCGCGACTGTCGTGCTTCTTTACGGGCTTACGCAGCTTTCTTCAGCACGAGCGCCTAAACGAGACAAGAGCGCGGTGTAAGAGCGGTGCACTCGGGATTAGGTGACTGGACGGCGGCTGCAGCGAGTGCTAACCAAAGTACGGAACGTAATTCCTCGCTAAGCGGCTTATATGCTGATCGAAGGCACGCGTGAAAGGACGTGCGCCTTCGCCGAGATCCTCCTTGCTTCGTCGTATAAGCTTTCAATACGGGCACATAAATGTTTCTTCCATTTTCCCGTCCCTCTGGTTATTCTTTTCTGCGAACGCTGCCCACGCGTCACCCCCGTCCGGTTCGAGTTGTCGTTAAGGCTCGGCCCTTTATTTCGGGCGTGGCATTTAGTAATGACGCAACACATGTGGGTGGGAGAAGGCCGCATGCATATGAGTAGTGCGTGGGTCATAGCGTCAGCCTTACTTTCCCAGTGCTGTACAATGTTTAGTACGAAACCTTTGTGCAATTGCCCCCTCGTTAATTATTTACCTGATGTACAAACGAAAAGCCGGTATGCACCGCACCAAAGAGGAAAATAAAGTCCCACCGTGCCGTGCTACAACATTACTCTATTCTTGACATCCGCGAACAGCATATTTCTCAAGATATTGGAGCTCCTCCCCATGACAGTGAACTAAATTTCCAAGTCAAGCTATTTCTCCCTTAAAACTGATAAAATGAAGAGGCAAACAGCTTTTGATGTTCGAGCAGGACCAGTGAAGGTGAGGCCCAATGACATGAAGGGAGGGGAAGAGAAAACTCAATAAAGAAGGTCAACTGAGAGACGGGAGATTCTTTGCTATTCTATGTTATTCTCCTTAGTACAGGAGCACAGCTTTCTTAGCTGTCTTCATGATCTGCAGGCTAGCATGAACGGTCAAACTGGTAAGAACTGAATAGAGGTGACCGCTTTTGCCAAGGGGAGAGCGTGCGATTGATTGCTTCGAGCAGTGGTGCATGTCAGCATACCGAAACCAGAAGTTCAGTGCTTAGTTGGGCGGTTCGGAACATGCCCGAAGAAACCGAGTCACAGCCCAAACAACGGGAATAACATTATTTCTCTTTGTGTACAATCGCGTTCGCGCTGTCACTCGTTTTCTTTGGAACCATACCAGGTTCAAGGAGGTGAAAATATGCAGCAATTACATCTGGGGGCCTCTCTCTTGTCACCCAGCAGCATTCCAGTCATTCTGTGCGGTGATGCATTAATTAGTTTGTGATGCAGTGCTGAAGCATTTTGCATGTACCACATCTTGTACGTAACAGTGGCTCCTGCCGAGCGCCGCAAAGTACCATAATAAACTGTCGTGTTCTTTTTACCCCGTGTTTTCACCTGTCAGTGTTGGACTCGCAAGGATCCATGCCAACAGGAATTCTCCACGGTGCCTTATCGGACATGGGTTCGCACAAAGAGTGTTTCGCCGCAGAAATCCTCGACGAGAAGGGAAATGTGATTGCAAGAAAGTTTTGCGCCTTATACGTCTACAACTCGGAACCACTGCCCAATTTTCCAGATATCATCGCGAAAGAGGTAATAGCAGCTGCGACTATAGTTTACTACGTCAATATTTGGATTCGTATTGATATAAAAATAGTTGCGTTGTTTTTCCCCGACCATATGACTATGCAATGGCAGTAATGCTGTAGTATCTCTGGCACCAAACTGTCAAGCAAGAGTAGTCCTATGTCCTATTACAAATACAATTAGAGAAGAAGGAAATAAGAAAGAAGGGTCTACTACTAAACCCTTAGAGAGCAGTAAGGTTGCATTAGTATACAACAAAAGGTAAATTACAAACGGGAGCACCGCCGCGGTGGTCTAGTGGCTAAGGTACTCAGCTGCTGACCCGCAGGTAGCAGGATCGAATCCCGGCTGCGGCGGCTGCATTTCCGAATGGATGTGGAAATATTGTAGGCCCGTGTGCTCAGATTTGGGTGCACGTTAAAGAAACCCAGGTGGTCGAAAGGTCCGGAGCACTCCACTACGGCGTCTCTCATAATCGTATGGTGGTTTTGGGACGTTAAACCCCACGTATCAAATTAAAAAGGGGACGTTCATGTAAACACAGGAAACACGCGCTAACAATGCACAGGCATTCGTATCAATTTATTTTTGTTGGAAAAATCATCCGGTTGTTCTAAACTGCAAGTACAGTATCAGAACGGGTAGTAAAAAATCTAAAAACAATAAAATTTCGGCAAATGTCATCAACATATCGATAACAGTTTTACTAAAAAGATCATAGGTTTGCAGTGAATTAACCGGCGCCGTTATCTTGCAGATTGTTCAACATTAAGGAACACCACGTGCATTGCGTTACTGACCGAGGCAATTGAGTTAAAATATTGAGTTAAAGGTATCCCAAGAAAGACTGTCATCATTACACTGTATTCGTATGCGTCTGCCTGCGCTGTAACAAAAACGCATTTCACTTGCATTGCAGCGAAGCAACGCCAAGACGTTCGCCTTCCTGCAGTCGGCGGTGAAAGTGGGCGCCTGCATCCCATCGTCGTGCAGCGAAGACGACATCAAAATTATTCTAAACGAAGGTGACGTATTACACCAACATTCTCTATGTGGGTTTACTTCGTTAGTAATTTGTTAGTTACTCGTCAAGCAAGCATTCAGATTTAAAAAAAATAAAAATGTTGACTTTCATTGCCTTGTGAATTATCCGTGATTGATTGATTGATTGATTGATTGATTTGTGGGGTTTAACGTCCCAAAACCACCATATGATTATGAGAGACGCCGTAGTGGAGGGCTCCGGAAATTTCGACCACCTGGGGTTCTTTAACGTGCACCCAAATCTGAGCACAGAATTATCCGTGATGACTATGGGCCTAGTAAGGAATGAAAAAAAAAAAACAGGAAAGAAGCAAGTACGGGAGAAAGGGAGAAGAGAAAAGACCAGCCAATTTTTAAACCGAGGGGCTATCATGCGCTGCAGGAGAAGGAATGGGGATGTAAAATGGTCGAAAAGATATGTTACAATAAAAAGAAGAAAATGAAAAGAAAAAAGTGAGAGAAAGGGGAATACAACCTTCTATAAGGTCTGCTGTCCGTGAAAAACTCAATAATTCTTTCAAAGCATTCTGCACTCAGAATGAACTTGGCCAGAGTGAGTAGTATTGAGCAAACTATATCGAAAGTGTGAACCATGCTTTTATGTGGAATATATTAGAGTGAGTCATTACAAAGTGCTTTATTCACAGCTTTGGGTGTAATAATGTATATGCACCAGCCCGGCAAGGCCGCCTTGTTTATATTAATCAAATGAGAGCTCGTGTTTCATCGGTGCAAAGGGCACAATTTTTATATGTGCTTCTTTAATCTATCTATCTATCTATCTATCTATCTATCTATCTATCTATCTATCTATCTATCTATCTATCTATCTATCTATCTATCTATCTATCTATCTATCTATCTATCTATCTATCTATCTATCTATCTATCTATCTATCTATCTATCTATCTATCTATCTATCTATCTATCTATCTATCTATCTATCTATCTATCTATCTATCTATCTATCTATCTATCTATTTATCTATCTGCTATTTATTTATTTATTTAATTTTCTCAGCGCTTTCGGAGTGGGAGCTGTCCACCTTCGTTTCCGCCTGCGACCACAACGTTCCACCGGACGAGCCGTCTGTATTTGTCATGTAAGTGACCCGTCTCGACGCTCATTCGCTATGCAAATGAAAAGCATTCATCGCGTGCCGCCTGCTCCATCATCTCTTTTATTACCTCTGGAAGGGAAAAACAACGAGGCCTCAATCGCACCGGACGCGTCCTCTGGGACAAACACACTCGAGACGACATTCGCTGGTTCGGGTTACGACATTCGCTGGTTCGGGTTAAGATGTAGATAAAGAACAAAAAAAACAAATTCGCTCTGGCAAAAACACGATAAAGAACAAAAGGAGTGCAGCTCTTTATGCAGCGGCTCTCACCACATTCATTGGACAGGCGATAGACCACTGAAGGAACTCATACTTTGATGCGAGGCAACAATTGTCGCGGCAGTATATAGTCGCACAACGATCGTATTCGTTGTTTCGTTGCTTCTCTGCATCCCTGTTTCCTTTCTTTTTCTTTATTTTGCCCTGTTCATTGATTACCACAATAAGCAGCTCACCCGCGCATCAAGTATATGCACACATCATCACAGCATCGTCTTCTGCTTGAAACACAAGAAAAATTCCTGATCTGCGCCTTATTTTGCCATGTTGCCGAGAAAGAAATTTTGAAGTCGTGCGAATACTATCGAACTGCGGCAATAAACGCCTTATCTTTGAATCGAATTGCATCGTCTTCTATAAAGCTTTGCATAAATCGCATTGTATTTTATTTTTGGCTGAAACACTTCAAATAGAGGAATAGGCTTGACTGAGTGTGACGTTTTGTTGGCTTCTTTTTTTTCTAGACAGATGAAGCCGTATGTGTTTGATAATCTACGCTTAAACAGACTGTCTTTGTCGTCTTGTATTTAGGGTATTTAGGCTCAGTCAAGCATTCATGTCACTATCTCTGCTGCTTCCCTATGTCTTTATGTAATAATAATAATAATAATAATAATAATAATAATAATAATAATAATAATAATAATAATAATAATAATAATAATAATAATAATAATAATAATAATAATAATAATAATAATAATAATAATAATAATAATAATAATAATAATATAATAATCTTCCTATTACCTTCTTCTTTCCTTCTTCCTACTACCTGTATGTAATATAATAATAATAGCAATATTATTATTATTATTATTATTATTATTATTATTATTATTATTATTATTATTATTATTATTATTATTATTATTATTATTATTATTATTATTATTATTATCGAACAACAATCGCGCTATTCGCATAACTACAGCAGTCATGTTTGTGATATTACACCAACTTCATTCCCCTTACTGGATTAAAAAAAAATAATTCTTGTGGTTTTACGTCCTGATACCTCTATGTAATACTGCGAGACGCCTGCGGAAATTTGGACTATCTGGGGTTCTTTAACGTGCGCCTGGACCTAAGCACACGAGCATGTACCATTTTGCATTCATCGCAAGGCTCTTAGTTACTGAACGCAAAGCCGAAAGGAACTCCAGGATGAAGTTCTCCTCTCCGTCGATTTCTCTGAACTGTTTTTTTTTTACGTATATGTTAGAAAACAGTACACACGCCTGGTTGATCTGCCAGTATTTTCCTTTTCTAGCCTTCTCAATTTTTCTTTATATAGAATTTATTATTAGTATTTTACCTTTCTTGCTGCCAAGTAGGAGGAGATCGGGAACTTCAGACTGCTCTCCGAAGGGCAGATTGTTGCCTTAGCTCTTCAGCAATGCATAATGGTCCAGCGTGCTCGGCCTTGTTAATCTCCGTGTATTTCTCATGTGGATTCCCTCCTTTTCACTGTCGCAGCCTTTCGCAACATGCGAAGATCTGCTGCAACTTCAGGCGAAACAAACAAACAAATAAAAAAAGAAACACGGCAGCTTTTATGCGGTAGAACGCGCGATGAGTTGCGAAATGTGTCAGGAAATTTGCTAATATATAAAAGAGTGCAGTACTGTGCGAAAATAAACTAAAAGCCAGAAATCCTTGATGTTAAATACAAAAAAAAATTATTTAGCGCTGTGGGCACAGCAAAGGAATTACAAGGGTCGGTTGGCGTGACTTCTCTTTCGCTACGCCAAGTATAAACACGCCAATAGTACAACGCGAATTCGTGTTCTTTGTTGTTAAACGCACAAGGTTTACGGAGTATCTTCATCTTACTGTTCCCAACAGTTTAACTCTGGCGGCATTCGTAACTGCGGTGGTGCTGGCGACTGCTCTCGATGTTCTCCACCGACAGAAGCTTGCCCTGGCTGACCAAGCGGCGGCAGACGCAGACTTCGGTAAGGGCAATCCCCGACGTCTTTCGCACACACGAAACACCAGCACAAAAAAAAAAACGAAAAACGCTCTTCGATAAGACGACCACGAAAAGGAAACCGAATCGAAAAGATCGTCCTGTAAAGGTCTTTGAGCTACTGCCTAGCGTTTACTGTTTTCAATCCTTAGAGCGTGGAGTGCAATGTCTTTTAATTTTGTTCATTTTGAATGTTCCATAATATTAGTATTTGTTTTTCTTATCAAGCATCTGATTTTTTTATTACGACACATCATAAGCCGGGCTTTGGAGTTAGCTTTTTTTGTTATTTATGTTTGCTACCTAACGTGCCTAGTTGTGAAGTCATTCGCTTATTTTTGTTCTGCAACGAAACTCGCGTGAGCTCTGCAGTGTTACGCTTACGTCACTGCGTTACGCAAAGTATATGTCCGAGCAAATGGAGACATTGTGCTGTAGCTATGGAGCAGTGTCGCCCGTACATTCATCAAGCGGGACGGTTGCAAAAGACTTCCGCGCTGTATACCGACTCGCTTCTCGGCCCTTTCTTTCTTCTTGCCCACGAAACAAACACACAACACGATGTTGTGGCGGCAGGCTCGTTCTTGGCGCGACTCCAGACACTGTCCTTGCTTCGGACCACGCGCGAGACGTTCTGCGTCGATGCCAGCGGCAGCGGCAAAGGGGCAAAGCTCGACGTCTTCAACGGTCTACGCGTCGTCGGCCTGGTGTGGGTGATCGCCATTCACTCGTACATCTTCATGGACGATGCACTCATTGGTGAGTTTTAACGCACACTTTTTTTTTTGCAGGACGTGCAGTGCCCATCAACCTAGCAATAAATAAATAAATAAATAAATAAATAAATAAATAAATAAATAAATAAATAAATAAACAAAATAAATAAATAAATAAATCCACAACGCTTACGACACCGCCTAACACGAATTCTCGGCGCAACTATTTAGGTGTTTTGATTTTGCGACAAGTTGGAACAAACCATTCTAGAGAGAGTCATGTAGGTGTGTACAGCTGCATACCACTATATTTCATTCCCCACAACTCTCTCTCTCTCTCTCCTTCTTGAAAACACGTGTCTGCCTGTATTTTATTGCAACGATGGAAACTTCTTGGGCAGAGAAATGAGTGGTGATATATTCGAGTTGCAGCTTCAATGCCTGGTTCTCAAAGACGAGGTTGACGTGAGTGTTTTGTGAGGTCGTCTCATCAGTGGGATAAGTTACGATAGAGATAGATACGGGATGTTTTCTCACGATGATGCGAGTTGTTCTCGCGCTTAAGTGCAGACCAACGCACGTATTCTCCTTTCTTTAATCAACGCATGTGGCACATATCTTTTGTTTTCGTTTGGCACTTGCACCTGTCTGCACAGGGTAATGGGGCTCGCCCAGTTCCTGTCGCACGCACTCCATCGCTCGTGTCACGTCACCGACGGCGACGGCAACGCCGCCTAACGCAAGAAGCGGCGTCTAAGAGCTGAGCTCTAAAAGATGTGATGATAAGCTTCAGGAGCGTGAAATTCGCTCTAAACCTTCTACGCAGTAGCTGAGGCGTATTTCTGTAGCTGTCATTGTATATGCCAGATAAAACTACGTCCTGCCTATCCCTACCCCGGCGGCCGCATTTCAATTGAGGCAAAATGTTAGGCGACCGTCTACCATGTGATCTCAAAGCACGTCGCAGAGGCTGTGCTAGCCCTTTTAAGCATGATAAAAAAAAACGCAGCAGGTTGACAATTGAGGCGCATGTGAATACGCTAGCTGCACACGGCTTAGAAATTACAAATAATCCTCAAAGTGAGCAACTTCTCAATCACTGTTCTTCGAACAAACGATGCCATAAAACTAAATGACCACGCCATTAACCCAAGGTCAACGTGATTCGCTTATTTGAACGACGTAGCTTGAAAAGCTATCATGGCTGCCACGGGGTGTCGCCACACGCCCTTGCACGCGCTCACGATCACACTGAAATTAAGCTGCACGCTAGAGAAGAAAGAAAAAAAGAGATGTGCTTAAGGTCACGGTGCGCGCCTATTCTGGATGCCTCATCTTACCTCGTTGTCATTCCCCCCCACTTCATTCGAAGCTTTCTGCGCGCTCTCTGGTATACGAAAGGACAGAGCTGAAGCGCTTGAAGCGTACGACAAATCTCGGCAACTCTACTAGTATTTGACGAATCCTCAAAATCCTTGTAGGAGTACATTTGTGAGTCAATCAATTTTTCTAATGATGAAATTCTATTGTTACTTGAAAGAGTGTCACAAGGATTTCGAAAACAACAAAAACAAAACACCACCACCAGGTGGTCGAAATATCCAAAGATCTCCTCTTTGACATCCTTCGTAATGACGTCATGCTTTTCGGATGTAATTCACCAATCATTATTATTAACAATTAGAACGCCTGCCTGCTACGTTCCACTCACCTCCACTCACCCATTCACCCAACGCATGCATGGGAAAGAAAGTTCGTCATGTATGTTGTTACTTTTAACTATTAGTAATGATAGGAGATAGTCGTTCGAGATAAAGAGGACAGGTTCTCTGCAACCATTTACCTGAATGTGTTTTTCTGTTGATGCTCGCAGACAATAGCGACGAAATGTATGAAATGTCCAGAACACTGGGACGGCAATTCATTGTGAATGCTACTATGAGCGTTGCAATCTTCACCACTGTCAGGTGGGTTGTGGTTTTCTAATCACTTAGACCTCATGATGCTATGTTGTCTGACCGGGTATAGAGGCTCCGCACCTCTTACAGATACACAGCCGATAGCAAATTTTATTAATAACCCCGAGGACTCTTTGTGCAGCTGGATGACCGTGGCGTATAAAATGAAGACGTATACACGCTAGTACTACGTAAAGTCTAACGCGCATGCATAATTTAAATACAAATGATCCTAATTCCTCATGTTTCACTTGTGTGCGTTGTTAAAGTACACCAAAAACGGTTTTTTATCACGCATCGCACAGGCGCTACTCTGCCACAAGCCGAAGAGGCGCCGACATCCAACGTCAAGCTGCGTTGATAATGTAGAGCTGTCCCTATAGAGTGAGAATAATCACTGATTGCTCTAATAGAAGTGCAAAGGCTGCGTTCAGACTCCGAAATCAGTTGGTGCGCTCGTGATATATATTTGAAATAGCAAAACCGCGAATGTTACCGTGAAAATCGAAATGAACTGATCGAAGCTAATCACGCCCCACAAGTGACAAGTATGTGGCAGTTTTTCCTATATTCGCATTATTAAACTGGATTTCCCTTATTCAACTGTTGTCTGCCTTGTTTTCATCGCTGGTTATTATGTTACTTAGTCCTTACAAATCAAGCTTTAGAGCGGAGGCTGGAACGAACATTGTAATCGTTCATTGGCAGTGACACGCATCTAGCATTCACTCTTCTGTCTCCATTACAGCGCATGTTTTGTCCTGCCTTCTTAATTCGTGAGCGGTTTATCCGACGTCCAATGTCAAGAGTTATTTATTACTTATTTATTTTATTTATTTATTTACAACCTATATGAAACCCGAGGGCATTACAAAAGGGAGTGGTAGTATTGACAAAAACAAGAGAAATACTTGGTTACGCAATACCAGCTAATTAGTCTAAATGACTATTGATATGTCTATCTATCGGCGTAAACAATGTGATAAACAAGACAACGTATACATGCACATGGCTTGTTTCCAAGGGCAACCTTAACCACAGCAAGCTTTACCAGGGATGCGTTTTTTTTATACTTACAGTGGCTTCATGCTTTGGATGACTGTTTCAAAGCGATCACCTGAAGAGAACGGCAAAACGAGTTGGCTATCTATGGTGCTTCACAGGTACCTCAGGTAAGCCATCATTTTTTTTTTGTAGGAACAGCAGTGGCGTTGACTTCTGACGTGGAGTCAACACACCGGCGTTCAAAAAAAAAATGACACTCGAAAAACTCAACTATTTTTCAGTATAAGATCAAGCGCAATGCCATAATGACACCACGTATACATACTATACTCGGAAAATGTAGCGCAGTAGAACCTGCTTTTCGGCGAACTGGTCAATAAAATCACGTCATCCTTTTCTATTAACAGCGAGGCTGGTATCAGTTGACGCTGTGCCGCACATGGTTGGTATAAAGCGGGCATGCCACACACAGCGGCAGCACTGCTTGCCGTGATAATAGTGCGCGTTCTGGACTAGCGGGTGAATGAACTGAGCCTATTTGAGGAGGCTATAGCCTGCGCATGCGCAGCGGCGGGAACGGCACGCGCGTCATGTCTCTTAGCGGTCACTGCAGGTGGCGACATTTGGAAATTATCGCGAAAAATACCTGGCCCTCGATATTTTCTACTGACAGTTTCGGAGGACAGTGATCCTCAGGATTTGAGCGATCTCCGCTGGCAGACGCTGTTCGGACCTGAAAAAAAAGCTCGTGGGTCATGACCTCTCTGGAAGGACAACATAGCTTGAGTCAGCATGTCGGTGCTCTTAGCTTTGATATACAACGTCAAATAAAGCACCACGAGACCAACAGAGAAATACTTGGAAATACTGTATGATATTGGAGGTAATATCTCATATGATACAAAAACAAGAAACGGATAATCAGGAAGTAAAGACTATATCTATATAAAGTACTATATCTGTAAGAGAGGAAGGCGTGAGATGTCTGCGATTTGAGTTCATGTATATTCATTTGCGTTTCCAAATGAACGTGGTTTGAAGTTAGCGCTCATGTTGTCTGCGTCTCTTTCTTTTGTCTCGGTTTTTTCGCGCTAGGATATCGAAGTCATGCAACTTTACCAACCCACCCAACTCGCCGCACTCATCAGCCCCTAACCCTTGGCAGTATAAGCACTCTCAACTTGTCAACCAATAATCTCCACGCAGGTTGTTCCCACTTGTGATTGTGACGTCGTGCTTCCACCACTTGATGCCAGTTTCAGGATACGGTCCCCTCTGGGCCACCTTCGGCGAATTGCGCAAGCGTGCCTTCCCTGAAAACTGGCCTTTCTACGTCGCGGGGATGCTCAACTATCTCGACTTGGATAAAATAGTGAGTGGTCTTAAAGGCGTCGTACACTTTCTCCGTAGTTTGCCTTCGTGGTACAATGATTAGGGCGTTCGGCTGCTGACCCGGCAGTCGGGGTTTCAACTGATTGATTGATTGATTGATTGATTGATTGATTGATTGATTGATTGATTGCTTGATTGCTTGATTGATTGATTGATTGATTGATTGATTGATTGATTGATTGATTGATTGATTGATATGTGGGGTTTATCGGCCCGAAACCATCATATGATTATGAGAGACGCCGTAGTGGAGGGCTCCGGTACTCTCGACCACCTGGGGTTCTTTAACGTGCACCCAAATCTGAGCACACGGGCCTACAACATTTCCGCCTCCATCGAAATGCAGCCGCCGCAGCCGTGATTTGATCCCGCGACCTGCGAGTCAGCAGCCGAGTACTTTAATTAGCCACTAGACCACCACGGCAGGGCTCGAGGTTTCGACTGCATCCGCGCGGTCACTTTTCAGTGGAGGTGATACGCTGGAGCCCCGTGTACTGTGCAATGTCTGCGCACGTTAAATAACACAAGATGATTGACACTTCTGGAGCCCTCCACTATACACGGCGTGCCTTTCAATAGACGACTCACTTCGTGAGCCACTGGAAGGTTGTAAATCACTGAGCACACTTCTGTTTCTGTTTTGTCGAATGTGCATGAAGGACAGGCTTCCATCAAGGGCAACGCCCGGTGCTTGTAATTATTTTTTTCTCACAGAAAGAAATAGCTTAAAGAGGCCATTTGGTGCAGGCAAATGAACAAAAACTGTGGCAATTGTGGCGCTGTGCGACACATAGGCATTCTTTCGAGCAGCGCTGTATCTTGAAAACGACGATTACACACTGCTGATAATACTTGGCTCAATCGAGCGCATCATAAATCAGTGTTTGATCGGGAAATTTTCATGCTTGTCTGTGAACATAATTTTGTGTGGTGATAGTTGGCATTGCATGATTTCTATTTTGTTGCAATACTTCAATTAGTCGAGATATTACTATGTGCCTGATATTTTTTTGAAGCCCACTCGTATAGAATAAAGAGACCTCAAAACATGCACAAAGCCACTTTGCAGGCGCGTGAAGCGGGTTATTCGGCAGCAACAGATTACTGAGAAAACGAGACGTGATTCAGCTCACACACTACGTGTCCTTGAATGAGAAGCGGCAAGCACGCTAAGCGGATAATGAAGAAACATTCTGACTTATTTCCTATTTTTTCTTCTTTCAAACATGCTTCGGTGCGAGGAATAACAAACGCCCTATTGAATCATTTAGCCCGCTCAGAGAGCCAGTGCAATCTGTGTTTGTATAGCAGATCGTTATCTGTCACCGTTTTTCGCACGCTTTTTCTTACACCATCTGAAGGGTCTCCCGTTTTATTAATGACGCGCTTCGCTACGTCTACGCGGCAAAACAACAGACGGCTACCATTAATACGGATCATTGGTGCAACCCGAAGCCACGCGCGTCCTCCTCCGAGTCGCCACAAAAGCGCAGTCCGTGTCTCAGTCGTGTGTGGCGACGCCGTAGAACGGATCCGGTCGTTTATCTTGCTGAGAAAAAGGCCAGGAAGTCCACATTACGTTTCATATACAACTGCACTGTCAGCCTCAAGGTAATCAGATAACAACCACAGATGTCTAACGCCTAATGGTGACTTTCAATTACACACAAAAAAAAATGGTACAGACCCACATTGAACGAATACAATGCCGGTATTCTAAGAGCTCGTAGCCTACAGTAGCTCTAATTAAGCCAGTATTAGCCAAAATTATACACTCCTAACGACTTCTAGTAGTATACGAGCAAAGTAGTAATGGACTCGTTAAGTTATGTTCAAACTACGTACGCTACGCACAGATCCTCGTTAAGGATCATAAGCGTAAACGCTAGCAACGTAATAAGCTCGTTCAAATGCTGAGCGCAAATTACGTAACGTTTGGGGAGTAAATGTGCGTGGGCCAGCGACTTTTACGAGAACTACTGATGCAATCTTTGCGTACTACCGATGGGCAAAGCAATTTCGGTTTTCATTTTGCGTTCGCGGGGCTTGCGGCCTCCCAAGATTACTCGTGCGCGTCTCAAAAGCCGTGTGATAGCGTGTCTGTGCAGTTGGTTTCGCGTACTAGAGGGCAGACGTGGCAGGCGTTAATGAGAGTTCATGTCGAGTCTCCGCTTTCGCCCAACCATCTCAGCCATAATCAAACACGTGAACCTTCCAAGGCAATTGCAGTGAGAACCCAACGCACATTCAGAGTCGTGATTGATTGATTGATTGATTGATTGATTGATTGTTATGTGGGGTTAACGTTTTAAAACCACCATGTAATTAAGAAATACGCCGTAGTGGAGGGCTCCGGAAATTTCGACCATCTGTAGTTCTTCAGCGTGCACCCAAATTTAAGCCCGCGAGCCTACAGCATTTTCGTCTCCATCGAAAACTGCAGCCACCGCAACCGGGATTTTATCCCGCGACGTGCGGGTAGTCGTGATTGGTGCATCATAAAAAGCGTATCGTACCGAAAATATTAATGTCAGCATACGTGGCCGGTCGACGCGTATGTTGACATACGCGATGCGACACTTATGACAGATGGGGCTGTAATCTGAACGCAGCTTTACTCAAAGAGACGCTGCATGTGGCGTGTTTCAATATCTAAAGATCACAATTACCCTATATGTACCCGATAATCATTTAACTGGGCTCTTACGCGAACAGTATTTTAGTGCTAAACGTAATAATGCCTAATTGACATAATTTGCTAACCTATCTGTGAAATCATACACAAGAAGTATGTGGAAGAGTCCGCACTTTAAAACAAACTAGAGCTACAGATTGCTATATGCAATAATCTACGAAGACTATAATTTACAGAATTTAGCATCATCAGAATCGAAAATGTTATTGCGGTAATTCAATCGTGTTATGAATGCCAGTAATGTGTGTTATATATTTTTTCATGTTTTCTTTCGTGTTACGAAGAAATTTTATTTATTTTATTGCCGCTTTATCTGAATATAGTGCAAATCTTCATTTTTTTCTCATATATAATACTCACACTTTACAGTCAATATATCAGGATGTTATACAATGTGTATCTCGTACTTTACCGCATAGTCAGTCACACCATGCTAAAAGGGGTCAAGGTGAAGCCGCGTTTGTGCAGCTCGTCAGCCTCATCTACCTCTATTTGCGGCTGTGTTGTACACGTGTTTGTAAATGGAAATCAACAAAATCCAATGAAGTGTGTTACGTCCAGGAAAGTCACGGGATGTGAGCGGAAACGTCACACATGACGTCATTGGTAGAGCGGCACGTCGCTGTCGACTCTAGTTCTGGCAGCAGGGAAAATAGCGAGAACATGCGAAGCGCCATGGCGTATGCTACTACTGCCTCCCCCTCGCTTCCGTTTCTCAATGACGCGGGCCAAACAATGATGCCTTGGCAAGATAACGATACTCATAAGTCTCTCCATTCAAATTCGCCAGTGGTTTGGCATCTCTCGTGATGTTTCTGCTCATGTGACAGCGGTTGAAAGTACAAGTTTTCTCGGCAATCCCAAAAGACACATTCTTCTTTGTAGGCTACAGTGAGAATGTTGTGGTGAGACAATCACATCTAGTCCTATATACATAATTCACCTCTTTATCCGTGCTCTCTTCCCTCTCTCCTCTCTAGCTTTCATCTGCCCCCTACCCCTCCTATGCGCAGGGTAGCAAACCGGCTGCCTATAGGCTGGTTAACCTCCCTGTTGTTCTTTACCTCTTATTTTCCGTCCTTCCTTCCTTCATCTGTAAAGGGCGTCACTAATGTGTTCAATCTCACGCCAACGGGCAGGGCATAGGAGCCATTTTCAACTAACCGATGACATAATCAACGCCCCTTCTTTTGCGTTCCAGTGCAGTCCACAACACTGGTATACAGGAATGGACTTTCAAGTTTTCACAATAACGCTCTACTTTGCGTACAGATTAAAAAGGCAAGCGTTTTCTATTCCTTGCTTCGAAAACGTTATTACTATTAAACTCGTGCTTAAACGCGGTGGTCAGCGCGAACCTTCAATGTTGTTTTGTACCATAATGTTAAGTGACCAGCGCAACTTTCGAGTCAGGTAACGTCTTGAGAGGCATGCAGACATCTCCCTGGGTGTTGTGAAAAACTGCTATTTCCTTAAAAAACAAATGGAAGAGTCAAGTTTATCAGGAAGTGGCACTTCCTCCGTCGTTAACAATGCATGACGTTGAAGCCATTCATGCTTGGACAACGAGATAAATGGTTCTACACCGTGAAACGTTGAACTAATGAACCTCTGCGGCACATTAGCATGTTATCATGACACTGGCGTCAAGCGTATACGTGCTGACATTGTTCGCTTTACTTCACTGTCTTCATCGCACGTGAGTCTGTGGCATTACAGGACATAGTATGTGCCGAATGGTTCAGCTCTTCCCGCGAACCTACTAATTGAGTGACAAAAGTATCGCCTGAACTGTGATGACAATATCGATTTCTCGCACCTGAACGAATAATAGAGCAAAATTATACATCTTCATTACAAAATACGACTTTTCAAATTTCATTTCATGTATCCCTTGCCATTGTATATTGAGCGCGAAAGAGTACGTACCCACAAGTGAATACGTCAACAACAACAACAACAATAATAATAATAATAATAATAATAATAATAATAATAATAATAATAATAATAATAATAATAATAATAATAATAATAATAATAATAATAATAATAATAATAATAATAATAATATAACTGTTTGTTATTATTTTTATATATTGTGTTGGCGGAAGGAATGACAAAAAAGGCGACTAGCCGCTTGACTAGCTCTCACCCCCAGTTGCATGAAGCAGAGGTAGCGGTGGCGGCAGAAGGCGCTATAAAATGGTAGTAATAAGTGGCCCTAGTTTGCCAGAATACAAGCATATGCCTTATTTGGAGTCATTTCGAATAGATCCAGTACAGGTTATATACACTTTTGAAATGGCAACAGGCATAAATGACCATGTGTACAAATACTGCGTAGAAATTTTGCAAAAAGAAAACAGTGACAGCGAAACAACACAAAAATAAAAAAAGAACGAAACAGTATTCCTGCTATTGCATTCTTTCAGGAGTGGCAGCAAGCGATCTCTCTTGATTATCATGGGCCTGTCGACGCTGATCACCTACGTCCAGAACCACATGCTGGAGCTTACACCGGGACTCTTGTATTACACTCCTCTGGGAAGGTGACAGTGGGCTCACTACAACGTCTTACAAATTCGTGTGTGTGTGACATGTTAACCGCGTCATGTTGAACGTAAGGCAAAATGAAAACTTTAGTTCTAGAACTCCTAACCTAATACAATGGACCAGAAAAAATTGTTTTGTTTGGTAACCACGCAAACAACATTACTGAAAGTTATTGAATAAAAAAATACAAAGGCTAAAACTTAGTTCCTTTTTACGAAGCATATTTTTTGTATGGCCATCGAGTATTTTATAAATATGGTTAAAGGGGGAAATTTCAGAAAATGAATCCCGATCACCGCATTATGGGAAGCAATATACGGAAAATATGGGAAACTATACCAGAATCATATAATATGTACAAATCTGTCCTTTCCGAATACAGAGCAGCTATCAAGGAAGCCAAGCGCGTTTTTCTTAATAATACCCTTCCCTCAATTCTTGTAACCAACCCTTCTAAGTTTTGGAAAACTGTTAAACCTAGGGAAAAGAAAAACATTTCGCTTACGAACTCAGATGGGCAGCCAGTTCGCTGTGAAGAGTGTTGCATTGCATTAAATGATTTTTTTGTTACTTATTTTTCAAGTTGTTCTGCTTCTGCGTTGCCGCAAATGCCTAGTCGTGATTTTGTACCCATGTATCCTGTTACCGTTGATGCCGTTGGAGTGCAAAATTTAATTCACAAGCTTAAGTTATCCTCTTCTTGTGGCGTAGATGAAATCAACTCAAAGTTTCTAAAAAACACTGCATTGTATTCATCAATTTACTTGTCCTTAATCTTTTCGCAATCTATTCAGACCTCCACTTTGCCGCTTGACTGGAAAGTGGGGAAGGTGGTCCCTCTGCACAAATCTGGTAACACACAGTCTCCTCTCAATTACAGACCAATTTCCCTAACCAGTGTTCCTTGTAAAATGTTAGAACATATAATTTACTCCAACCTTGTCTCATTCCTAGAATCAAATTCTTTTTTTACTCCCTACCAGCACGGATTCCGAAAAAGTTACTCATGTGAAACCCAACTTCTTTATTTTACTAATGACATAGCATCGGCTTTAGATCGCGGCTCACTTGTGCATTGCATTTTTCTTGACTTTCAAAAAGCTTTCGATAAAGCACCTCACCAATTACTTCTCCTGAAAATTAGTGCCTTAAACATTGACCCGAACATTCTTAAATGGATTGAATGCTTTCTGACTAATCGCACTCAGTTTGTAACAACTAATGGCTATAACTCACCTCTTTCTAAAGTAACATCCGGCGTACCCCAAGGTTCCGTATTAGGCCCTTTACTTTTTCTTATATATATTAATGATCTCCCAGACAGCATTAACTCCGCTATAAGGTTATTTGCAGATGATTGTGTAATTTACCGCGAAATAAACAATGAATATGATAACCAATTTCTACAGTCAGACCTTGACACTGTCTCAACCTGGTGCAATAAATGGCTTATGACTCTCAACTCTAACAAATCTAAATGCATGTCAATAACCCGGCGATCTATTTCTCCCCCCTGTACCTACAGAATTAACGCCGTTCCCCTCCAGCATGTCTCTTCATATAAGTACCTCGGCGTTTACATTACCAACAATCTATCTTGGCACACGCATGTTACCTACATCTGTAATAACGCTAACCAAACGCTAGGATACTTACGCCGCAACTTTTCTCGCGCTCCGCTGTCCCTCAAAATTCTATTATACCGATCACTAATTCGCCCAAAGCTTGAGTACGCGTCCGCTATATGGGATCCCGTGCAGCAAAATTTAATTAACGCGTTAGAATCTGTTCAGAACCGCTCAGTTCGGTTCATTTGTTCTAATTATTCCCGTACTGCTAGCATATCAGAAATGAAATCTAACCTTGACCTACCCAATTTAACTGTCCGGAGGAAACTGGCGCGACTGCATTTTTTTCATAAGATATTTTTTCACAATCCATCAATGAAGCGAGACCTCATTTCACAACCGTCATACCACTCATCGCGCATTGATCATCAGCATAAGGTTGCCATTCCGTTTTGCCGCACCAAATTCTTTTCAGCAGCCTTCTTACCGAAAACAGCCGCCGATTGGAACCACCTTCCCTCTTCCGTTGTATCAATAACAGACCCTTTGTTATTCAAGACTGCAATTTCTCAGCAATGCTTGTAACTATACGCAGTTTCCATTATCTATCTTTGTCTTGTATGTGCTTGAATTCTTATACATTTTTAGTTGACTTATGTTGCCTTCTTGATTTGCGCATCTAACACTTGTTTCTTCATTTTGTCTTTTTTTCTTGTGTGTTATGTATGTTGTACCCACCCCCTCTGTAATGCCCTACGGGCCCTGAGGGTATTCTAATAAATAAATAAATATGAACTTGAATAATGCATGTAAGTGAACAAGGCGTGCATTTTATAAAACCCTCTGCCATGTGTCTCTAAACTGAGGATATAAAAATGTCAAAGCCCTGCTTATGAACGTAGAAACACATTCAAGTAAGATATAAACTAATGTATTGAAGCAATCTAGTCTAGACTCTCAAGCAGGTCCAGATTACGATACTGCGATATGCATTTTTTAGTACGGAATTGCGATTTTGTGAACATTGTCCTTTTATTTGCTCGAAGTTCGCAGACATCTCAAAATTTCTGCAAAATGTCGCACGGATAAAGTCAATATTTTACTTTACGGAGTTCCAGAAAGCTTAACCAAGCGATTTGCAGCTCAATTATTCAATAAATTGGTTGAATTTTAACAAATTCTTTCATCATAAGACTCGTAAATTTTACGTGCGTTTCAATACTGAAAAATGCAGTATCCCCCCCCCCCCCCCAAAAAAAAAATAATTTCTTCGCTTTTGCACCACGCTATTGATTTGACGCGTGCCAACAAGCGTCTCCACTCCACTGAAATACATAAACCATGCAGTTTCAGCATGCTATATAGAACGGTGATAATTATCATAGCAATAAAAAAGTACGACTGCGACACTGAATAACGTGAAATGTGATGGCAGCGTTGCGAGTGCATTCATTTAGCGACATACAAATATGAATGCTTTCAAAGTGCTTGTATGCATGAATGCTTGTATGCATGTAAATTACTGACAACTATTTATTTCCATTTGTTTAATGTTTATGGCTACAATTGTGGTTCTTTGAAATTTCTATTCTTGTTAACAATTCGTGGGATTATTCTAAAAAATTCTTTTGCTTCAGCGGCACAAAATGACGTTCAGTCATTGTTTTACTTTACCTTTTTATCCCTTTTCTAATTTGCTTTTCTTGTTTATTTTAGATTTTTTTTTCATTCTGCAGCGATAGTCAGCCGGTCTCCTTTCTTGTCATTTAGTTTTGTTTATTTCGATTCATCTAATGTTTCAGGAACGAATGTTCATGGTTAATGAAGTCGACCTCGGCTAAAGAAGAACGCCGCATAGCTCGAGGCGCGGGAGCCTACAATTATCTTACTGTACTCGTTCATGCAGTCGCGGCGAGGGAGAATGGAAAATTTAATTCCAGAACTGCGTCACGCATGCGTCGTACGTCACTCTCTTGCGGCCTATCATTGAGTGACGAACTTTATAACAATAGAAGCCTGAAAAATTCGTAAGCATTATGCACGGTATTCTGAAACTTTCTAATGAGGGACGACGTGCCAACCAGAAACGGGCACCTGAGTGCTGTAGTCTCAAAAAAAAAAATAAACAGCAGTGCCGTGGAAAATACTTACATCCCTTAGTAATGCGCACTTAACAAGCAGCTGAAAAGTATACAAAAGAAAAGTCACCTTTAAGCCTTACAATTGTATGACGTAATTTTGGTCACGCAACATACCTCATGGGCGTGTTGCTTAGCATGCAACTTTTTTTTCTTTTTACTGCCACTTTGTACTAACAGTAATGGGGTAGCAGGATTAAGTGACGCTAACAGATTAGCCGGCTTTGATCGGTACAAGCGAAGCATGCACGCAGAATGTCGGCTAGCTCGCTGCACGAACTTCTCTGTTTACGACTAAAAGGCGATCAAGCTAGTTTTCTATTACTGACAAACAAACTCCACGAAGGAAAGACCACTAATATCTAAGATTTCTCCATCACGTTCCGCAGACACAAGTACGCTGGTTCCGTCTACTACATGCCTTACACCCACATTCCGAGCTACTGCATAGGTGTCCTCGCAGGCTACTACTACACAAAACAGCCTTCACGGAGGCTATCAAGGGTAAGCATAAAAAAAATGAACTATCATATTTCGTTGTTGTTTTATAATCCCTCCTGCATCCTAAAGTAGTAAGAGCGGTTAAATTTTTCGCGACATTGTGTTAGGCAGTTTTTCTCTCATCGACCACTCTATAACCACGTAGTCAGTGCTCAAATATCAAACAAATGAATACAGCGAAATTTTGAAAGCCAAAATGGTGTAAATATATAAAAAAGTCTCGCAGCGTACGCAGAGAAAAAAAAACCAGCACTTGAAAAAGTTTTTTTTCTGCAAACTACTGCAAACTGCTGCCGACGCCTCTATAGGCCGCGCTTGAGATTGACAGTCATCAAAAGACGCCGTCTGCCAAGCGCAAAAGTAGAAAAAAAAAATGATGCTAGACATACTGGTCCCGTATCATGTGTATGTGTGTGTGTTCGATAAGCATTCAGTGTTTCTAATGACACCTTCATGATAAAACTACATCAGATTTTCAAACTCCAAGCACACACAAAAAAACAATCACAAGTATATATATCTGAAGAAGCGCAGCCTTCATGGTAATATAACAGACAGTGAAAGCTATATGCAAGTACCTTCTTTTTAACTAAGTGATACTCAGCTAAGCACTTCTGACAACATTGAAGCTAAAGGTTTAATAGATTGAACCCATTAGGTTCACCGAGTATGCACAACTGATTGACAGTTCATACTCCTAAACGTCCTCGGCAAAATTTTCTAAGTCGTATACTTCAAACTCGGTGATTTTTTTTCCCAATTATTTCTCCTACAATTTACTATTGAGAGGCAAGAGCCTAGTGTACGCAACTTATCACATAATTTCATTCACGTGAGGGTACTCTAAGAGCAAGATGATTTAATGTCATAGCGCTAAATCAAACTGTGTCGCTGAGATTTCAGCGTCGGAGTGAACTCGAGTTAACATTTGTGCATCGCGCACGAACGTAAGCGAAACGGCCGAACAAACCCGGTGCTTGACTTTATCGAAACGCACGGTGGTGAACAAATCACAATTGATACACCTCTTACACAAACCAATAGGGAGTGTGCACTCTGATGATGTAAAACTAATCGAACTGTTGTCACTAAGTAACACAAGGGGAAAAAAAGCGTCACGAGAAAAAAAAAACATGATCTATAAGCTATTTGTACCTTCTGTGATGGTTTAGAGACACTCAAGTATTCCTGGCTGTAAAAGAGGGCATGAGAAACGGCGACATTTTTTTTCAAATATAACCTGTAAGTTTGTGCTCATTCGTTTGTATGAACCGTTAACAATTTGATAATATATGTGAACTAACTGATCTCTGCAACGAGCTCGTTCAATGTCCAGCCTCTTGCTTCTTCATGTACATATTATTTCCTAGACGGGTATGGGTTCGATTAACTTGCGGATGGTCTACAAAAATCTTTCCTGTGTCGGAACAGATAACGCCGATTAAATAACGCTTTTTATAAATGTCTAAATATATCTGTACCGCTTTTCTTTTTTACATGACAGAGATTTAATAAGGACTCACAGACAATAATGCTAGGTGAATTTTAAGGGATGTTATTAGGAGTAATTTTAATGTAAATGTGATGAAAGAAAAGTAGACGAGGAGACAACTTGCCAGCGGCAGGATCATTCAGTCCACTTCTTTTTCTTCACGTTTACATTACAATTACTTCTGATAACTTCCCCTAAACTTGCCTTGGCATTAGTGTCTGTTACTTCTCAATAATATATTGTCTAATAACGAAAACCGGCATTAATTTACAATTTCTTTCCTTCACGACAGATTATAAGGAATTTGAACACCGGAATATTTAATACAAGACAAAAAGAAAAACGCGCACAAGCGCACTGTAAAATATCGCGCTATTTCTATTTCGTAACGCAAAAAATCAACCAGCCCAAAACTTGAGTTTACCAAGATCTTTTACTGGGGGTGTTTGGATGACCAGGACTCATTACTCCACAGCGCAAAGTGGCCATCCTTTGGGTTGCAGCGCTTGCGGCCATCACAATGTCCCTGTGCGGCACGATTCTGTGGACAGGAGTCGAGCAGCCGTCCCAGGCCGTCACGGCCGTCTATGCCGCCACCACTCGCATCTTTTACTGCGGAGGCCTCGCCTGGTTGATGTACGCCTGCCTCACAGACCGCGGTGGTAAGAAAAAAAAAGTCACTTCATACACGCGAAAAGGGTATCGTCGTAACTTCGTATATGGGAGACAGACGTCACGGAAAAATGAAAGCTTCAAGCGTCGACACCATAAAGTAGCACTGCAGGGTGTGCTGACTAGTTTTCTGTTCCTAAAACGGTGTGCCCGTCGTGCCTGCGACTCAGTGTTCAGCCTTGAATGCCTTGAACATGACATACGCGAGGTTGGCTAACATGGTTTTACTCTGCTGTATAAATATTCCATAGTGTGGTTAGAAAAAGCGCTGCGAAAACTGCTTTACTGATCATTATGTTCACTTATGTTTTTGTTAATTACTCACTCCATCGTAAGATTTTAACAAAAAGATTACTGATCATATCTAATACGAACGTTATTGCGATTGATAAAGAAAAATGAGCGTACTTTAAGGGCCCCTGGATAACTTGATGGTTAGGCCAATCAGTTCTAATACATCTAAAACCAATCAGCACGACTTAGGAGGAAAGCATAAACCCAAGAGTAGAGAGATGAACGCCGCTTGCTCTCTTATAGTCTTTATCTTATGGCTTTGTTTAAGTCTATTTCCCCTCTCTCTCATCTTTATGCCCCTTCCCATTCCCCCAGCGTAGGGTAGCAAACCGGGCATGTGCCTGGTTAACCTCCCTGCCTTCTCTCTTGTTGTTCATCCCCCCCCCCCCCCTCTTGTTTAAGTCACACTGTTGTTTTTACGACATTTCCACTGCTAAATACGGTTCTAAGATCATTTCGTTAATCTAAAGCAAGACTACGAGCTCCTATAACTAAGCAGGCTCAGTTCGTGACGGTGATTCACTTTGGCGTATTTTTTGTGCACACATGTGAAGAAATCGTTTACGCCACTTACGCTTTTACAACCTCCACTTTATCAGGAAATCTAGCCGACGCCGATTAGTAAGTTTCATCATGTGTGAGTACTTGTCTTGCTTAAGAGTGTTACTGCCGTTGCCGGGTAAATGTTCAATATGAGTAACAAAAAATTTAAAAGGAACCACAATTTCTGGAAAGCGCTGAAATGTTTAATTCAACGGGCAAGAGTTGTCCTCAAATTCTCTGCATCTACCAGCGGTGTTTTAGGGACAGCATTTGCGAACGCTAGAAATGTCTGAGGACTGCCACAATTTCCGGAAGTTTATTATTATTATTATTATTATTATTATTATTATTATTATTATTATTATTATTATTATTATTATTATTATTATTATTATTATTATTATTATTCGCACTGTTTTCCGCAAAGCAGCTGCTCATTCAGGAAGGCATACAGAATTATTGACGTTTAATCGGAATTTTATATTTACTCCGGCAAGGTACGTTCTTATGCTGTAGTGCGTGTCTTGAATAGATTCAGTCGGTAATTAAGGATGTTAAAAATTCAGAACGGACGTCTCCACATCCAAAAAGTGCTCGTAAATTTTCAGTATGAGCGAAAGGACAAAATTTATTTCTTTTTTCATTAAAAAGCCCAACCATGAACATCGGGAACTCACGCGTAGCTCATTGGAATCAGCCACGGTTCAGCAGTGGTGAATAGAAAAATTCCATTCCCATTCTTTGACTAAAAGCTTGTGAGGAGACAACTACGATAACATGAACTTACAGGAATAATTCATATTTCTCACAAACCTTCTTTTCTTTCTTGCACTTCCACTCCGAGAAAATCCTGCTTAGAAATTAAACGTCGTCTGGGGCTCAAAGAGCCTTTAGTTTGAACACCATATAGCATATTGAAGAGAATGTCTTCCCATGGGCAGTGCCACTCATGGTCTGATCTCAATCATGTATATTCTTTAGTGTATAAAATATCCGCATTTTAAGAGCTACCCCTCTCCGCTTGCGCTGAAGCATCACACACCTAGGCCCTTCACTCCGAAAAGCGACGAAGGCGCTGTTGAAGCTTCTGCGATCGACCCGCCTCATCGAACAATTGTCACATTCCAGTGTTTTCGCTTCCCTTCCTTACCCTCTCTCATTCTCTCTTTATACTTTCCTGTCTCCCCTTCCCCAGTGCAGGGTAGCAAACCAGATATTTGCTTTCCGGTTACCCCACCTGCCTTTGCACATCTCATTTCTCTTTTTATCTCTCTTTCTACAGAGGCTGTCATAGTACTTTTAAATAAGTAAATCAATATTTATTCTGCAATTAGGTGTGACAATGTGCAGTGTCCATTCTCCTATCGCAATAAAGACAAATAAAGTTGACGAGAAGTAAAAAAAGACAAAATGAGAAATAATTTATTGGGTAACTAGGATGAAAGTAAATTAAATAATAAAAATTGGGTATTAGTAAAACAATAACAATAAAAGATGAGAAATGCACCATGGTAGACAATACATTGAATAAGACTAAAAATTCAACACTGTCTTAACTGAATCGCCATTTAATATATGAGTTGCCTGAACTTTTTTTCTCAGAAACACAAATGTTCCGCGTAGATCGGTGCTCTTGTGTTCTTGTTCTGAAGTGACTATCAGTCACGTCTGATACGCAGGGTTTCTGACCGACGCCCTGGCGTGGCCCGGATGGGCTCCGATCAGCAGGCTTTCCTACAGCATTTACATCATTCACGACTTCATGCTGTATTACCAGTGGGTCGCCTTTCCTAGCAGAGTCAACGGCGGCTACTATTTCATGGTAAGTACTCGGACAATATTTACAACGAAAGTCAGGGGGACAACACCCCCTGAGTTCTACAGAGAGAAGTAATTGTACAGTGCATGGCGTTGTTTTAATTGCAATAATGCTCGCGCGATGCGCGTCAGGGCTTCAGGCGATAGTGACAGATGACCCAGCGATTTTATATGGTTCATGAGACTAAATTAAGAATAGCGATTCATTGCATGTGCTATACGAAACGAATTTTAGAGGAAACTCTAGCGCTAAGATAATATACTTGTGACGAAGACAGGTCTTTTTTTTTTTTAGAAACCGTTGGAAATAAGTCAGTCGTTTTCAATTACGTATGTATGCGTGGCTTAGAAGGGTGGCAGTTTGGGCTAGTTGGTATGATATGACGATAGTTATAGCGCGAGTACAGAACGACGACAAAGAGACAAGAAGGACACGAGCGCTCGTGTCCTTCTTGTTTCTTTGTCGTCGTTCTGTTCTCGCGCTATAACTATCGTTATCGGTATGCGTAGCGGCTCAAAATACTATGGTAGCTGCGCTTTTCGGAGCTTGTATTTCACTTCTGCAAGTCAAACTGAACGGATCTTATCACTCAAAAAAAAAAAAAAATCACCGGCAGCCATTTTCTTTTTTCATGGAGAGAGAGAGGGAGAAAGAGAGAGAAGAGTACACGAAAACAAAAGGCAAGAAGGTTACCCTGGTGTTAGCGACCGGTTCGCTACCCTGTAAAGAAATGAAGAAATAAGGAGTCGAAATAGGGCCGTTTTTTATCAACCACTGTTTCTTTTTAAATATAAAAGTGTCAATGGATTCCTCGCAGAAAGAGCTCAAGTTCTTTCTTGTTAACCAACCACCTCTCTCTGTAATTGCGAAGCTCACAGTCTTAATTGTTATAGGTCCTGTCATAGTGATTGTTTGTACTCATTTGCATACGTCTGTCTCCAAAGAAGATTAACTATGAAGTTAGCAAGAAAATATCGCATGATAGTTTGCAGGATTTTCGGACACATTTCTAGAAACAATCTCAACACATTGATATATGAGATTTTGCGTGCGGAAACCAAGGCATGACTGAGTGCAGCAATGGGAGCCTCCAATTAGTTTTGACCACCATGGGATTCTTTAATAGACATAAAAATTTATGACACACGGTCACGTGTGTTTTTGCATGAACCCCGTCTAAGTGCGGCCGCCGGGCCAGAGGAGCCGCATTTCGATGAAGGTGCGTCACAAAAACGTCCGAGGGGTACCACGGACAACCCATTGTTACCATTGTTTTCCAATCAGAGATCTGACTCAGACGTATTATTGGCGTTTGTTTCAGTGAGCCATGCTTCCTAGTTTTCTATAGACGACTAAACTCATCTATTAACTTCGCAATGCTGCTGTTCATTGTGCTGCTCGCGCGACACATATTGCCCGCGTAACAAGCACAGTGCATTAAAAAAAAAGCCGTGAACCGTTGCACCTGCACTATATTGTCGACAATGTCGCTACGACATTTAGCATACAGCAGTGATTTCCCGCTAAAATATACAATAACCTTATTTTTATCAATATGATTGCTATAGCTCTAAAGTGGTATCCGGTTTGTTTACTTTTACGTCCTTCCTTTTTCTTCGGTTATCCTGCGTATATACTCCAGGCTATCGCTGAGCACCTAATCCATCATCCTCTTTATAAAGTTTATCGAGAGCAATAACCAAAAAACCTACAGAAGCGTCAGAATTCTTTGACAGGACCCTCGCCATCAGACACGCCACAAATGAACCATTCCACTTCCGGTTTCGAGATCGAAATTACGTTGCGAAAGAAACAGACCACTCCGCATGGGTTCTTCCCAGTTAAACTGTGCAGCGGTATAAAACGTATTGGTGTGCCCACTTTCACCAAAAATAGTATACCAGACAAGGATGAGATTGAATCCACATGAGATTTTTGAGAGCAGGAAGAAAATGCAAACAACGATGCAATGTTGCCTGCATGTGAAACTAGTTGGAACTTTTTAACATAAAATAAAGATTGCGACATTAGGGAACCAGCGCAAACAAATAAAGCTCCAGTCAATGGGACTATAAGTGTTTCTTTCACGCAGCTTGGCGTCTTCGATGTAGCAGAGCCATCTGATGCGTCTTTCTTCAAGCTAAAATGCCAAGGTTTGATATTAGCCGCTGCTCAATTAACAGTAGTATCATTTAAGCCACCCATAGATGGTATGTAATGCCGTATTTGTTGTACTTTAGATGTATTTTTCACGTAAACAAGAATGAAAAAAGAATACATACGTCGTGGTAACAACTTCAAACATAATGTCACAAGATAATCGCAGGAAATACAAACAAACTATCCGTCACAAAAAAATGGTTTGCCCATTTGTTACTTTGAATAAGCATTATTTTCTTTTCTTTTTTTACTTCTTTTTCACAGAATTTATAGAAATGGAGTGCCTGTGGTAGTATAAATGTTAGCTTCTCTGCAGCAAGCCCGTTAAAACATAACATAATAGAGCAAAGACACCAAACGAGTAGTCCTCGGATCCGCTGGCTGCTTTTGTTTCAGTTGATTTATTGCTCGTGCCGCATAAATCACAAGACGCATTATTTTGCAGCAGTTTTGCCCGTTGTTTGTTAAGCTTCATTTGCTTCATTGCTTTCATTGTTTCCTCAGATAAAAAAAAAACACAGAAAACCTCATTGCACGGTTCGATCAGGCTGATAGAGGCAGGAGCAAAAAAATCCTGAAAACGTGCAACGACATAAACCCTATGAAATGCCGACCAAAAGCTCTTCAAGCAATTCTGAGTATGCAAACCTGTGCGCAACTTTAAAATTCGGCTTAAAGTTAGAATATGTCGCAGGCCATTTTTCAGGTTCGCCAAACAAAGCGGCCCACTCAGTCTTATAGTAAAACTATGCAGCGTTATGAAGCAATAATGATAAAAGCATATGAATGTCATAGCGTTCAATAGAGAAATTATCGCGGGCATAAGTTACAAAGCTATCCGTACCTTTATTAAAAGTAACCTCCTGCGCTGGCCCCGTTCCTAATGAATAAGCGTGTGAGTTAACCAACAACGTAACCAATGACGTAACAATGAATAGATACCAACAGGCCCAACCACGTACAATTGAAACAAACAACTCAGGTACCTATATTTCGCGGATTCCTTTTCACTTGGTTTTAGAAAGGTCAAACAAGTTATAACTTCCGCAGAACTGTTTGGTTTTTACAGGCAGACTCGAACGCTCGAAGCACTTCACAATTTGAGCGAAATTGTGTACGACATATTGCATCGGCGCGACCTGGCGCTCCTTCGATTATCTAGCGATGGCGCTGACAGAGGAAGAGAATCCCAATTGCGCCCAACCGAGACGCCATCTTGAGGCCTCCTTAAGCGCACTCCAAACGGCAATTCACGGCGTGCTAGTGCACTCGCATACCACCATTTGCGTCTGTTCCCAGACTTTATTAATAAAGTTCGCTTCAACGGCAACAAGCATGGGTTTTCCACGAGCCACTGGAGCGAAATGTGTCTTAAGGCAAGCTTACGACGCGAGGGAATTAAACTTTCTTTTGCGACCGGGCTCACGTTCTTTTGACGTCGAAAAAAAAAAGCTAAGGGTGGGTGGGGAGAGCATGTCACGGGAGGGAGAATGTCACGGGAGGGAGAATGTCACGGGAGGGAGAATGTCACGGGAGGGAGAGGGGGGGAGTGCTACGGAAGGTGTGCTTACACAAATTTCACAGGAGGAAATTTGAGTAAGTCGCGAAGCGGGCCCTTGAAATGAAAAAAGGGACATTTTTGAAATGCGACTGTTTTACAGCGGTCAAGTTAGCGGCGAAATTATTGACATTTGAAGAGCAATATTGCTAAAAGTCGTCATGGAGCGTTATCCAAGTTGGTAAACATTTTGAAAAGGGTAAGGCAAACAATATCTTGCGAGAAAACCAAACAGCGGTATTGCCTTATTGAGCGTTTTTTTTTTTTCGTTCGCTCAAGCTTTTACGAAGTGATTGCATTCACTTACTCTTAACGCTTAAGTCAGCCATATAGGTGATTTCATAATAACGAAAAAAAAGACACTATAAATTAAAGCAGAAACACTTCACTGCGAAATTGTCACATGTTACGTGAGAACTGCTTATAATCACATATGAAACCTACGAAAATGTTGTTGCCTACTTTTTCTTATGCGCCAGTTTTATGATGTCAATTTCCTACAGCGATTGTTCTTTATAGACTGCCTTGCTGTGGAGAGGTTGAAGTATATATTATTTCGTCTATTCTAATTCCACATGTTCTACAGCAAAAATAGAAAAAAAAAATCGGTTACTCAAAACCGAAAATTAACAAGTAAAAACGATTAGCAAGCTGGAACAAGTTTTTGAAAAAAAAATGCATAGAAATGGGCAGTTACTTACAAGAGTATTGCAACACAACATTCACACGCACACATTTTCAGTTCTCTCCACTGTATAGATACCGACTAATCATTTAGTTTATAGTAACGCATGACTGCTCGTCACAAGAGACTGTCTAGTCCAGTACCTACAAGAAAGTCATTGAGAAAGATGTTCGCCTTTTGCTGGCAATGATTTCCAGTCATGGTCCGAGTAATTTCTGTGATTAGTGAGGTCGTTTGCCCAAGGTTGTTAGTTTCATCTCAAAGTTTTATTTTCATACGCGTGCTTGATTTCTTCCTTCTTTTTTAGGGGCTGTCTGTTTTTTGTTATGCCAGCTGTCGCGATGTTGCACATACACATGTCCACAGGCGCACTTATCTTTCGAGAACACGTAGAAGAATGCATACACATTCAACATAACAAGCTTAAGTTTTTTTATGTACAAAATTTAAACTAATAATGATGCCATATAACACGCAAGACTGCCGCTCTTCTCGGTGACGTTGTGCTGGTATGTGGCCCCCTCTCTTTCTCTTTACTCTCTTTTCAATGTCTTCCTCCCTTTCCCCTGTGCACGGTAGCCTACCAGTTATGATAACCTTGTTCACATCCCTGCCTTCCCTCTATCTCGCTCTCTCTTGTTTGCCTTCCTAACCAGCTGAAATTATTGAGACGCTGGTACCAAGAAAGCAGCTTAGCATTGCGCAGTTGTTCTGTCGAAAGCCGTTCTCTTCCAGATGACGGTGGTGGCCGGAAACTGCGTCGGGTCGTTCGCGATGGCATTCGTGCTGCACGCGTTCTTCGAGAGGCCGATCAATCTGATGGCGACGCTGCTGGAGGAACGCTGCCTGCCGGGCCGGAGGACGGTCGCCCGCGACGCACTGGCCGCCTCCGAGCAAGAGAACGGCGTCGTCATCCCAAAAAGGACAACCACCGTCAGAGGCCGCAACGACCGCACCAAGCGCCTCTAAAGGACACTCCAAGGAGTGCCCCACCATACTACCTAACAGTTTATACCATTCGGAGAGGATCCTCGAGGCATAAACAATTGTATTCTATCGTGCGTGCCTTCCTTTCCGTTAGCGTCACGTGCCCGATAAGAGCGTGCCATATAGGCTTTTTGATTAGAAAGCGACGGGTGTCCAGTTCTTAGGAAATGAAATGCCAGCAAGCACGACGGCATTTGCTTTCCTGAAATGAAGACTCTCTAGATGGTGTCAACTTATTTTTTAGTGTACAGCGACATTGTTCCCACTCGTGTTTCTGTTCTATCGCACTGAACGGACGTGAAGGAGCGCTGCCATCATGATTACAGTGCTCACCAATCAAAGTGCCACTTTCCATGCTCGTCGACAGGCTTGCACTTTCATCTAGACATTTACGCTGCCATAAAAAAAAACAAAAAAAGCATGGCAGCAGGACAAACTACTTAAGATGAAATTAAGGATCTAGTCGACGCTTGAAGTAAGGCCTATCGAAAAAACCTGTAGCGAATCTAGTCTGTGTCTTCAAGCGAGCATTCTCCACATCTCATTCTGCCTCCTACTTAAGGAACCGCATGGTACTTTATTTATTAAATATAGGACGCTTACAGCAGAGTCACAGGGCTCAGACCTGGTTTAGTGCGCTTTGTCAGCTTTAGACAGAAAGGGTCAACCTTGGGCAAGATAGTGTGGATTCATTTCGAAACGAACTTATGCTGATATATTAAGGCCTTAAAGGTGTGAAAGTAGTCATTGTAACATCTTGCCGTCAATTATTTTGTGACCGTTCTTATATATATATATATATATATATATATATATATATATATATGCGTGCCTGTCTTATAGCACATACGTTTATTTGTATTTCAGTTCCTTGTGCACTTGATAACTCTTGACATTTTGCACGTTTAAAGTGTTGCTTGTTTGTTACCTTTTTACATCTACGGTTGCACCACTGCCATCAATACGCTGAGCGCTCATACACTCTGACAGAGCCATATTGGCAACTGCTTTGTACCCGAAAAAAAAAGCTCATGAATGTTAAGTTAAACAACCTTTCACTCTAAAAATAAAAATTTTGTTTTCCTCCTTGTACGCTTTATTATGTTTACTGATACTTTTTTTTCTTTATAACGTAAACTGATTTTCTATACATAATATAGTATAGACACGAGTTCTGAGTATTTTATTGTTGTTGCTTTTAAATAAAATGTAATATTGCAATGTATTATTATCTCTGCCGTTGGAGATTCCCAATGTCATTTATCAGTGCCCAGTTGCATATAAAGCTCATTCTGAAAAATCACATACCTCGACATTATTTTAGTTATGGTATTATTATTAGTCGTAAATAAGATTATAGACGATGATCAGTCAACGTACGAGCACACAGAAACAGGCGTGCAAACACACACTCACAAACACGCACAAAGGAGTTACTATTGATTGTGATGCGTTGAGACCTGATATCTTTAAAAACACTAGTACCGCTTTCGTGTTGCGTAGCCCATGGGTGGTTCTTCAACACACATTTAGAGCTACGTTTCAAATGCAGTGCTGCCTACGGGGTCTGTCACTCTGAGAAGTGGCGGTGACAATCGCACGGAGTCTGTTTTGTGTCTTCCTAGGAATTACATGTCGAGAACCAGCAGAGAGCAACTTGTGGCCGGCAAGGCAAGTAACTCCAACAGATATACGATGACTTCGACGAACACAGTGCATTGTTAATAGGGGTAAACCTGACTTAGAGATCTAACGCGTTGGTTACCTGACTTCGTAACGGTATAGCATCGCATAGTCTGTGATGCTCGTGCACCACCAGAGTGTTACCCGAAAATAGCGTCGCGTGTGTAGTCTGATTAGGATAATCTAAAACAAGCGCAGAGTTTAGAATACAGTAGGAGCACAGCTTGTGTCCAGCAATAACGCTTGAAACTATTTGGCTGGTTGAAACTCGTAGCTGAAAGGAAAAAAAGAACTTCAGCTGAGCTGAACCTTTCATTTATTCGTACGCCAGCCCAAGGCCTTTAGTGAACTTTTGTTTCACCTGGGTAGAGGTAAACGAAAGAAGACTGTTTTTCAGTAGGTATACGTGTCACCTTGTGAGCACATGTCCACAAGAAAACAGTCTATTCTTTCTGCGCACTCATCAGGTTCACTTAGGCGAACTCGTCTCTTTGTGGACTCTCGCAGTAAACTCTGGCAGCGCACCGACGCGCTGACAAAGCGGATCACCGAGACCACGTGGAACTATGTGTGTAGTTGGGAGTTGCTTCGCCAGGTGGCGCGACATTCACAGATGTGAACAAAAAAGCTGTCTGCTCTTTCAATAACTCATTCGATTATTTTTATTGATAATCATGACACCCGACTGGTCCTTCACTAACCTTATGCTTCGATATACTGCGCGTCCACTGTTGACTTGATATACAACATCCCTTTTATGAGCTTTCAATTTCTTATTGAACTTTCATAACATTCAAGCCAATATTCCACTCCCATTTGACTAGAGGTGAATCCCAGTGTGCACGTGAAAAAATTTAATGTCACTAGGAGCTAAGCCGTTAAAAAGAGAGAAAATGAGTTTCACGTGGCAATACCAGTCAGCTAAGCTCTTATGAATTCTGAAAGAACAAATAGGCGACCACCCGTTCGCCTGAATTCGCCTTCACGCTGCGAATCGCTAGCTTTTTGGTTGGCCACTTGGTGGCCTCAGCGATCTCCCCGGAAAGGCATGCGCTGGTCCCGGGTGAAATTCCCGGAACAGGACGAATTTTTCGGCAACTAAGAAGCTTTCCTTTCTGAAAAATACGAACAGATCCGTGCCACAAACGAGAGGTTGTCGACTTTCTCCCTCTCTCTCTCTTAATTCTTCCGCCACCGTCTTCGCAAAGCTCATTTTCATTTCTGGAAATTCTTTCCCCAACGTACCTTTACCGAAATATCGCTCCACTCGCTGAAGAAGCATTCCCGAAAAGCACGGTCGCTCAAATTTTTCATTCTTATTTTTCCAATGTGAGTTAGATGGAATAAGGTTTCAACGCCTATTTAACGCACATTAGGCTTTTCCAACTCATGCGACACGTGGCATATCAGTTTCGCCAAAGCCGGCAAAGTGTGCGAAGGACCGCATATATGTACGAAAAAAGAAAAAAACATGTCTTTTGCGCAACACGAGGCTGGGTCGATGACTTTGTCCTTTCGCCTGACACGTGCTGATGGACTGCAGTTACTTTGCTCTCCTCTCTATCTTTCATCTCCCCCGTCCCCCTCCCATGCGCAGGGTAGCAAACCGGCTGCCTATAGGCTGGTTAACCTCCCTGCCGTTCTTTCTCTCCCATTTTTCTTTCCTTGCGAAATGAAAACATAAAACGAGGATGCCTGAAAATCCTTCAAAAGAAAGAGATTAAGTTTCACTTTACAGTCTGCGTTGGTAAGCCACACACAAAGTTATACGATTGCTTACATTTTACATCCTATAAGATAAAAAGCGTAATCCAGCCGTGAAAAGTGATGAAATTGAAAGAGAAAAAAAACAATTGTCAGGCCCGAAGAATACCTTCATTTTAATATTCTACCATATAGCCTACCATGTAGATATCACGCAAGCTCTTATCTCCAAGTCTCGGTGAGTTTAAACACAAAAAAACTTGAACATGACCTCTTGCATGTCGTGCTTCCATGCTTCATGCTTAAAGAGTAAAAAAACGACGAATGATGAAAGCACGTAATGAAAGCCTAAGAGATCTAACTGAGCACCAATAACTAAGCAAAGCGTGCACAAGCTCATATTCAATTCCAGTAAAGTAGAAAGCCAACGCTTAATTCAGCTGTCACTGTTGAAACGAGTGCCATCTAGTGTTTCTCTACGTCGTGTCTATCTAGCCGGATTCACTTTGTTTGTGCTAATGTATTCGTGGAATACGAGAAGTCTGTACCAGCCGGAGCTTTCAGGCTTAAAAAAATTAAACAAAACAGAAAAGGGCGTTAGAAGCGATGCCCTTAACAGCATCAATCAATTAATATTTAACACAGAAGATTCACTGGGTAAAAAGTACCCAGAAAAAAAACATAATTAGGATTTGCACGTTCTTGAGTCGACACGTGTGCAATAAATCAGTGGAATAAAATAGCTATAGAGCCGACCATAAAAAAACAACTGCTCTGAAAGACATGGGCGTCTGATGGAACACGAAATATTTCTTTTAATCAACGCATTTTTCGTGTTTGCTCCAAACTGCATCGGTTGAGAGCACGCATGATCAATATTTTAAAAAAATGAGATAAACATCTTGATAATAAAGAAGAATATTTGTTTTCTTGCGCTGTGACTTGACCATATATATATATCAGGCCGTTTTCTTTTTTTCCTTTTTGATGTTCTCTACAGCTTTGTTGACATAGTTATGCCTGCAGTGGTGGTCATATTCCTTATATACTGCTGCGCAACTGGGGACAACAAAATTTCATAAACTGCTCACTTTGTAATTATCAAAAAAAAGTTACAATACAATACCACGTTTCGCATCTTTCCGCAAAAAAATAATAACAAAGTCATCTTGTTCGCTGTATATAATTCAGCTGAAAGGCTTTCCTGGCACATGGTTGCAAGAAAAATCTATCCTCGGCTCTTCTGACGGGGATAAACAATGCACTCATTTGCATGTCAAACTCGGGCGCTGCTTAGTAACTATGTAAACTCGCGGAACGAAAAAAAACAGAAATAGAGCCCTACGCAACGTTTATACGTTGAATGTATCACCAGAAGGACCCGGGCGATTTGCATCAAGATTCTATACGCTGTGCTACTCCCGTTGTCATAGGAGCCGAGGTAAAAGTATATCTTCAGCGGGACAGCTACTGGACGTCTCCTGTATAAGATTACTAAAGGGGCTTTTAATGCTGGATTCACACTAGCGGATAGAGGAGAAATTTTTCGCAGTGGACGGCGCATCACATGACGCACACGTAGCGGGAACTGCCCATCATCGCCCCGTCCGGCGTACTCCACTCGCGCCACGGATCGAAATGCCTCGAGCACAAAAGTCTTTACCAAGGAGGATTAAAGAAAAATTGCCGGAGTGGAAGTTCCCGCGACGCCTTGCCAGCAGAAGTGAAGCCAGCTCTTGCCACTGCCAAGATGGCGGAAACATGCTCTTTACTGGTAAGGCCCACCTAAAGATCAATAGGCTTTGATATGTTAATGAAAGTGTTACATCATTTATTTATTATTTATTTACAAAATACTGCAGGCCCGTTTAAGGGCCCCAGCAGGAGGGGCAAGATCATAGCATTGCACACAGGTGTAAAACAGCAAGAACAATAAAAAGTTACATCATATACAAGAGATACAAAAAGATATATCATAGGTCATGGTTAAATACACTCAAGTGCCTCTACAGAGCCGGTTAACGATTGAGGTAGGCAGTTCCATTCGTTTAAGGTTCGAGGAAAGAACGAGTATTTGAAAATGTTTGTTCTGGCGAAATACGAAATACGATGTTAATGAATGAGTTTGTCGATGCCGGGTTTGTCTTGTCGTAAGCGGTTTTAGATACAATACATTAGTTATGTATTAAATGATAGTTGTTCCCGACGAAATAACACACAGAAACGAGTATGGGTGACTGAAATTTCCCAAGAACTTTGCCTCTAATTACAGGCTCACTAAGGAAAACTAGTAACACTAAGACGCACTTGTAGCGCTATGTGACCCGAAAAAAATTCCACATTATACTCGGTGCATGGGCGTGCGAAAGCAACGATCCGTTCTCAAGCGCTGACCGGTGACACTTCATCATGCCCCTAGTAAGATGGCCGCCGCAGCCACCATCTTGCTAGAGGCACGGCTTCACTCCTAGGCAATTATTTTCACTCCAGCAATTTTTTTTCAAATCCTCCTTGGTCTTTACAAACAGCCTCTCATCTTGTAATATGGAGTATTCAGGTGCGCGCCGCCTGGCACATACATGAAGGGTCCCTATCTTGGAATACACTCTTGTACCAACTACCTGGTGGTCTAGCAGGAGAAGCGTAACCGCATGATTCGAGATTATGCACGCGGATTCCGTGAGCCGCGCTCCGGCTGTGTGCATGCGATGCCTCCGTGGTTTTCGTCGGATGGAACTGATCACGTTGAAAGTTCGGTCCGCGAAAAAGCGAGATTTTTCTCTCGCTTGTGAGTGCACCTTCAAGGTCCTCCTTGCGATGCACAGCAGCTCCTAGGGAACCATCATCTCGTGCTAGACAATGGTATTCACTCCTATATCACGCGTGTACAACGCATAACTGGTCTCATTCAAGAAGATTACGGTGCACGATACTCCGAAAAAGATTGACAAAGGAATTTGATGCCTCGTCAGAGGCCAGAATTGACCATCGGCCACGTCAGCCTCCCCCAGCTTTTGCGACAACGCGAGTAAAGCAAACAAACAAATCATCTCGTGACGACGTCGTACGGTGGCGCCTAGGTGTCACACACCCTCGAGACACGTGACGTCATTACGAAGTCGCTATTACGTCGGATGATGGCGACGTAATAGCGCCATGATGTGACGTCATGACTACGCCATGATGTGACGTCATAACGACTTCGTAATGAGATCACATGATGGCGTGGTCAAACGGAATCGCCGTTTAGGTCAAAGGTGAACCGATCACGGAGGCCGTGTAAAACAGGGGAAGATGAAGAAAGTTTGCAGTGCCTCCAATCCTGGGGACAGGAAGCTTTAGGGAGACGGCAGGGGAGGAGTAATACATCGATTGAATTTACAATGGGGGGTTCTAACGAGTGGTACCAAGTCTGAAGGCAGTGCAGAACTGGAGGGCATTCTTAATTTATCTTCGGTTTTCTCTCTTTCTCCTCCCATCATTGCTTCTTTTTTTATTTTCCCGGTCTTCTGTTGTCTTTTTCCAAGTGTTTATTTCTTCCTATTCCTCTTTTATACTCATTCGTCCCTCTCATTTCTCTCTATTTGTCGCTTGCTTCCTTTTTTTTTTTTAATTTTACATGTGGTTTTGCCTTCGTTATGCCGAATGGCGACAGCATACGACAGCATATGGTATCCCGGGCCTCTCAAGTTCCACACTTGATATCATCCTCGAAGCACCCGAAGAACAAAATGAAGAAGACTTCTCCATGGCGCTAGCGAGCACTCACTATGCCTCAGATGGCTGTGCTAAAACTAGATCTTGCCTGCATTACGCCAAGCGATGACATCATACGACAGTCTGTGTCTCTATAGTGCCCCGCACTTAAAAAAAGAAGTTGGCCATCCTCATCGAATCATTTTAAGCGAATCCATAAGGCACCCTGTGAGTATTGCATTTTTTATATTTACACGTTTATTCACCCTTCCGCAGTTATATTTCTCAACGTAATTTATATGGCAGCGCTGCTGCTTCTTTCTGGAAGCAACCAGTCAACAATCGGAACGTGTACTTTCTCGGAGCTTCATCATGCACTCTCATACTCCAATATCCTTTGTACTCAATAGTAGTAACCACTTATTTTCCAACGTTATTGCTCAACTTAGAAGAAAGCTATGCCCATCAGGGGTGCAGCTCACAATCTCGTAAATGAAACGAGTCCAGTCTATAGAAATTCGGCCACTGACCTTAGGCGAGCCCTCTTGTACCACGCGCGCCTGGCGACATTGATATATGCTCTCATGTAAGAGTTGTACACTACGCTTTCGTCATAACGGACCTAATTTTCTCTGTCATATAGACGTGATCGAAGGCGCAACTTCTCCGTGCAATTCACATACACGCTGCACGTAAAAGACAGAAAACGGGTGACCTGCAATCATAGACACTCACCCTATCGTTCCGGTTCACGGGCAGCACCTGCAAATGCAAGAAGAAAAAAAAGCGAAAAACGATTACAAGCAGAAAAGCGCCAGCAGGCCGATAGATGGTCGTTGCATAACTCCCCAGAGGTCGCACGCCCCAAGCCAACAAAAGCAACTATACGGCTCTGGTTTCACGTTCGGCGGTAAACACCATTTATCCCATGCCCGGAACAAGAATGCAGGACGTGTGTAGCTATGAGGTTATAAGTTTTCGTGGGCGTCAGATACGTCAATAAGATGGAACACTGGGTGAGTCGATATAGCTTCGTAGTGACTATATAGCGCGACAGACCCGGACGAAACGCAAAGCGGGCGCAACGCAGCGCTATCGACTGAAGGGTATTGGTTAAATAACACACATTCTGGGGTCTCAAGATATCCTGACTTTGTCAAACTTCACTCCGAATGGAAGCATAAACGTACAACCATATGAAAACTCAACAACATCGGAAATTCCGCTAGGATTAGACGTGTCCGATTTTCATAAATAGTTCCAGTTCCAGGCGGAATGTGTGATCACATAGCTACACTCTGAGAAAACAAGAGAACGTGTGAACATTTATTCTTGACAAGCCACGTATGTGACTCTCTTTAAAGAGGCACGTCAACTCGCTTGTTTGTCACATGAGTCTCAGAAGCGAGTATAATTAACACCCAAAAAGATTTGATGTGCCTCTTTAAAGAGAGTCACACACGTGGTAAGCTAGAACTCTCAAAAAGGAGTCAAATGACACTTCTCCCTCCTTAGATTGTGTAAACAAGTTCCTTGTAGGTGGAGTTTCCGGGAGTACGAAGCTTGTGTTTCTCCAGTTTTTTTTGTTTTTTGTTTTGTCTGCAAATGACATTTAGAATAAAATGTCAGAAACACTAAGGATGATGTGTTCACCCCATAGCACTCTTCCGGACTGGTTTCCTAGTTTCAAGACAAGGTGTCCGCTCAACAACCTCAAGATATTCGGTAACAAGCAATACTGCCCACGAGCTGATTCATTAGTATTGGCGCATACTTACCAGAAAGATAGCCCATACTTCCTGAAACTCTGCCGGGAACATGTTAGTTTTATCAGCACAGATATTCTACCCGTACAGAAGCTTTCAGCAAAGCGGCAGCCGAAATGTTTAAAAAATGAACAATCAACATTCACACATGTCCAAAGTTCTGGCTACCAAATTGAGGACCCTGAATTACCAAATGGCCCATAATCGCTCCTATTCCCTTCACATGACCGCTTCAAACTACAACCCATTTTCTCATTCAAAGAGAGGCATGATTTTGACATTGTTAACGCCAAATATGTCGCTGAAAGCTCGTTTGACGAGCTACAGCAAATTTTTTCATAGCATAAGAAAAAATGAAGTAACATCATGACCTGAGATGCATCTTCAGAAAAAGGCGAACATCTTCTTCACATACTTCTTAGAGAAGACCAGGCTGGATAAGCGATTGTGATGCACAGCCAGAGGTTGACATATATGAAATGATGCGTTTGTGCATATACCGAGAGTAGAAATAGAAAAGTATGCGTATGAAAATTTTATGACAGTGTGAACTTCAAGAAAACTGTGCATTGACGTGTTATTTCAACTGTTTTCAGTGTGCTAGTATTATTTTTTGTTGACTGTCCATTTTGGATACCATTCAGTATTACTAATCATTTCGCTTCGTAACTTATCAATGTGGCGTAGCCGTGGTAATATGGACCTCGACCTTTCCACAGAAACACAGATAGAACACAACAGAACACGTAGAAAGGAGGTGATCTGCTTTCGGAGGTATTCCATTGACACATGCGTGCTTTCAACGCCGAGTCTAATCGATCGAGTTTTGGAAGAAAGAATCCTGCACCACCGAATGAATTTAACGCCGCAGAAGAAGGCTGTGAAGGCACCGGCGCTTTCTGCATTCAACCGACCTCTCCAAACGATTATGATTGGAACACCCTGTGTCACGTGTATTTTCTTGTTTATTTATTTTATCTCTCGCTCTATCTTCTTTTCGACTCTTTTCCCCACCCCTGTGCAGGCTAACGAACCGGTTTTTATACCAGGTTAACCCTCCTGTCTATTCTTTTTATTTATTCCTCACTCTCAACGCTGTGAATATCAAATTTTTCCGAAAAGCCAGGGTCATTTCAGTGCCCTGTATAACACGGCCAAACGTGACCAAACCTTTCACTTGACGAACGAAACATATCACCAATAATTCTAGAAACTTAAAATGAGCAGACCACATGAAAAGATATGACGAAGCCCTGATTTAGGCAAACGGATACTAAGGAACAAAAAAGGAACGTTATATTGCATACACAACCAAAACTCACTATACAGCACGAGGCAATACATCAAAGGAAGGAAGGAAGCAGACAAAGGGAGGAGGCCGGGAGGTTAACCGGAAAGACATCCGGTTGGCCGCCCTACATTAAAGGATGAGGGGAGAGGACAGAAAATATGAGAAATAGGAAAGATAAGGAAAAGAAAAGGAACAGACAGACACTAAATTCACTGCAGCATATAGACCTCCACCACATGTAAGAGGCGTTCACAAAAGGGTATTCACTGCCTTGTGCGCTGTCGATGGATGTGGATGGTGCTGTAATAGCGCTTGCACAGAAAGTGACCGATCATCCAGTCGCCGCTTTGCGTTGGCAAGTACTTGTCTCTCTGAGGCAAATCGAGGACAGTGGCACAGCAGGTGTCTGATGTTTTCGTCGGTGCCGCAAACATCGCATGCCGCACTGCCGGTGATTCCGATTAACGTGGTATAAGCTTTCGTGAAGACAACTCTCAGCCAAAGGCGATAGAGAAGCGAAGCTTCACGTCGATGTAGGCCGGAGTTGTAGTGAAGGGTCAAGTTCGTGTAGTCTTGTGCGTCGTATGCTTGGTGTGTTCCACTCAGTCAGTGGGAGACTGCGGGCCAGTTGACGAATCTGCCTCGCCACGTCCGGTCTTGAAAGCAGAATCGGAACCCTGTTTGCTTTTTCGTGTGACTTGCGAGCAGCATGATTTGCAGAATCATTTCCGCTTATACCACAATGCCCAGGTAACCACTGAAAGACGATGTCGTCACCTTTTTGTATGTAAACAGGTGGTGAAGTTTCACGGTTCAACTGGTCGTGGCATCCGCGTCGGAGAACTGACCGCAGGCACTGTCCGGTTTTGAGTCAGAAAACATGGCCCAGCTGATTGGTCTTTTTTCAGAATTGATGAGTTCCAGTGCGCTATGCAGAGCCGCGAGGCAACACAAGGTGTTTACCCAAAGCTGGTAAGTCAAATCCGTTATCAAGTAAGACGATTGAGCTATGGCTTACACAGCCCGGTCCTCTCTATCTCGTGCAGTACTTCTCCGTTGATTCACTTGATGACTTTCATGATGTCTCAAGAGCAGAGCCGTACGATCAAACACCAGACGGCAACCCTAATCACGACAGTGCAGGGCAAGGTGAAAATGCGCGAATCCTTTGAAAGAAGTATGCTCAGTTCAAGCATTCCCTCGCTAGGCCAATATAAATACTTCCATCTTTTCGACCATGCTTACACAGCGTCATTCAGAGTCATTTCAACCACTCGAAATTGCTTTAATCGCACAACATATGAAGTATGACATTGTGGTGTTTTTTTTTTCTCTTTCTCTCTTCATGTTTAAAGAAAAAAAAGATGAAGCATGAAAGCCCGTAATGAAAGCCTAACAGATCTAACTGAGCACTAACTGAGCACTCATAGGAGCGACATAGCATTTGCTGTGTCGCTCCTATGAGTCTATCAAACACTCACCCCAAACAATCTTTATGCCACCTAATGTTTCAACTATGTCATATTGTAACTGCCCACCTGCTTGGACCTAAGGGTCTGCAGTATGTTATAAATAAAAAATAAAAAATTGCCATAACAATAAAATTTGACACATGTACTCAGTATGGAGGCTACTTATTTAGCCGTTTACCGAAGTCTGGTGCTATAACAATTGTTTAATGCTTCGTCTTCCACAGCAAAGAATAATGAATGATTACGCACTGCCGACGTGTCCCACACTGAAACGATGTTTCTGTTCGCGAGCATTGTGTCCACTCATGCGTCGTAGTACTCTGACGAAGCCGTCGTCTCGAGGACCGAAGCACTGCCTTCTCTGTTAAGCCTATTCGTATTTGCTTCCTGCTGAGTGGGTCATTGTTCTATCATCATCAAAATAGGCACGCTGAAGAAACAGGGGTGCTCGCCTCTTTAAATATGGCAGACGCGAAAGCGGATCGACAGCCGTGTGTGCTCTGCCGGACACATTATAACAGTCTTTCGTACAAGATTTTTTATTTCTCTTTTATTCACCATCTATTCATTTTAATCCGCGCTATCGACCGATAACATCTGCTTTCCGATACTTTGAGCTGGGCGCTGAAAGCGAACTCGAAACTGGTTCGCCGACGCCGTCTTCTGTAAAAGTGTAGATTGTAACTTCGCGTACAAATAGTTAGGACAAACAAACGCAAAAGCTGTACTTGCGTTAAATGAGAGCGAAACACTTTTGAGCATTAGGAGCACCAGCTGTTCAGCGGCCACGAAACGCCTTCTCATCTTTTACAGCTTGAAGACAAACGAGAAAGAAGACGACAAATGTTTTCAGATAATCCCCGCTTTCTGAAAACAAGAAAAAAGGACACGCTGTCGTACGGCGATAAAATGATAATTGCGGCCGGCACAAGCTGAGAGCAGCGGAGCGTCTCAGAACTTATATACACTTGTTATACTTGCGCCTCGAAAGAATGAGAAAGAATTGAAATAAGTCTTTTTTTCATCGTGAAGCTTCAGCGAAGCCCAGATGAACAGCAGAAGTGAAAAGAAACGTCAGATCTCAAAGTGTAATGTGTTTAACAAAAATGGAAAATAAAAAAAGTGTCCTAATAATCTGAAAATAAATTAACGACCTTGGAAAGAAAAAACAGAACTTTCTTCGCTTTCTCAATTTCCCGGGCGACCCATTTCTTTAACTCGCCGCTTACTGCACACGAGCGAGAGCATTTAAGGCAAACACAGCGCACAGCTGCTTTACATAGAGAAGGATTCATCTTCCTTCCGGACGCTTTTATCAGTAAACTCTGCACTGGCTACGAGCGTTATCCATAAATGAATGTACACAGCACGAGTTCATCGTTCTGGCTTAACTGAAGCGAATTTCGTTGCTGCCATTAATTCAATTTTCTGCAAGTAGCGTTGGGCTCCCCAGAATTTAGACCTAATGAGCCCGTAATAAGGCAATAGTGAGAAGGAGAGAGAAAATAAAAAAAGGGTAATAAAAAAGCGAAGGGAAATATTTATACAAAACTTCCAGGCTCAGTGTCCCACCGCATGTGCGAAGTAACCTTTAAAATCCTCACAAAAGATAAGTCAGCCGTCGTTTTAGGGGGCGTTAATGACAGAGCGAAGAGTTTTAGTTGTTTTTTTTTCGCTGCGCAACTTTTTAAAGGGTGTTGTTGTGTGTCACATCCGCTTGGGTCTTTAGCGGTACGCATAGGAAGCTGCGAGCAAAGACCACCAAGAGATTCACGGTCGTTTAAAATGAAGAGAAGTGAAAATATCAAAAAAAGTTTTTGAGTAGAAAACGACACATTTTAGTGAGAAGGAAAATTCCGCAGCCCGAACAAAGACGAACAGAGACACATGAAAATAGGACCAGCGCTCTTTCGTCTTTTCATTCTTGTTTGTTTCGACCTGAAAATTTTTCAGATTTCTTTCATTATGAGCCTGATATCAAATCGCAATATGATTCAGCAAATAAACGCAGCTTTCTTGGTAACCCCCTTTTTAGCCTACAGTTTGGAAGACGGCAGCTCAATTATGAAACAGAAAATAGAATCAAAGTCAAGGCGGCTTTGAAAGTATAGACGGTATTAGAATTGTAAAGATAAAAACTTATTAGATGCACGAGCGGACAAACCTATATGTTTACTTTTTATTAAACATGCATTCTCTGTTACTCACGCATGAAATGCGAATACTACCACCCGCATTCATTAAGAGTCTGACATCACCAGCGTACTGGTTTCTGGCGCGTAGATAAATTAATCAATCCTCGCAGTACTGTGCCTACCTTCCAAAACTAACCGTTTCCGCCTAACCAGCTGCCGGCCAGACATTTGTTATACGAAGCTTTCTCGGCGTATTAACGCCTGCAGTATTCTGTTGTTGCAGTAGTAGCGTCGAGAAGCGTCGGCTCTCATTTTCCTGTCTTCCATTTCACACTTCCTATCAACGCCCGCCCGAATTTCAGATGGCGTGACTGTGTAAACGACGAAGCCCAGCAAGACGCTCTCTCTATAGAAGGTGGTAACAGAAGCCAACGTTTCTCATGAGGCAGATGGTTCCTTCGAGAATGAATCGAGCACGGTTTCTCGCTCACACCGTTCAATTCTATCCATCAGGCACGCAAGTTCTTTCTCTTCATTTCCCAAAGGACGGCTCCGCACTCTCCCGAATGAACACTCGATTAGCGCCGAGCCAGATAAATAAAAGCTACTTGTTAAAACCAAATGAAAAGAATGAACCCACCAGCAGCACTTCGCCTCATACTGCGCGTGAAATAATAAATGCCGCGAAAAATTGATATCAGGAATCGTAGGAATGGGGTTCCGTCGATGCAGTTTCGGAGGACTGCTGTTTGGATAACGATTCATTCCTGCCCGCTTCTCAAGGAACTCTCTGCATCACTGTGCGTAACGCGGAATAGCGGGCGTTCTTCGCTATGTTCTTGCGTTCTCAGTAATGTTGCGAACACGAGCACGGATGCTCCTTTGATTCTCGTCGCGTAATTTTAGCTCTACAAGTTGCGTAATGGGCCGAAGCCGTTCGTTTCCTCTTTATTTCAACTATTAAATCAGACAATTAAAAACACACACACAAAAAACATCGAGACTGATAGCCCCACAAAATCGGTGTTGTTTTGAGTCCCCGCTCTAGAGCTGCTCATTTTCTACGTTCTTTCTTTACAGTGAAATGCAGACTGTACAAAGGCCTAACACAAGCGTCATCAGTAGCCGTTATAAAATTCACAATGTCACTAAAATTCACCAGTGGACCAAAGCTAGAAAGTTTCATGGCCTTTGAATGTAATTTCTAAAAAGACAATTGTCATAGAATGCACTTATTTCCTATTCGGCATGCATTCTTACGGCGCGTTGTATCAGGCTCATTGGACGCTGATGACGATTTAAATCTTAACAGCGCTGCAGTGATTTCACGGTGAAAAGTAAAACTCTTACGAGAAGCGCAACACTTCCGGGGGGGGGGGGGGGGGGGGATGAAAACATCTAAGAGGAAGGCTGCTTTTAGAACGCTTTTGTCTGGGCTAAGAAACCCCCCGAGAACACTAAAGCGCACATTAAACATTATCAATCTTATCGTCACATTATGGAAGCTCAAAAGCGAATTCCCCAAGCCTTTTGGCTTTTTAGTGATCTTTTCGATTGGCCAGTGGCCGATGGCGTGTTTAGGGTGGCTGGAGTTTTCGTTAGCACACAAATGTACGTAAAAGCTATTAGAAACGCTGAATCAGGCACCATAGGTTTTTCATTATGGTGTTTAATATATGTTGGCACTTTTGTGTAGCGCCATCATCTCCTTTTTGACAGATATAGTATAGGTGAAATATTATTATCATTTATTATTATTTGGTTTGAGTACATAGAGAACCCGAAGACAGAGGAAATAGGGAGAGAACAGGCTGACAAATGCCACCTATAGGGGCACGACGCCTGTCTGCTTCTTCGGGAAGACAACAACAAAAAAAAATACAGGCAAAAGCAGCCAGGCAATATTTATGTAACACATAACACTGCCGTTATAGCTTAAAATGCAGTCACGCGAACACCATATGCACATGTGAATAACACGCAGCACAACGTCAGATGACATACCGGCACTCAAATAGGCACCGTCAAGTCACAGGGACGCACAGTAAGTTCTCATATGAAGCGACACATAACGCGACATGATCAGGTCAAATTATGATCATCAAATGAGCCTATGAATGTTTTCTTTCTTTATTTCCAAGAATGCCACTCTCTTCTAGGAGTGACTAGAAGTGCGCGTTATTGCAAGGCGTGTGTTGGCCATTGAAAAAGCGTATTTCGGAGGCTGAAGGGTCTATGGTGTAGGGCCATTAAGTCTAGTATTAGTTCCAGTCTTTCGTCCTGATGTCATTGGCATGCTAATTAATATTTTGTGCACTTTTCTTAGGCCCGAGTTCAGCGCACCAAGAAAGCTGTGAGATAGCAATGGCGAGAAGTTTTTATTGGCATTAGAGAACGAGAAGAAAAGCCTCACGTGAAGGAATGATAAAACAAAAAGCATGGTCGCATAGCTTTCATATAGCGTAGCACGTACACGTATTCTGAACTATGCCATCAAGCGAATCATATGATTTTCGCTTTTTATTTTGAGCAGCGTACAAGCTAACACCAGCAAATTATAAAATGTTGTATAAATACGCGTCTATAACCTTGAAATTCGTATTCTGAAGAAAAGGGCTACGCGAAAATTCAAATGGAAGCGAGCAGGTCGTCATACACACAAGCACGCACAAAAAAAGGAAGGTTGAGATCAAACGTTTGAAAATTCTTCAAAGGACTGTGCACCTTTTATCCGATGCGGACGCTGATCACTGAGCCAACAAAGAACGAATTACAAAAAAAAAATAGAAGGCTTGCGGTCACATACTCCACAATGTAGAAACGCAGCTCTCTTTATAAAACCAGGATGCTTGCGTATGCACATGTTCACTCGCACCCCATAGCTTACCAGTTAGCTTTTTATCTACTTAGCGACCACGTCAGGCCCGTATACAATGGGAAAAACACAAGGAAGATGAACATGAACCACACAAAAAGTAAAGGGAACACGTTCCCGTATGTAGGGTATGGGGATGCTGAATGTGGAATTAGAAATAAAAAGCTAAGCGGGTCTATAGATGCAGATAAACTCACTTTAGTACCATTCGCACAATGATACTATTACACGTACAAGAATAATAAACAGGGGAAACCACAGTAAAGGAGTGTACAAGCCAACCAAATTGACATTTCGCAACGCATTTTCAGCGGATGGGACTAAAATTACTGCGGCGCAGTTTCGCGTCCGTCTTCTCAACGCCACTAGCAACCATGCATTGCGGAGAAACTGACCATCCGGCCAATTTTTGGTATTTCTTGACAAGCCGTGTATGTCGATCGACGACAAACATAGTGTGACTTCGCCGCGTAAACTCTGACTGCTATAGTCAGACAAACGTGCAACTCCGTTACCTAAAGATATGTCACACTATTGTGAATGTTATTATAAATGCAACGTTATCATGAACAGCACGGGACCTCTGTCTGGCGGAACACCACGAAGTCGAACTCTACTTGTCACGGCACCGTGACACCACTTCACCTTTCCCACTTCCCTGTCCTCATCGCTGTTTCACGGTGGCACATATTTACACCACAGATATATCATCCCATGCTCATGTAATCATCCCCTCTTCCGAAAAAAAAAATGCCGCCATATCCACGAAGTGAATTATGATGTGTGGGCGAAGCTCCGGATGTAAACCTGGTAAACCATGAATACTTCGTACATTTTGCCCACTCGATTTTATTACAACGTTCCCTCCAGTGTACATCACCGCACTAAATCTAACGATTGCCTTCCACCAATGACACACGGCACATGTGACATCATTCATATTTTATAACATCTTGCATCTTTCATCATCAACTACAAGTACCGCCGTCTAGTTTATAACATCTTGCATCTTTTCATCATCAGCTACAAGTACCGCCATCTAGTGATCACTGCATTAACTAAACAAAAGGTGGCTACATACAGGGGACGCACAGTCCATGCCTTAAGAAGCTTCACCCCAAAAAAGGGGGACATTGTTCCGGTGCTCAAAATGTGATGACAACAGAAACTAATCATGCGCGCCTGCATGTACGCACGCACACGCACGCATGCAAACGTTGCAACAGTGTCGATATGAATGAATAGTCAATGCAGCGTAGGCGAATAGTCAACGGGAGTTCTGCGGCTTCATCCTAGATACATGAACAATGTCTGGCTGCTCTAAACGACGTGATCGCCACGTCATATCTTCAAGCAAGATTTTGTAGTTGGCATCGTTGATGCGACGTAGAACTCTATTAGACCAAAGAAATGAGTAACGTTTAGGACCAAAGTAACGCGTAACTCCCTGTGGTCATTTTCGTGAACGGCGATCCGTGGCCACACTGCTGTAGGTCATCAGGTTGAAACGACCTCGCGATGACGAGAATTGTACTGTGAGTCGATGCGTTGCTGGGTTTGGATTTGCTCGAGTGCAAGAAAGGAAGGAAGGAAGGAAAATAGAGGGAAAAGAGAAGGCAGGGAGGTTAACCAGCCTATAGGCAGCCGGTTTGCTACCCTGCGCATGGGAGAGGGAATGGGGGAAATGAAAGAGAGCAGAGAGGGAAGAGAGAAACAGCACATTCGGCAGCACACGCGCGCACACTCATAGTCCAGTCTTGTCTTTCGCGGTGTGTGACATTGCTGTTACAGTCACTTGTTCAAGTCGGTGTCGCGTAGGAATTTCAACAGAGCTTTCGTCGCCTTCTATTGCAATGTCTTCTCTCGGGCAGTTGACAGAATAGTGTCCACAGACATTTGGCTGTTGTCGATGCGCGCAAAAGCGGACGCCAGTGACTGTCTCTGGATTTCATACAACGGACAGTCACACAGGATGTGGTGTAGCATCTCTTCGTAATGACAGGCATCGCAGAGAGCGTTGTCGGCCATTCCTATGACAAAGGAATAAGATTTTGTAAATGCCACTAAAAGCCATAAGCGATGAAGTAGGGTGGCTTCTCTTCGGTCGAGTCCAGTGGGCATGTGGAGAGCCATCAAAGAGGACAGGTGGTGTTGACGTTTCGTATCGATGTTTGGTGGGCTCAATAGTGAAAACGTGATTTCACGCGCAAGTCGTCGAAGATTACTGGCAGAATCGGTCCGCGAAAGTGGTATGGCTTCTTATCGTGTTCCTTCAAGAGCTGCCCGCGCGGCAGTATCGGCATGTTCGTTCCCTATGATGCCGCAGTGACTTGGCAGCCATTGAAGCGTCACATGATGCCCTTTCTCGTGTGAAGTGAGGAGAAGGCATCGAATTTTGAAAACAAGCTGTTCGTATGGCCCGCGACGCAGTGCTGAGAGCACAGATTGTAGGGCAGCCCTTGAGTCGCTGAAAATCGACCATTGTTGCGGTGGTTCCCGATTGACCACACAAAGTGTAGCGCGCAAAGCAGCTAGTTCCGCTGCTGTAGATGCCGTAGATGCTCGAGTGCAAGCTTGTCAACTGCGTCTGTGAGCTGGATACAGTTGTTCGCATCGGTGGTAAAGTCACGCCAGTCGGGTAAGAGCATGGCATCTAGCATCGCAGTAGCTTCTCGGCCGTGAAGCAAACGGAAAGGGGTGAACCCTGTAGTATCCTCTATCGAAGTGTTATAAGCGAACGTAACTTGCGGCAGGGCTTTATCCCAGCTTTGGTGGTCTCGGTCAAAGAACCTAGATTGCATGTCAGCGAGTGTCTTCTTTAATTTTTTCGTAAAACCATGAGTTCGTGCATGGTATTTCCAATGCGCGTTTCCACTTAACGTCATGACGCCTTTCATGATTTGGGCTGTGAAAGCTGTTCCGTTCGTTATTGATGACAACTGCTAAAGCTTCATGGCGGAGGACGATGTTGTTCACGAAAAAGTGCCCACTGTCATTGGCGGCGCTTTGTCTTCTGTATGTCTTCTGTTTTATAGTGCCTCGTCAAACAGTCGGTAGTGACTACGGTCCAGCGGTTGCCGTAACGATATTTCGGGAAAGGCCCGAGCAAGTCCATACCAATTTCTCCGGACGGTTGTGATGGCGGCGCAACAGGCTTCAGAAAACCAGCAGGTCGCATGGGCGGGACTTTACGACACTGCCAATTGTTACACGTGTTTACGTAGTGCTTGGCGTTGTACTGCGGGCTTTTGCCAGCGCAGCATAACGGTGACGAATACAGGCAGGGGTACGCACGAATCCCAAGAGGCCGGAGGAAGGCTCAGTGGCAATGTATACAGTAACATTACTTGCGACGAAACGTGGTCACTCTCCCTCATACAACTAGAAGAAGGAGTACTTGCCTCCGTGCAGAAGAGGGCTTCTGAAATACTTCCTACTCGGATGACCCGCTTGTAAGCTTTCGTTGCCGCCCTCTACTGCGGTATTTGGCTGAGAAGTTCATAGCAGTCCGCAAGATGCATTTTTTCTCAAGCCATATAGGCTAGTTCACAACGCGTTTAGCCTAACCTTGGAAAAAAACAAAAAAAAACTTTGAACAATATTAGTTATAAGAGAACCGATGCTTTGAAGCAGGACCGTCTTCTTCTTCGGTGTTTAGAAGGCCCCAGATGTCGGGTGTTCTCACCCTTTCTCAACACTGAAGATGTCAGCCAGGCTTCGAAACGTCGGGTTGCTTAAAATAAAATTTTGGATGGAGTTTTCTTTTTTTTCTTTGGTTTTCCATTACAACCTGCACGACTTCTACCGATTGTTCACCTTTGACCCTTCAAATGCTGCACGAATTGAAACGAAAAGTAAAGAAGAAAGAAAAGTGACAAGAGGCCTCAAGATATCTTAGCGTAAGTAGCACAGATACGCGCTGATTAGTGAAATGTGCAGGGCAGCGAAGATGGCGTTTTGCAGTTGCATTGACAGAGTTCGCTGAGGGCAGCGGGGTGGCACCACTGTTCAGCACTATGTGAGCGTATGTGACGCGCGAAGTTTTTTTTTTTTTTTTTTGAGGAAAGGTTTAAGAGTCGGAATGACGCAAAAATGGGGATAATTAAAGTGTGGAGGAAAAACTCATTAATCACTGCGACCATACATAGGAAAAAGAAAGCACTCGGCTCGATCAGCCTGTCTTTCTGTCGGGGCAAAATTCAATTTATTGCTTGTTTCCTTTCTCATTTTTTTAGTTTCTGCGCCTTCTTCAATTTTCTTCAATTTCTTGAATACTTCTTCTATACTTCTTCAATTTTCGTTTTCTGTTGCTGCTGTTGTATTTTTATCGTTCCTCAGAACTAGTGACCTGTCTTTGAGACACATGAGAGAAACTAAGTGAAATAAATTGTAATAGAAACTGAGCAAAAACTGTGTTGGTCGAAAGTATGACTCTCCTGCAACATTCTACTAAAGCCAAAATAACGTTAGCATGCCGCGAATTCGCACAACATGCACATGTGACAGGTGTCGGCTGGTTACTTCGCAAAAAAAACACACACACACAACGCCACCGATGCGTCAAGCGCCCCGTTTCAGTTCGTGATGACTCCTTCCATGACAGCGGCTCCCTTGATGCCGCTAGTTTCTGTGCGCTGTAACGTGATCATCGCGCCGAGTGCATCACGTCATCCAGCCAGACGAGCTAGCTGTGATGAGAAGTCGGTGGCAAACACTTGCGGAGTCAACCGGAAGATAACGAACGCGACAGGAGCCGTTTCTAATTGCGTCGCATATCCCTCGGGCTGACGCGAGAAAATAAGATGTAATATGCAGGAGCAGCGGCGCACCATCCACTAGGAACGTCGCTACTCCCAGTTTCATTATTTCGCTTGGCAAAACACGCCGCCCGCGAAGGTGTGTACCAAGGACATTGGTTTAGGCATTAGCATATCAGTAGGCACGGGTCTCCTTGCTGCGAACACAAGTAGCGCAGGGTACTTATCAAGACAATGCGCCAGACTATAAGGCGTCGTTCTAGGATGAACAGTCCACAGATCATAGAAGAAACTGTAACGCTGCCTGACTATGATCATATAAGGTAAATAGCGTACGTAATATAGACAATCGAAGAAGAAACTTCTAGAATTTATTTTGCCAACTCTTAAAATGTAAGCGCTGCGTCTTGGTTTGTGCTCTTTAGGGGGATATATGTAATTCTAGAGTTCAAAATGACGAGAAACGCCTGCTTGCACTCTTTGTAGTGCACAACATCACCTACAAGACCCGCCATGGTGATCCATAGCGGCTGTGTTGCTCGACTGCTGGCCCTAAGGTCGCGAGATCGAATCCCGCAGCGGCCTCATTTGGATGAAAGTGGAATGCCTGAGGCCAGTGTACTTAAGGTACACGTTAAAGAACACCACTTGGTCGAAATTTCCGGAGCGCACCAACATGGCGTCCCTCATAATCATATCACGGTTTCGGAACCTAAAAGTACAAATTTATTATTAATATACGTCGCCTACAAGCGTTTAACCGAGGGGACGAATTAACAAACCTTCCCTTTCACAAGAGCTGTTTGCTATTGTCCAGGTGTGTTATGATATGTCCAGAGATAAGATTGGCTGGAAACGTCTCTTGCAAACATTAGTAGTTTAAGAGAGACGTGAATACAAGCCGGAATCAATGCTTATTTTGATTCAACAGGTTCGATAACAAAAATAAGAGAGAGAGGAAAAATAAGCAAACTGAGCAAGCAACAAAGAAGAAAGGTGGCACTCTCGTGAAAGCAAAACGAAACAAAGTGCTCAAATAGTGTCGTCTGGAAAAACTTCACTCAACCGCCATGAACCATCGGTGAAACGACCCGAAGGACGACGAAGGTGAAATGAAAGGCGAGGATGGAGATGGGAAATGCTGAGCAATGTCTTTAAAATACAAAACGAGCAAAGTAGTACACGTCACGCCACGTTGTCATTAAGGGCAAGGAAGAATAACTGAAGGAGAAAGTTAAACAGCTTCAAAAATCCAAGAGTACAGGAGCGCCAGTCTTCTGACAGAGGACACTGAAGAAGCAGCTCGACAGTCTCGTGACATTTTAAGACGTTTCATCTCTGCTGACGGCGTTCCCGGTGGCTCCTTAAAAACTCCTGGTCTTTTTCTTCCTTTAGCTAAGAGATGCGAATGCTGAGACGTACGTTGTTAAGAACGGTGTTGGTAACGTCCCTCAAACGATCGTATAACAGCAAAAAGTTCGCGCGCGCGTATGTGTTTGGCAGAGAGGGTAATGTGAAGCTTACAAGCCCATGGAGCTTGCAGCCCGTGTTGCCTAACCAACGCACGCAGCCTCTCAGGCCGTTGTCATCCCGTGATATCGTGGAAACCCGCAGCCGCTTTTATACGAAGTGCCCACCGAATAGCGGTTCTCGGAGCACGGCGTACGCATTATCCCGCGCCGCGCATGTATGATATGCAGTCTTTTTCTTTTTTAGCGGCCCAGCGATGCGCAGGAGTGAGGCAGTATGGAAATTAGCCGCTGGAGGGTGCCGCCGTCACTGCACGCCCAGCTGCACTATGAAAAGAACGCAGGCTTCGTTGGCTTATCCTCCACACAGCTCGTACGCTTTCGTGACTTCGCGACGCTGCCACGGGATGAAGGCCGGGGAGGGGCGGTTTTTGCTACAGTGTGCAGTGTATGCCAGGAAAAAGCCACGGGAAGAAAGAAGGCCTCTTTTCCGCCACCTTGCTACTTTTATAGCGATAGCAATTATATGGACCCTCTCGATTGGATTCTGCCGCCGGCGTCGGCCTTGCCGTCACTCACCGTATATGTATATATATATATATATATATATATATATATATATATGTGTGTGTGTGTGTGTGTGTGTGTGTGTGTGTGTGTGTGTGTGTGTGTGTGTGTGTGTGTGTGTGTGTGTGTGAAAACGCAAGAAGAAAAATCCAAAGAAAGACTCCGGCGCGCGGGATCGAACGTGGGACCTTCGCGTAGTGAATGCGAGGCGTTAACCACTGAGTCACCGAAGGGCACCTTCTCCAACGTTCAAAAGGCAAGCTATTTATATCTAACACTTACCGCTATTGACGGGCCTCTCGGGGGAAACTATCCTGTTTTCAGCATTAACAGCAAGACGGCGCGATAAGCGCGCAGCGGCTATCATCTCTCACGCGTACTTTGGCCCGTGGAGAGAAGGGTAGTGACCGATCACTCGCGCGCCGTTATCTCCCGGTCGAGACGATCATACGTCTTTCTTGGCTGGCGTTGGGCATGCACTGGAACGATTCTGTTGCAAAGCCTTCGTTTGCGAAAAGGGAGCGCTTTCCAGACAAAGTGAAGTAACAACTGAGACGCTTATTCGCGTTCATTTATACGTGTGAGTATGTTTCGTCCGTTTTTAATGCTTGAGAAACGCGGGACACGTTTCGATCTGCTTGCCATTCTGCGCGTGACCTTCCAGTTTGTTGCTATCGCGTTCATTGCTTCACCTTTGCGAAAACCTGGGACTTTTTTTTTTCTTCTTTCATGATCTCCACTTCAATTACGCGCGTTAACGGGACGTCTATTCTTTCATGATCTCCACTTCAATTCCCGCGTTAACGGGACGTCTACGTCACTGTTGCCATACACAACGTTGGCCGGCTTTAATGCGCGGCCGCCTACACAATAGTTGCAGCTGCCGCCTACACCATAGTTGCAGCAGATGAAAAGTAGCGGCAGCCACAGCAGCAACAACAGTCACTGAAATATTTTTATCAATGGCCTTCAAGATTGTAGGCGTGCTTGATTCAACTGGGCCCCGCTAGACCGTACGATTTCTCCGGTCTAATCAGGCGAAAATTTAATTTTTTAACCATTCGTGTCATTCCCCATAGTAACGTCCGGAGTTTTTTTGTTTTTTTTTTGCATGAATAGAACAGAAACGAACAAGCAGCATTTTCTTACGTTTCTTGATGCATGGATTGTTCTTTATTTAGTGCAGATAAACCGATTACTAGTGAATAATGCTAGGTGGTTTGTCTGACGTCATCGGAATCATTTTGCGAACTTCCTACTGTGGCGCATTCGTTCTCGTGCATTTACCTTATTTTCTTAATAATATTGTAGTTTTAGACGTTGTCACGCATTGAGCTTCCGTTCTGACGTCGATTGTTATTTGACTTTAGTGATCTTTTAAGTTTGTAGTCACTAAGGAATACGAAAACTACAATTTATAGCTTTGAAGAACGGGAAAGCGCCTCCTTCAGGAAAAGGGCAATTTTCAAGTTTTTGCTAGGATTGGCAATAAAGTACGAGTAATAGTGTAGAGAGAATAGCGCCGTTACCAAGAACAATTGCCTTTGTACATATATGTCATGAAACATCTCTTCGAACAACTTCCAGCTTCCTCACAAGTAATGCTGCCAGTGCTCAGTTCAGTGGGAAACTATAGTAACAGCACACTATATATATATATATATATATATATATATATATATATATATTACACTCGTCGACAGTAGATTTAAATGCATATAACATTTCTCGCCTCTTTTCAGAATGAACGAACGAATGAATGAATGACTGAACGAATGAATGAATGAATGAATGAATGAATGAATGAATGAATGAATGAATGAATGAATGAATGAATGAATCGGAAAACACATCACTGCACTGATCAGCTAGCACATATTCTACCTGATGAAGCTTTTCTGTTTACGTCTCCATTGCGGTGCCAGATAAAATTAAAGTAAAAATAAAATCAAGACAAATAAATAACAGGGAAAACATTTCTGGCTTAATAGACTTAAAGGATGAGATGCATGCAGTAATATGAATGATGGAGACATCCCAACATGCAGAGTCAACGGAAAGTTATAAAATATTAGCACCGAAACATAACTGTCAGCACATAACATTTTAACTGTCGATCAAGTTCTCAAAGATACCTTATTTGATCTGACAAACATGACCGGCAAAAACGCAACTGCGACGTTGACGGTGATGGACAAAAAGAGCGAACTAAAACAACATGCACGCGAAAAAGAAAGGTGACTTTAGAACTGACCTAATGTAATGCAGATGTTGAATTATCTTGCTGTACAATCTCACCATGTTGTCTCACCGACCTCGAAAATACGCTGAAACCAAGATACACATGGCGGAGCAGCTCTAAGTGTCGGTAGACGTCCACAATCGCTGTGCATACCTGAGTATAAAGCGACTATTTAAAAAGCAGTATTTCTCATTACGCAAGCAAGATTTTTTCAAGGCACGAGCGCTCGCTCGATATTTATGCAAGAACGCGGTGGCGAACGCAATAAAAAGGGACAGTGAGCAACTAGCAGAAAAGCAAATCGCCACTCAAAATAATCACGGCACGAGTGCTTGACAAGTCCGCGAAGACATTAGGCAATAACGCCGCGGCTTCCAGGCGGTTGGCGGCCTCGCGATACTCCGGTGCGGAATCTCATGCCTATATAAGGCGGCTATAGCCTACCTTCGCTTTTCTTTTGCACCGCTTTTTTTACCGGGGTACGCCGATGCGCATGACGCAAGATTGGTGCAGCACTGCACGGCTTCGGTGCGGGCTAACGTTGGCCAGGCCCACGAACCCACGGTATGAGAGCCAACAGGAAGCCTTCGAATAGCGTACGCAGAGCTTTGTGCTATAGCGTTCGTCGCCACTGCGCATGCGTCATACGTTATCCTGTCGGGTGCGCACGTTACACGTAAAAAAACAGCGTATAAACGCACCCAATATCATCAGTTGCTCGTTGCCAAAGCGGCGCTCAGCAAAGCACGGTGGGTGGATCCAACATACAGAAAACAGTGAGTGACCTCATCACTAGTATCCGAAACCGATTCCATGTTTGCTGGTGTTCAATGTAGGTTTGCGGCTCCTTCAAGAATGGTCCCCGTATTACATTTCATATTGAGGACCGCTGCACGGCCAAGCAATTAACGCCAACGCTACGAACACTTTCCTAAAACCTTCTAATACGAAGGCTCCCGAGGCTAATGAGGTGGTGGCAAACACATCAGTCAGAATGCGAAAACTAACCTCATCGGAGGCTGCACTTACAAAGCTTTTCGTCCATGCCATTTGTGATTGAGAGGCAGCCTTTACTTGGATGGCACGTCAATTAGATAGAATTCGCTTTTTTTTTAAAGACCTTTGAGAATACAGTAACCCGGCGGTAAGACGAGAGCCTAAGAGCTCCTGTATCACCCAAATATACGAATGTGAGTCGACAGGCTTCCGTTGTTTAAAAGTGACAAACAGACAGTTATACAAGATATATACGTACAATACTGGGGCCATCTCTTTTCGCGCTTTCTTCTTACTTTCTTCTCCCCACTTCATGTTACCTTTCAGTCCTGTACCAACCTTAAACATAGGCATTCGTAACCAGCTCGATGGAAGTCACATACACGTGGTCGCCGGAACCTCACGTTAGTTCAATGCTCATGTTCCGCTTTCTCGCATTTCCTTCCTCCCTTCCCTGTGACAGTGGGTCATGAATGCAGTAACCCGTATTGCCTGTACAACATAGCGCCACCTTATGTCTTCCTAACAATCACCACTTCCCCCTTTCGACAATCTGCATAGCTTAGTGGAGTGGAGCTTTTCATTGTTTTTTTAATTATTCATCTATCCGGCGACGCCTAACGGCTGCAATAAGAGCCAACTTTCATTTACACACTATGGTCGAAGCGTCACAAACACAATTCTTAGTTTTTATTCTCTTTACCTATGGTTTGGTTCAGCGATGCAGCGAAGCAGCTTGTGTGTGTGTGTGCGTGCGCGTGTGGGTGATGTGGACGTGTATGTGTGCACGTGCGTATGAGTGTACATGTAGGTGTGCATGTGCGTCTGTGCGCACGTGTGTGGATGCGGGATGGATGCATATGTGTGCGCGTGATTATGAGTGTATATGTGCGTGCGCGCGTCTGCCTGCCTGCCTTCTTGTCTGCGTGCGCGTGCACGCACGCCTGAAGCGGCCGTGGATCAGGCTGTGCTCTAAGCCATCGACCACGGGCTGCACGGAATTAGGCTTCCTCTGCCAAGAGCAGCGTTGGCTTCGGTGCTCCGCCGGGTAAACACACCGCGCGACGGGCTCGGCAGGGGCTCCTCTGTTTGTTTACCGAAGGAGTGGCAGGAGGTGGAGACAAAAAGAGCGGGAAGGTTTACGACCGCGCAGGGGCAAATTTAAACTCGTAAAAATGGCGTACGCGGCTGCGCTAATAAAGCACCAGATCGTCAGCACTCGGGTGGAAACAAAATTGGGACAACACAAGCTGAAATAAGCACGCGCGGAAGGGGGCCAAGAATGAAGGGAAATAACAAGCTTGCACTAACGAAATTATCCCCAGAAAGCGCTGGCGTTTGAAGCTACTTAGTGTCCCTGTATACGCTACCCCCGGTAGCTGAGTTTCGCACACCTTTTCTTTGCGCCGCTCGTGCTGCTGTCCGGCGAGCGTCATGATGTGGTGCATAATGACGTCAAATGTTCAATTTCTTTGTGGCAAAGCCAGCTTTACGAACACGACGGCGCGACTCCCACGTCAACTTGTTACCGCCAGTCTCATCAGCATTCCCTTTTCAAACAGTGAATCAGTAGTGCATGATGTTTCATGACAAATGTAAACTTGTTAGTGGTCACTACCGCACCCACCTAAATTACCAGCAATATCCTTCAATTCTCGCGTGGTTCACCTAATTTCCATATTGTTGCTGAACAATCAAATATTAATAGTGCTCCCCATAACTGACGCTGCACGGAAACTCCGCATGCTTTCTCGCGAACGCACCACGTTGTAATGTTACGAGCAGCACTGATTATTGAATGATTGATTGATATGTGGGGTTTAACGTCCCAAAACCACCATATGATTATGAGAGACGCGGTAGTGGAGGGCTCCGGAAATTTCCACCACCTGGGGTTCTTTAACGTGCACCCAAATCTGAGCACACGGGCTTACAACACTTTGCGTCTCCATCGGAAATGCAGCCGCCGCAGCCGGGATTCGATCCCGCGACCTGCGGGTCAGCAGCCGAGCACCTTAGCCACTAGACCACCGCGGCGGTGCTGACGAGCAGCATTTCAAACACGCACGATTATATACCCAACACCCTATTCTCCGTCTTCAAATCCCTCCACGACTTCACCAGGGGCACGCCACCTTACTGTGCAAGCAATGGTTGGGAGTCGCATTTAGTAATGCGCACGTGTTCCGCATAGCAATGGCTGACACCACTGCCCGTGACCATTGCGGTGGTGAAGAAAACAACTCGGCACATCCTGTGCGAATGCCCACTGTACTGGTCACCGAGACAGTCGCTCGGCAATGCACTTGATCAATTGGGTGGCCAGATTTTTTTTCGGAAGAAAGAATCCTGCGACCCTGACAGGACTGTACGTCGCAAAAGAAGGCTATGCAGGTGCTTCTGCGCTTTCTGCGTTCAACTGGTTTCCCCAAACGACTCTGATCGGTACGCCGTGCATATGTGTGAATGTGTAATATTTCTTCTTCTTTCGTTTTATCTCTCGCCATATTCACTTTTCGACCCTTATTTCCTCACCCCTGCAGAAGGTAGCCAACCGGTTTTTCGATCAACTTAGCCGCTCTGTTTTTTTTCGTTTATCTATTTTGCTCTCTGTTGTTACGCCCTACACTGCCCCCTTGATGAACCTAACGCTGCAATATTGCTGTTATACGCGTAGTCTTCACCACGGACGCAGAATCGCTGTATGAGCGCAAACTTGTTCAGTGCGTGCGAATAAGACTGAGGTATGCCACCCGCGCCGGAATATCAAGCCGCATTTGTCTCCTGCGCAAGCGACGAGTAGCTTCACTGCACAGCCGCTGAACATAATGGCGTACCTATGCGTAACACCACTCTCGTCGGGGGCATGTGCGGAAATTCTGCAGCTAGTGGCCCCACCATGTAATCGTCGCCGGAACCAATACCAGCACACATACTATAAGAACGACATAAATGTAACCGACTTCAATAATCATCATCATCATCATATCAACATCATCATCATTCTGAGTACGTCCACTGCAGGCCAAAGGCTTTTTCTATGATCCGCCAATCAACCCGGTCTTGTGCTTTCTGCTGGATCGTTGCACCTGCGAACTTTTTAATGTCATCACCTATCCTTCTGTCTCCCTTTCATGCGTTTGCCTTCTCTGGGAATCCAGCCACTTACACTGGAGGACCAGTGGTTATCATGTCTACGTGCTACGTGCTTGGCCCATGTCCGTTTATTCTTCTTGATTTTAACTAGCATATCTTTGGCCCTGGTTTGTTCTCTGACCCACTTTGCTGTCTTCTTGTCTTCTAAGGTTACCCCTATCATTTTTCTTTCCATCGCTCGCTGCGTCGCCCTCAATTCAAGCTGAACCCTCTTTGTAAGCTTCCAGGTTTCTTCTTTGTAGGTAAGTATGCGTCAGGATGCAGCTGTTATATACCTTCCTCTTAAGGATTAGTGGCAGATTACCATTCATGATTTGAGAATGCCTGCCGAATGCGATCCCCTATATCCTTACTCGCATAGTTATTTCACTCTCATGATTCCGCTACGCGGTTACTACCTGTCCTAAGTAGATATATTACTTTACAACTTCCAGCGTCTCTCAACGTATCGCAAAGTGCTGTTCCCTGCCGAGACTGTTGCACATTAGTTCAGCTTTTTCTTTTGCTTATAAATATTCAGACCAACTCTTCTGCTTTCCGTGACCAATTCAGTAATATTGATCTGTAATTCGTTCCCTCAGTTACTCATCAAGACAATGTCATGAGCGAATCGCAGGTTTCTAAGATACTCTTTATTAACTCATATCCCAAACTCTTTTCAACCTAGGGCCCTAAAAACTTCCTGTAAACACGTGGTGAAAAGAATTGGAGATATCGTGTCTCCCTGCCTTACACACTTCATTAGTCGACTTTAACCGACATCAATAGTCGTACCAAACTCATCAAATAAGCTCTACGACGAACAAGCACCAGTCTAAAGCCGTGCATCATACTGTATGAGTCTTGACTTTCGTAATATTAATGCCTCAATTTAATACTTTGTGATGAAGTACTGGCAGTAGTATGAGACACGTTTTGGTTCCAAGGCTTGGATTGTGCAGATGTTGGCGATGATGTAGGAATGTTCATTGTAGAAGACGTATCCTAATACAGTCACCCAGCTGTATCAGCAGGTGTGCTGGGTGCTTAGCAATCAGTCACTTGGTGACGTACTTCAACAGTTTGCGGTCTCCACACATAGCGGCTGCGGTAGCGTCCAGACTTTGATACCATTAAATCTGCATAGTATTATCCACCGTGAGTGAACCCGCTAATGACAACAATTACAATTTTCTCGCCGTAAGCAGTATTACCCGAACTGCTTTTGGTATCAAGTCGATAAAGCTAGCAGGTTGCAGAAGCGTATAGGAACTCGCACAACTCGTGTATTTTGTTCCTGTTAAAATCAGTTTTGCCAGATAAGTTTTGGCAGAGCAAGAGCTGACAGCACTGTAAGAGGTTAAAGGGAGGAGAAACAGCAAGAGAGAAGGCAGGGAGGTTAACCAGGCACGTGCCTGGTTTGCTACCCTACGCGGGGGAATGAGAAGGGGGAGTATAAAGAAGAGGGAGAGAGGAAAGAGAAGGACAAGCGAAGGAAAACTAGTCAATACATGGGCTGATAAGACGTTCTAGTGAGATCAACGTAATACAGGGAAGACCTTCACGGGCACAAAGGTTTTGTGCCCGTACTACAGGGCACTAAAACCTTTGCTTCGCACTAAAGTGCGGCTGACGAGGATAAAAAAAAATTGCTGTTGGCTCTCACCGGCTTTTATTTGCACCGCCTTGATATAAATACCATGGAATGTCACGGATAAGCCGTTAAGATTTTGAGACTACACAGCTCATTCACTTCATTACTTCTACAAAGGTAGGAGGAGGGGGGTGCATAGATTGAAACAGAAGGGAATGGGGAAAGAAAACGCGATATCACCTTTGCAAGTGTAGTTATACGCACGGAGGCCCACTTGATACATAATACAATAATTCGTCGGCGGGCAAGGGCTATATAAAGAGGAGGATAGTTACAGTAAGGTCTCGTAGGCCCGTCCAGTTGATTGTAAAGGCAATATCGAAGGCACGCTGCTGTGAAAAACGGTGATAAGAACTGCTAACAGACTGACTATTGATAAGGACAAGCAGCGTCCTGGTATAATTTAGGTAAATTGGATACTTTACGCTTAAGCACATTTACTGAGTACTTGCATGGAAGTGGTAAAGAATGGTCATCCTGTTTTTTGAAGTTTACGATCAGCAGGACGCAAGTGAGCAGCAGCAGCAATATATCACAGGCGCCTTGTGATTCTGCCAGAGCCCCAAACTACGGCTTCATGGAAGCGGTCGGTGGCTGGTATTATTAATAAAGTGGCCAGAGAGCTCCCTGCCCGCGCGGTGGGAAAAGAGTGAAAGAAGAACCAGGTTGCCGGGCGGGCGCTGGTGTGCCGGCCTGGCGCCGCTGCGTATAAACAGGCCGGGAAACCAGACACAGACCATGCACCACTCCTGCCATTATGCAGACCCCGACTCGCTTCCAAAGCTAAAGGTAACAAACGGCCTCGTACACGCACCCTAACGCTGCGTGGGAGGCTTGGGCCCCGGGCGCACGGCCGCCGCTGGAGATCCGCGAATACGCATCTTCGACAGCACTCTGCCGGCCAAGGACGTTAGAAAGGAGAACTTACAGTTTTCTGGGCAGATATTTGTACCTTCACGGGAAATAGACCCATTCCTCTGCTTAACTGGATGAGGGAATTATTCTGATGTCCAAATTTTCGAGCATCAATGTGGCAAAATAAGCCCCGCCGCGTTGGTCTACTGGCTAAGTTACTCGGCTGCTGACCCGCGGGTTACGGGATCGAATCCCGGCTGCGGCGGCTGTATTTTCGATGGAGACGAAAATGCTGTAGGCCCGTGTGCTCAGATGTGGGTGGACATTACAGACCCATTCCTAGGTGGACCTAGGTGGTCGAAATTTCCGGAGCCCTCCACTACGGTGCTGTCTCTCATAATCATAAGGTGGTTTTCGGGACGTCAAACCACAAATATCAACTAAACCGGCAAAATATCGTTACGTAAAATTGAAACGAAACGTGACTACTTGCGAGTGTATCTAGGCTGATCAAGAAGGCACACAGCCCGTACAGAGGACAAGCTAGCCCTCTTTTCGGTCATTTGTACGTAGAATGTCTCCCCATTGATGGGCTAGCTATGTGGCATTACCTCCGGCTGCAAAAGCGCCGTCTCGGTGCACTTTGTAAGTTGTCTTCAGAAGCAGGGCGGTATGGTTTCAACCCACTGACGGACTATACTTCAATGGGGGTACTCGCAGACGCGTTAGTCTGGAAGACTGCAGCACAATCTCGTAGGTAACCTCTGTTACATGTCGTATGATACGGTATAAGGTCTCTTTGTACCGAGGTAAAAACTTGTTTGACAATCCAACACGAGAAACTGAGGCACCACGGGAGAACTAACAAACCAGGTGAGAGCAAATGACGACAATATTGCAGCAAGATTCGAAAACCAGATAAGATTAAACGATTGATTGATTGATTGATTGATTGATATGTAAGGTTTAACGTCCCAAAACCACCATATGATTATGAGAGACGCCGTAGTGGAGGGCTCCGGAAATTTCGACCACCTGGGGTTCTTTAACGTGCACCCAAATCTGAGCACACGGGCCTACAACATTTCCGCCTCCATCAGAAATGCAGCCGCCGCAGCCGGAATTTGAACCCGCGACGTGCGGGTCAGCAGCCGAGTACCTGAGCCACTGGGCCACTGCGGCGGGGCTAAGATTAAACGAGGAGAATGGGCTGCTTAGCTATATATCAAGGTCAACTTGTAGAATTGATGAGAACATTCAAGGGTATACGCGTGATTACAATGCACGTAGACCTCTCGTATATATACCATTCCGGAATGGCATCTGGTAATCGTCTCGGCTTTTCGTCGGTTCTGTCATTCCCTCTTGTTCTCTCTCTCTCTCTCTCTCTCTCTCTCTCTCTCTCTCTCTCTCTCTCTCTCTCTCTCTCTCTCTCTCTCTCTCTCTCTCTCTCTCTCTCTCTCTCTCTCTCTCTCTCTCTCTCTCTCTCTCCCTCTCTCTCTCTCTCTCTCTCTCTTTCTCTCTCTCTCTCTCTCTCTCTTTGCGGTGGGCAAACGGAAGAACAGCCTTAGTTTGCGTGGCATATTACGATGAGTTTGTTGTCACCATTGAATAAATCCACAACGCACTCCGATCTTGCAATTTAAGTATGCTTGATTTCTTCCGATGACACCGCAGTATAAGTTTCAAGTATAATAACTGTAATACCTTGTTACCCATAACATATGAGTCGTTATCCCAAGTATATGTGACATACGGTCATATTGCAGCTGTATATTTTTACGTGCGGACAAACGTGAAGGAAAACATAATTGTTTGAAGCCCTCATTGAAACAAAACAGACTAAGTGAACGTTAGTACTATATTCGCTGTGAGTCCTGCGGTCTGATTTTCTACGCACAGGCTTGCGCACGGGGGGGAGGGGAGCAGAGGGGGCAATCACCCTTTCCCCTGATCAACTGAAGTGGTGGGGCGCCAAATCTGGTTGTCTTTAGGGTCATACTAGTGCGCCTTTCGGCAATATGAATTGCCATCACTGTGCCAGCACAACAACTCAGAGAGGCGATGGGGGGACCACGTTTCTCCGATATTGGCCAGTTTCTGCAGCTGCGGCGTGAGCCATGAAACTCTTGAATCGCTTCGGGTAACAGATGTTATGGCACACGCCCTCAGCCGAGATTCTGCGGAGCGTAAATTTTGGTAGGTCGTGACAGCGTCCACGAAACTGCGTCTCTCTATTCATGGCTCGCTTCTTTTCTCGCTCAGTGCTTGAAGAAAAGTCTGAAAAAAGCCTCGAGACGGAGCTTGGAAGAAATACAAACGATGTGCGACGAAGCTACTTTATATTTATGCGCGAGAACTAACAGACAATAATGTCAAGGTAATTATAGGGGGAGTTATTAAAAGTAATTGTAATGTGAATTCGGCAAGAATGTTTCACACTCGCTGCCATGGCAAATGGCCGCCCTGACTGGCGCTTCCACGTTTAATACACATATATAACCCATAAAATGGACGGGAGGATAGCCGCCGTGGTATAGCTCAGTTGGTGAACATCATATGCGTTACTCGAAGGTCGCAGCTTTGGTCCTTGCTCACGGCAAGTTATCTTTTCATCCACTTTTATTTCTTCACATCTACATTACAATTACTTCTAATAACATTCCCCAATCTTTCTCTGGCATTATTGCCTGTTAGTTCTCATTTATACTGTGCCTAACCAATGAAAAACGAGCCCTTAACGTTACACTTTTCTTTATTTATTCATCGTCCCTTGTGGCTCAAGCAAGACTGATAAGATCTGAATATGAAAAAGAAATCAAGTTTAAGTCAACGTGTATGTATTGCCCTGAAGGATGTTGCAAGATGTCCGAATGTGCGAAGAAGATAAAAAAACTGCGTGAATTCGTGGGTGACCTGTAGTACCAGAAGACGAGCCCGCCATCTCTAGCGCATGTGAAATGGCTTTGTTTAACAATGTACGAACTTTTTTTGATTGGCTCGTCATTGTAGCGGTAGTAGAGGAGATGGCAATGTTCTCAGGGGTTTCTTAGCCTCGTATAGGACTGTCCCTGGCATTTTGACCTTAACTTTGGATGGTGCACGGGAAGCATAAAATAGGGCGAACATGTTTCTATGGCATCGAAAACGAAAATAAAGCTCTCATATCTCTCAACTTATCTCTCAATGAACATAACACGTGGTGCTGTGGAACCGCCACCACACATTGCTTATATAAAAAAACAACTATCAGAAACAGTGTTGCATACTGCAGGCGAACCTGTCCTCGCTAAAATTACCCATATTGGCACTGCCACAGCGTAAAGTGCAGCAGTGTTTGGAGCCCATCACATCCAATCTGCAGTCACAAAACAGACGCTAAATATAGCATAGCTATACAGGTTGAGTAAAAAAAACCAGAAAACTACGTTGAATTCCCCCCAGCGCATACCGCCGATACCACAACAGCCACTAGCCTCTGAAACGCTCTGGCTCTGTCTGTTGTAGGAACACCACCACCGATCAAGCGAGCAAAGGAAGTAAGGCCACCGAGTAGAGTTACTCAGGTAGCAAGGTCAATGTCTGGAGAGACGCCCCAAAATTACAAAAAAGCACAATTGAGAGACTGGCGCCATCTACAGACGAACTCGTACCACAACCTTCCCACACTTTCTAAACTACACCCTTCCGAATATCAAGATGAGTGGCCCTGGAGCGGAGGGGTACCCACGCTTCCACACATTCCATACAGCTGTCCCTCGCGTCCTGCTGCGGCCAACTCGACGCTCATACAAACACACAGGTTACTACACTGGTCGTGGGAGGTGCGACTCTCGGATAAGTCCTTGGGAAGCCAATGGGCAATTATGGACCAGGTCCGGCGAGTCGCTATAACTAGTGGAGCTCTGGACGAAGCACCCCGCCCACTTTAGTTACTGACAGTACTAATAAACGTTTATTAGCTTTCTCTCTCTCTCTCAGGTAGCAACGTCCTCCAGCGTAAGTTGTTGAATCAGCGCCACGGCAGGCGTTTCAACAGCGCTGATAGTGGCAGGAAAACACGGCATCCGTTATGAGAGATAATCTTCTCAAGCAGAGGATCAGCCAAATGCCAGCACTGCGACTGCTACTTGGAGCCCGTGAGGATATTTGAGAGCGAAGAATGGGAGTGCTTCGCTATATTGAGTAAGAAAGCAGAAAATAAAGGACGACGAAGGAGAGACGGAAAAATGGAAGCGGATAAAAAGGACCTCAATCTCTCTTCAACAGCGACGTGGACGAAGAAGCGAGCGCGATTATGCAAAGTACGAGGTATACGCAACAGCCGAGATGTTGCTTGGTTGGATAGGATACAAGGGATAATGATACGGATTCGGCCGGTAGAGGGAAAAAAAGATGCCAGAATATGGGTAGGATTTGCACATTATCTCACAAGGGCAGTCTACGAATAGGAACGTACAAAAGAAGTGAAAGAGCGGAGAGGCAGTCTCGCTGGGCGCGAAGGGCGCAGAGCAAAGAGAAAGGCAGTTTGAAGCCTCTTCCGCTCATCTCCGCCGCGGGCAGATCGAAGGCGCATGCAAGGGCCCACCCTTTTTTTCCTCGCCCATCTCGGCGTTGCTGTGGGGACGGTTGCCGGGCAACAACCCACATCATTACGCACGCGACCTGTCCATTTCCTGGTCGACGGGATAAACGCTTGCCGGCCCATTGGTTAGACCGGCCTTACTTTTTTCTTCCTTTGTCACAAACACCGGCCTCGTTTGTCTTTCTTCTTCGTTCGCCCAGAGGCGAAGTAGAACGGGTGCATCCCAGCCCCGTGGTGCGGCAAGCTCGTCAGCAACGTTTGCACGCCGCGGGAGCAGCGCCGGTCCAGGAAAACGGACGCGCGATTTCCCTGGGGCAGGTATCGGCGCTCGTTTGGGCTTTGCCCCCAAGGCGAACGAACGCATTGACTTCGCTTGTTTGTCTTCCCGTTACGGGAGGAAGACGCGCATTCGGCGCAAGCAGGATTGCGCAGTATCTATTAGCGCGCGTCGAGCCTGGCTTATTCGGGATATATCTATGTATTTCCAACACCTGTATCGCGCCTAACCCGCGTAAATTATGCTACAAAACGCGTGTTCAGTTTTAACTACATGTTGACGCTTTTCATTATTTTTAAATAATTACGTCAAGCTGTCTTAACACGTCCACTCGCTTGATGCTTGTACTAAATGTCCAACTAATAATATTAATTGTTCAATTATTATTTAGGTAACAATTAATTACGACACAGCGTCAAACATTCTGGCTGCTGCACTGCACGGGCAGTCATTCCTGCTCACCTCAGCCACTTTCCAACAATGCGCCGAACTACAGTGCACGGTAACCGCAACGGAATAAAAAAAGCTGATCATAGTGCGACCAGCTTCATTACTAATTCGAAGCGACGAAAACACTTTCATCCGCGTTTTTCATAACGGGCGTTCTGTTGTCGATTTTGCTGTTGCGACGTGCTCCAAGCCGAAGTGTTTCTCCTTAGGTGTTCAAGCGCTGCCACTCCTGTTATACAAAGTGCTGGCCCCTCCATGGTGGTCTAGTGACTAAGATACTCGGCTGCTGACCCGCAGGTCGCGTGATCGATTCCCGGCTGCGGCGGCTGCATTTCTGATGGAGGCGAAAATGCTGTACGCCCGTGTGCTCGGCTTTGGGTTCACGCTAAAGAACCCCAGGTGTTCGAAATTTCCGGAGCTCTCCGCTATGGCGTCTCTCATAATCATATGGTGGTTTTGGCAAGTTTAATCCCACATATCAATCAATCAATATACTAAGTGCTGTGCAGGTCAACTATAGAATAACAAGCCTGTAAACACTATATCTAGCTTCCCTACACAATATAACGCAATACCTTTAGGGAATTGCATTCAAGCGTGGATGTCTGATGCATTGCTACATCAGTACTTAATGTCGTAGGAGAGCTCAGTGGGGAGGCCGTAGGGTGAAGCCAGACGCTCGACCGGTTTCAAGAAGAGGGGGCGGCTCTCCGTCGTCGTGCACGCGAGTATACAAGTCTCATCACCAGCACACACATACATGCAAGCAGTCCTTGCGAGTTATAGGAACCTCGAGCAAATTAGGTTGGGCCCCTCCTCGGTTATGTGAAACCTTAAGCCCTTGGCAGCGAATTTCAGCGATTCCCCGCTATATCACGTTGTGTTGTTTCGAGCTGGTAATTGCGCACAGAAAACTGCCATTATCCTCAAATTTAAAATCTTTTCTGTCCGTCACAATTTCTTGAAAGCTGCACGCTGCAATAGAGATTATAGTTGTGCGACTGGTCAACACTGGTGGCTATCGAGTAGCCGTGGATGCTCCTGTATGGCCATCGCGGGTATCGCAGCTGCATTCACTGAGTACATAATCCTTTACAACCACTTGCTCTTCTATATAAAAGCCATCGGTTGTGCTTGCATCATAGTATTTGAAGAGAAGTCCCGTTGCTACAGAGAAACACTGTGGGTGAGCTGTTCTTTTATTAACAAGAGACTATGCCACGGAACAAGAAGAACGTGCAATGACCCTGAGTTTGCTTCTTGTTTAACATCGACGCTGTGCACGCGACTTCGCGCCCAACGTACGCACCCACGGGCCTTGAGCACTCGACACGGGCTATTCGCACTCTCCGACCCACATTCTCTCCTAAGCATTACCACATCCGATTCTGAGCCCGCGGTTTCACTTTATGAGTCCTTGATGTTCTAAAGATGGCTAAATAGGCTCCACGTGAAAAGCAAATGAAGAAAAGACCGAGTACTATCATCTGCGAACGACGGCGCGTGGGGGACGTAAAGATAACATGTTTATTGTTCTACCATGCTTTTGTTTTCGTTGGGTAAAAGAAAGGGACAGGCATCGCTTAGACATCCGTCTAGCTCGTTGAAAGTTCAACACCCTCTGTACTCAGCGAAACAAGGCCGACGGGCTTCTCACGCCAGCCGCAGACTCCAATGGCGTGTCTGTCGCGATGGACTCCGGCCGAGCTTGGCTCGTGGTGGCGGCTTGCTGCTGCATCAACACCTTCGCTTTGGCCGTGATTCGGTCGGGTGCCATCGTCTACGTCGGCGTGGCGAACACGTTTCGGGTGACGCGCGAGGACGCCGCCTGGCCGCTGTGCTTGGCCACCCTGTTCAACCTGGCCGCTGGTAAGGCGATACGATCACTATTGTGATAACGACGATGATAATGACGATAGATTCTTTTCTTGGAAAAACGAAGCATTGAAGATCACTAATGCGATTGGGATAGGTGGAGAGTTGATAGGTACGCAGTAAATGCCACACTTCAATGAGAACGGATTGCTACGATCACGCGGAGGAAATCCACGTGGCTAAGTGTAGCTATTGGCATCGAACGGCGCTTTTCTCACGAAACACAGATGATTGGCGGTATATTAGGGGCGAAGCTCCTTAGGGCGTGGGCTGTGCGTCCCCTGTAGCCTGTATGTAGCCACCTCTAGTTTAGTTCTTGCAGTGTTCACTAGATGGCGGTACCGTCTTCTGTATGTAGCCACCTCTCGTTTAGTTCTTGTAGTGTTTACTAGATGGTGGTACTTGTAGCTGATGATGAAAAGATGCAAGATGTTATAAACTAGAAAGCGGTACTTGTAGTTGATGAAAGACGCGAGATCTTATAAAATAGGAATGATGTCACATATGGCGCGTGTCATTGGTTGAAGGCAATCGTTCGATTTAGTGCGGCGACGTACGCTAGGGGGAGCGATGTAATAAAATCGAGTGGGCAAAATGTACAGAGGATTCATAGTTTACCAGGTTTACCTCCGGAGCTTCGCCCACTCATCATCATTCACTTCGTGGATATGGCGGAATTTTTTTCAGTAGATGTAATCGTGTGTTGCCGTGGACGGTTGCGTGCAGCACGGGACTACGTTTATTTGCAGGTTCATTACTGAAATCGGTCGTTAATTGATGAGCGATAGAAAGCATAACGATAACTTGAGTGCCAAATAAACGAGACCACTTTCAATCTTCTATCCAGCATTTACTTTCAACGCATATAACAGTATGCAAAAGTGGAAACGATGATTGCATAGACAGTGTCTATGTTGTCTCTATCTTAATTCCTACCGCTTTTTTTTTTTTGCAATGTTAAACGATCTACAATGAACCAACTTGCTGACTCTACTTTTCTAGGCACAGGGCAGGAGACATATTTTGTTTTCTATTCCAGAGCTCATGCATATGTGCGCATTTCGTACTGTTAAGTACTTCCGTGGTTCTGTCCGTGCTGGCATTCCTGAATTCTCAGTGTTCCCGTTTTGGGAGACATCTTACGACAGAATACTTAGTGCGAAATATTTCAAACAATCAGGACGCTGGAGATATGACTAGCGAAGCATGTTAGCCAGCAGAAATGAGAACTTACCCATCCGAAAAGCTTTGTGAATTCGCATCCCGCTTTATATCTATAGCGCTATGCTCTCGACTATCAATGAGTCGCGTACAGTGCACGGCTAATTCATTAGTATTAAAGCTGTTCTTTTGTTTTATCTACTCGCGAAACACATCGATATGTGGCAGACTTAAAAGTCTAGGGAACTAGCGAGAAAGTTACGGTTCATCAAAAGCTCACAATATCATGTTCAAATCGTCGATATATAAAGTGCGTTTATGTCGTAATGAAGTACACGTGGCACTGTCCCGTTTGCGAGAACCCATGAGAAACGGTACACGAGAAACGGATTTCAGGTTTAGCTTAAATGAGGCACGATAGTAATCTGACACGTGTTATTAATTAACTACGTTGTTCTTCATCTCGCGAGCCTATTCTGAAAACTTAATGCGCTTTTCAAAACGCACTGTCGCGCAGGTCCAGTTTCCGGCGTGCTGGCCAGGTACTTCAACATATGCAGGTTGATGAGATTTGGCTGTCTCCTGGCGTCGTTGTCGGTGTCAGTCAGCTATTTCGCCACCGGCGTCCCGTACCTCAGCGTCAGCCTTGGCGTTTTGCACGGTAAGTTGTTGCAGCTTTATCGCGAATAAGGTGCAGCACACAGCGAGCGAGAGGTAGGGGAAAAAACGACAGTGTAAATAGCTCGTCAGCTATATTTGAGGCAGAGCGGGATTACATGTAATGTACGCAACGGCGTTTATTGCAGAGCAGTGTCTGAAAACGCGCCCGAGCATTGAGGGTGTGGGCGAGGAAGTCATTCGGTCTCACTTTCCCCTTGAACTTGCACGACCATGTCACTGACTAAACGAACCCCTCCGGAGTCTGTCTTATTTAGATAGCTCGTCCAGCTCACCACTCGCTTCAGGAAAGTAGGCAGATAACGGACTGTATACCGTGCTTGCCTAATAGATAACATGAACCTTCATAAAAAAACAAAGAGTAGGAGAGGAGGGGAGGTTCGCATGCACAATGGGGGTGTAAGCGCCAAGGGGAGAGATGCCGAGAGGAGAGGGGGAGAGTGCGTAGGATAGGAGCCGCTGGTGCGTCGGAGTTGCGAGACGAGTAAGGGGGTGGAACCGCATGCACAGTAAGGGTGGTCACGCCGCACACCAGATTGAGCTTGACTATAAGGCACTTCTCACCTAAAATATTGCCCCAAATCTGATAAACGGGCAGGTCTTGTTGCTTTTGTGGTTCAGCCATCGCAAGATACGGGGATAATACTTGCACACAGTTTTCTTTTTTTTTTTACGCGCAGGATGCGGTCTATCCCTCGTGGCTTTGAGCTACGCTGTCGTCAACCAGAATGTGAGTCAGTACAGAGCTCTCGCTTCCGGAATCTCCAACGGAGGCTTCGTGCTCGGCGGCATCCTCTTCCCGCCCCTTGTGCAGTACCTGTTCGACGTCTACGGAACGAGAGGCGGACTCCTCGTTTTCGGCGCCGTCATGCTCAATTCGACCGCTGCTGCCCTCCTCACGAGCAGCCCGTGTAGCAACACTCCGAGATCAAAGACCACTACAGACTGCACTAAACCCCGACTTCCAGAAGTCGGGGCAGCACTGCTTCGCAGCGTGAGTGGTGAGCATCCATCGCTACGCATGAATCCGTGCTGTGTCAGCAAGATTGATCAAACATTACCGTTGAGAGACGCCCGATGCGCAACGGCGCGAGCGAACAAAGAGACTTCAAACCTTTCGAGCGAGTCAATCAGCAACAACAGACGCTGTTCTTTGAGACGAGATGCAATGGTCATGTGCTTGTCCTTCGTGAAACTGCCGAAGTTCTACATCGTAGCCTACACGATCGGACAACTGTGGTTCCTGAGCACGACGTTGCTGACTGTTGTAGTGGACTACGCGGCTGATCGGGGCATGCCGAAATGGGAGGCCGTATCTCTCGTGACTCTCATCACGGCACCCGACCTCGTTGCGAGGTTCACCTCGGGCCTCGCTACGGACAAAGGTGCGATGCGAAAGAGCACCATGATGGCTGCGTGCTGCGTCGGTAGTGCGTGTTCGTACGCCATTATGCCCAGTTTCGACTCGTATTCCGCCCTGGCGGCGATTATGGTAGTCGCCGGCTGGTGCAACGGAGCTGCTGTCGCTCACATCTTCGTACTGGCAGCAGAGATCGCCGATCCAGAGACCTTCAGCATGTGTCTGGGTATCATGAACTTCATCGGTGCTTTCGCGCTCCTCGAGAGGCCGCTGGTGATCGGTAAGGATCTCTCGTACCGGTTATTGGAGCCTCGTCCAACCAGTGACTTGTTCTCACACATGAGGTATCTTTCCATCAAATCGTACTATCGATTTTTATTTTACTCCTCAAGAATTTACTTCTAATGTGCCGCCTGTTAACGAAGTTACACCCCGTTGAACACTAATCCAATTTAGTTCGCTACTAAGCACTACATGGATGAGTGCCTGTTTTATCATTTAATGCAGAAAGTAATTTGTCAAAGCTACAAAATTTGACATACGGCCAGGTGGTGCACACACAACGGGAAATAGCGTCCACCATGTCTCCCACTGTCATGTGAATGTCTTGTTCTTGAGCTAAAAATTTTCCATTCGATATCTGTAACAACACTTGAGTCCCCCTACCACTGCCTTGCAAGCTTGTTGAGGCTCCATATGCGCAACATTGCTCGAAACCTTTTGCTCTTGGCGTCAGAAGACAAGTTACCATCAACGAAAAAAAAAGAAAAAATACAGTAAATATTTGTGTTAGCGACATTAATCTGCAATCTTATTAAACGTCTTCTTCCTTTGTTGTGGTTGCGCACCGATGTGTGGTTCTTGCAAGGTTCTGGCGAAGCACATAGATGAAGACGTGTATTGAGCCCATCCTCAGCCCAGAAAGCTTTGAAAGCTTTGCTGCGCTTTTTGCAGACAACTGGCCTCAGAGACAGACTTTAGTGTCTTATACTCTTTGATGCTGCCTTTCCTCTGTCGCAATTTTTTTGCAATTTCTCTCTCTCTCTTCGCACCATTTCTTTTTAACAACTTTTATTCCCCTCACCCTTCTCCCCAGAACAGGGTAGCCAGCTGGTCTAAGAACTGGCTAACCTCCCTGTCTTTCGACTTAAACTTTCTTCCTTAGACAGCATGTAGACAGTCTACGCAGACTGCTTAGAAGACAGCCCCGAGCCCATGGTGTCCGAGAATTGGAACACTTCTGGATGGATTTTACGCGATGGTGCGCCACCTCGCGTCAAGGAGAAAAAGCTAAAATAAACAAACGTAACAGTGTTATTTTCTGGCCTATTTCGTGTTGAAAGCAAAAACAAATAAACGTTACTCACATTGAGCGTCTGGGGAAGCGTCCGCTTGTGTGCAGACGACCATTCCGGCGAGATGCGATCTATTTGAGCGATTCGCAGAGCCGCCATCTTGTTTAGACAGCAACGTAGCCTGCATCGCATTTGTGTACGATGCGCTCATCTCGGAGCTGTCTATTTTGCCGGCTACGTGAGAATCGAAATGGGACTTAAGATGGCCGCCGTCCATTTAGCTGTCTATTTAGCCGTCTACGGTGAGTATTGGAACACACCCCTAGAGAGAGAGACAGCCCTTCTGGTTGACTCGTGTGTGAACTGGTGACGCGTCACTGTGCATGGATAAATAGGTTGCTGTTTCCCGGAAATTAACATGTTGAAGTTAGCCCGTTAGGGTGTCGTCTCTTTTATACTTTTTTTTGCTAGCGCTGAATTTGTTTTCTAACGCACTCTTTAAGCTGTATATCCAAAACAGTCTCGGGTATGATTTTCCAGCGTGTTTTGTCCCCTGTCTTCGCTACGTCTACAATATAAAGCATCAACGTTGGTCTATTGCTCTCGGATTTTATGGACGAACTGTTTGTCACCGGATACTGCATGCTGCATCACTTGTTTTGCAGGCTACTGCCGAGACAACCTTGGAAGCTACGACGGTGTGTTTTACTTTATGACTGCCGTAGCTCTCAGCTGCGCTGGTTTATGGGCAGCAGTGCACTATCAAGAAGAATGGAGGAAGAGACAGCTATCTTAGAGAATAAAATATGTGGATGCCTACTATAACACTTTATGCGTTATGCTTAATTCATATATAATGCCTATTTATACAGCACTTGCCAGATCACTAATTCTAGCTGGGTGAATATCTAATGGAGCACATCAGAGATGGAGCAGATAAGAGACAGAAGAGTTCAACATTCCACATGATCGCCTGCAAGTTGCAACGCAATTGCAATGTACAATAACTGGTAGTTGCTGTTTAATGACATGAATTTCGAGTCACTTTTAATGCTCATGTGTTTACTTTTTTTTCTTGCTGCACTTCTACATATTAACGCGATAGCGTTAAAGAGCTCATCGCACAATACCCGCCGCCGGCGTCGGTCCCTTTGGTTGTGAGCGAAAAATCGTCTATGCGTCTGTGACCAAAAATCAAGTTACCGAGATAGCTGCGAGAGGCCGCTACTTGTCCATGCGTGCGCGCGTGGTCACACTGAGAAAGCCGCGCATCCGGAAAAAATTGCTCAAGGTCACGAGGCGCGGGAGTTTCCTTGCCCTGCCACCCATGCCTGCTTAGCATCCAGCGCTTTCGTCGGGACGAGAGAAGAAAAAATGCAATTGCAGCATGCGACAAACCTTTGTAACTCCACTCACACTGGACGGATTGTTTGAAGTTTTGCGGCGTTGAATTCGTGAGGCAATAAGCTCTTCCAGTGAATTCGTTCCATGTTTACTTGAAAAAAAAATGTTTCAGGGCCCCTTCAACGCATCTTGTTCGATGGGTGTCACGACGAAAACGAGCCCATTCGACGATAATGTCGCACGCTGGTGCAATATGCTGTGTGCGTGTTTGTGTGCGTGCATGTGCATGTAACAAAACATATGAATAAGTTTGCACTTAGCAGTTGAAGGGTGTACTAAGGGCTGGATTTCGCTGTCGCGTTCAACTCTTTAAGGCGAAGCTTAAGGGTCACCCAATTTTTATGCATATATGTAATACTTGGTGATTACGTGGGATTACGTGAGATTACTTGGGATTACGAACAGTTATTACGATGATCGCACGCTGACCCGGAGATAACGGGTGCGACCCCGGTTGAAACGGTCGCATTTCGATGGAGACCAAAGAGTAGAGGCCCGTATACTGTGCCATGCCAGTATGCGTTAAAAAACACCGGATGGTCAAAATTAAATTTCCGCAGCCCTCCACTACAGCTTCTCTCATAATCATAACGTGGTTTACTCAAAGCGTGCTTTATTTTAGGAGCGAAGCTCCTTAAGGCATGGGCTGTGCGTCCCCTGTATGTAGCCACCTCTCGTTCAGTTCTAAGTATTACGCTAGCCACCGCCCGATCTAAAGGGTAAAGCCATATCCATCCGTCCATCCGTCCATCCGTCCATCCATCCATCCATCCATCCATCCGTCCGTCCGTCCGTCCGTCCGTCCGTCCGTCCGTCCGTCCGTCCGTCCGTCCGTCCGTCCGTCCGTCCGTCCGTCCGTCCATCCATCCGTCCCTCCATCCGTCCGTCCGTCCATCCATCCGTCCATCCGTCCATCCATCCGTCCGTCCGTCCATCCATCCGTCCATCCGTCCATCCGTCCGTCCGTCCAAAAGATGCAAGATGTTATAAACTAGACGGCGGTACGTGTAGTTGATTATGAAAGATGCGAGGTGTTATAAAATAGGAATGATGCCACATATGGCGCGTGTCATCGTTCGATATAGTGCGGCGATGTACGCTAGGGGGAGCGTTGCAATAAAATCAAGTGGGCAAAATGTACGGAGGATTCATGGTTTACCAGGTTTACCTCCGGAGCTTCGCCCACTCATCATCATTCACTTCGTGGATATGGCGGCATTTTTTTCTCCTCTCCCACGCTCAGCCTTGATCTCACATTATTTGCCTGACGGTCATTACCAAACTACAAAATCTATGTCGCCTGCCAGAAGAACCCGCCGCCACGAGTTGCCACAGTCGAAATATTGTTTATACAGAATGATATCAGGATGCTAACTATTTTATACTAGCAGTTTTCAAACTGAAACTTGAATCTTCGTTGGTTACTTGAAGGACATTTACTGCGAACTGGAACTTGTGCTGTTGAAGTCGCAGATTTAACGAAAGATGAGATAATCCAGTGACGTCATTCAGCCTGAGAATTTAATACTTCGCCAAACATTGGTATGTGAGATTTGAGATTTGAGGTTTATTTCTTTTTCCTGTACGTAGGATAAATCGAAGCAGAAGCAAAAGGCTGTAAAGCCGTTTGCTTTTCAGAAATTAGTACCCCCGAAGCAATGTTCACGCTTTCTTTACGGTCGCCCTTTTTAAGCCATTGTAGCGGGGGGGGGGGGTGTAACTATATTTCCAATATAAAGCAGATTATATATTGACAGGAAATCTCTGAGGGCGCGGGAGAGAGGCAAGGTTAATAAATGTAGGCGAGGCCGCACGAAAACTGTGCTCGGTTAAACGGGAATGTTCTGGCGGGGGCTGAGCCGTGTAGCTGCTCGAGATTCAAGCACTAATCCTTTTCACATACAATTAAACCACGTCCAAAGGAGCGTGCGTAAAGACAAGCGTCCAGCCACTCATGAATGGTCGAACTGAGGACATTGTTCTGCGGTAAGTTACTCTGTATCGCGTGCCATACAAAGAGCGACCGAGAATACAGCAATGTGCGAGTTACTGGACAAAATTATTCACCCACTATGGCGTACGCGAATACACAGAACAATAAACAGGCTGTTTAGTTAAGGTTTCCATAAAATTGTAGATACATACCTTGCTTTCTATTCCACTAAATAAACCATATGTGTATATATTCATATAGCTAATATTAAATTCTAGAGTACATAACCCTAGTAATATTTTCTTCAAGTACCACGTATATACCGCTCGAAAGAACTAGAACACTTGGTTATTAGTCATTTCTGAGGTGTGTCGCCTGTCCTCTTCTTATTGTTCATCGCGCTGTTATTATTTCATGAGTACAAGTAAACAAGTGTACTCTCTGGGGAGGAACAAGTAAACACAGAAAATTATGGCAGGAAAAATATCAAAGGAAAATGTGAAGTAAGCAAATCACAGAGAATTAGATGTAATTAAGCAGGAACAATAGAACATGTTTATAAAGGAGAATAGGAATGGTTTTTACACGAAGAGAGAAAGAGAATAAGCATACAAAAAGGCAGGAAGGTTAACCGGGGCTGAACTCGGTAGACTATACCCTGCGCTGGGAGGGAGGGGGAAGTAAAATTAAAGAGGAGGTGTTAGCGAGACCCAATAGTCCTGGTTACGTCGTGCAGCACACCCACTCTGAAATAGGCAATCATTAGAAGTCGAAAACTCAAGTCCAAGGAAGCTACATTCAGCAAGCGGGAACCAATCAGTTAATGTACTCACGCTTCTACAGTTCACAACCAGCTTAGGAATGTCAGGCTATATCGCCATGGATTACCCAAAAACGCCAGCGCCAATTTTAGGAGTTCTTCGGCAATCCTTGATCTCACAAAGTGAAAGCAAGCAATTTTCGTTAAAAATGGCCTCATGCACGCATCTCTTACTATCAGGTTGATCAACACTTGCGGGACAAGTACACTACATTCTAGCAAATGTTCAAAAGAAAAGTACCTTTACAGTCCTCATTATATCTCTTCGCGAAATGATCATTGTTTCAAGATTTTAGAGTACCGTACCAGATCTAATTTGTATGCTAATTCGTTTTTGTTCGTTCCATTAGAGAATGGAATCACTTATCAAATGAACAAGTGTGCTGTATTAATAAAGATGTGTTTTTCTCGACATCGTAACCCCCCTGCTGCAGCGAATTCGAGCTAAGCGGGGTAATCATTGAATAAAGAATAAATAAATAATCCCGATGAGACGAGTAGCTTTGCTAGAACGTTTTCTTGTCATAGTTCAATCGCAAAATGAGCTTCAATATGGTTTTAAAGCTGGCTTAAGCTATCGCACCCATCAGGTTACCCTCGTCTGTATTCACGACAGCCCCCTGTCGTGCATAAGAAGATATAGATTCGCTATGGTATTACCTTCGTGCTCGAGCTTATTTGACGCTCCATTAGAAGTTTGAGGTGCAGCTCAATGAGCAACAATAATAAACAGATAGCAAAAGCCGATACCTTTTTCGAGTTCGATTAGTCATCCCTTTCTCCGAAACACAATTAAGTATAGAGCTAACAATCCTGCCGCAGGCTGGTTCCAAAATAGGGGCCTATATCGAAACTTCTGCACTAGGGAAATGTAAGGGACAGTTAAAACGCACTAAATAAATAAGGCTAAAAGCACCGAACAAGGCTACCTAGTTTTCCAAACATTTACTTATATTGAAACGAGAGTTAAGTTTGCAGTTTCCCTAACAGGCTTAAAAGTACGGCGCGATCGTGGACACAAACACACACCACGTAGCACGGCCGCCTTCCAAATTCTTATCACGCACCGGAAGGCAGCAGCATGTAAAACGGCGGGACGCAACTTCGAACGAGGGATGTGGAGCAGCGACGAAACTTATCCGTTCGAACCTTCTGGCTCGGCGTCCACGATTTTAAAGTCTCAGAGGAGCTAAATTTAGGCTCCTGTAACTCCGGAAAACTTGCTCCAAAGACCGTGTTAATCCCCAAAAGCTGGGATGAAATTCGGAAACGCCATTGCTAAGCATTGAGAAACGCGACCGTCTTCTCACCGGATGCGCGAACTCGGTGTCGAGGCCGAGACACAGTCCGGATAGTAAGGTGCAGCGTTATGGCAACTAAAGGCCGTAGATGGCACATTGTGGGCAGAATTCGTAAGAAAATATCGATTTAACGTAAATTGGCCGAAGTTCAATGACACAATTGTGTTTTGGCTAATTACTGCACTGAAAGATGCGCCCTTGGTAATTTGGACTACGTGCACGAAAATATCTGCGTAACTTTATTGGTAGGACAAACTGCAGCTCCGTAAGCACAAGCTACCGATATCTGTCCTCAAACGCGCCGATAAAATTTGCCTTCCACCGAATTGCACAGTTTTAGCTAGTTGATTAAATGCTGGGCATACGGTTCTGTCGGTTATCTAATCTCCAGAGAGGGCTGGTCTAAGATCTTTTTATATTGAAAAAAAAGAGTTTCCTCAAAAAAGAGTTTCCGTGGTTGTGCCAGTGCGCTTACAAACATTTACAAAAGCAATACTGCCCGACACAATAAAGGAACCGTCACTCTACTGGGAATTCGATATTCGGAACAAGAGAAAAATATATAACGTAAGGAAAGGTGACTCTCCGAGTTTAGTGTGTCAAGCGCTCTCGGTTGCCAACGGTTTTGCAGAGAAACACAATGTTGCAAAAAAAAAAAAACTGTACGACAGCAGACACAAGGTAGATGGGCTCCGCATGCCGTTGGGTATATGAAGATTGATTAAAACCGACAAAAAGCCCCCGATTTTACTTATATCTAGTTTAATTTGAGAGTTACAATGTGTCGGCCACACGAGACCCACTCCCGGACAAAGCGATCCGCCTTTGCTGCTGGGCTTGCGGGTCCTTTGTCCACGCCAACGGACAATGGACGAGAACGAAAAAAAAAAATAACCTGCCCAGTGAGTCTGGCCGTCACAGCGACGCCTGGCCTATACGATCCTTCATTTTAGATCCCGCGTTCTCGAAAAAGCAAAATACGAGCACTCGGGAAGAACAACAAAACAGAGGCAACGAGGAACGCGGAGGAAGCGTCTTAACCGGGCGAGGCAGTAAACAAAAAACAAAAAAACAAGCAAACAAAGGCACAAAACACACCACCACGACACGACACACACGAGGACGAGGCATTTGATGCTGTCATCGATTGAAGTACAAGCAAACAATCAAAATATTTGCCGCTAGTTTTGAAGTTTACTAGGAAGAAAATAGAGTAAAATAGATCTTCAGGCGCGAATTAACCTTTACTAAGAGAGAGAGGAAATACATGCATATTCATGTTATAAAAATATACTAAAGAGATACTCAAGGCACAACTCTGAGCAATTAACTTTTGTTGTTTTAAAAGAAAGAAAGAAAGAAAGAAAGAAAGAAAGAAGGAAAGAAAGAATTGCAATATTAAGATTTCACAAGACATTCTATGAATCCTCACTGGCGGGAACATAAACAGAAAACAAAATGCACCATCCTCGTTGTCCTCTTCCTCCCCTTCCCTATAGATCACCAAAACAACACAACCGAATTAACATTCCCAGGCTAATAGACACATGAAGATGATCACAAGTCTCTAGAATTGAAACTTCGTTTCAATGTTGGCTCATTTTTCAAGGCAGTTTCACATCGTGTCATTGTGACCATCCATATGGTGCAATTGAGCTTTAGAGCGAGACGCGGCCACTTTACCTGGACTTGTGGGCGAAACTCAAAATGGTGCAAATATAAAGACGTGTAATAAAGTTTAAAAAAATCAATGAGGAATTACGAATTAAGGCATGCATAAAAATGCTGCGATGTGCCTAGAAATTCATATTATCGCGACAATGCCAACGGCGACCTAAACTGACAAACGCAAGTTCATGTGCTGATACTATGATCGCAAAACACTTTGCGCGACACCAAGGCAGCTGCCCCCAAAAAGGAAAAGAGAAAATAATCAACGTGCAAAAAAAAACACAAAATGAAATAAAGTGTTTCTGCATTTTAATTTCGAAACTAAATTCTTTTTTGGTCAATTGCCAGAATACATGAATGAAAATGCAACGCAAGCGCGACTAACTGAAAAGAGACGTGCAATTGAGAAAACTTGTCGAAGCCGGAAAGAGAAACGCCGCATGGTCTGAGATACAGACACTGGCTATGTGATCGAGCACCACATTTGCCTCTGCAAAGAGCCGAGAGGCATTCGCGAGATTCCTTCCTTCTATCCGAGCGCTCAACAAAAGAAGGAAGCGTCAGGGGTCGCTCTAAGCACCCGGAAGAGATCTGTATTTTTACTCGATGGCATGGACACATTACTGGTTTTCAAGTACTCGCTCGAGGTTTCCATGGCGACGGGTACGTATTCCGAACAAATTTCGCGGCGGCCTGGACAGCGGAATGAGATATCCGTAGCGGATGGACGCTGGAATAAGCGCCAGCAATGAATGATACGCACGACGTTCTCGAGCTGAAATGATTTCACTCAGCCTGAGGTATTTCTGGAAGAATTGATCAGATCTAAATCGAAAAGAGCTCGTCGATGGCTGTACACGTGTCGGTGTACATGTCGACTCGGCATCGAAAACGTCGATTGGGTTTCGGTGAGAAGGGCGTGATCTTAAATTCCTGAGATTAATAAGAAGGCGAGAAGAAAAGGGGGCGGGAACGAGATAAAAGGGGCAGATCGCTTTTCAGAAAAGTCTAGCATTACTCGTAGATCTTTAAACACACGCACTTCAGTGTAAAAAGCGAGTGAAGAAATTGTCGAAAGAAAACTTCGCTACTGGCGTCTTTCAGAGGGCAAGAGGAGCGATGATGAAAGCATAGAAATCATTCCCTCAGAAATCGGAGCCGCTGCCGGGCTCCCACGTTCAATCGCGAAATTATGTTTCAAGCGATAGCAAAGGCTCCAATCATGATGTATTATTTTTTTATTGATGTCAATGCTATTTTGTGTTATGGAAATGCTCCAAGTTATGCTTCGGCGAAACAACGTACCTTTTGATTGACTCGGTTTGATTTGTGGTATTTAGCGTCCCAAAACCACCTTATCATTATGAGAGACGCCGTAATGGAGGGCTCCGGAAATTTCAGCCCTCTGGGGTCTCTTAACTATAGCGTACCTTTTGGTTTGGTATATTATTTCGAAGAAGCATAAGCTAGAGCAGGTCTTTGACGTAAAAAAAAGACAAGAACAAAAACGTTGCCATCAGCCAAAAATAAAAAACACGAACACAAACACAGAAGTATCTGACATCTCACACACACAAAAAAAAAGCTAACGAGCTTAAGAAGTAAACGTCAGAAGGCCCGTATAAAGATAGACGACATGCCTCGTGGAATGGGAGTATATATATTGATTCACATGTCCCAATCAAAGTGGTCGTTGAGCTTGCTTTCTATTATCATATTTTACGAGTAGGCATTGGGCCAATGGAAGCTGACTTGCGGTGATTATTAACGCGAATGCGCACGCCGCACAGTGGCATGTCTTCCTGACAAAGATTTAGGGCTATGTGTCCCTTACGGCCACGTGTCCAATCTACCCGAGTAAGTTATAGTGAATCCGAAACAAAACTCGCTGAATTCAATCGCGTCCTTTTAGCCTTAGTGGCTCATCCACTCGCTTATCTTGTATGGCTATTTTGCTGTCGTTAACCCCAACGCCACGAATACTCGCGCACGCCCAAGACGTACTTGTGGAGTCCCATAAGGTTTCTTACTCATGAGCTGTAGTAAACAATAACCTACTCAAACCACTAGACTGTAATCCAAGAAACAAAGGCAAAGGAGCACCTGCTGTGACTACTATGTGGATGCGTCGTCGATTTTAGGTTCCCTCGGAAATGCCTGTCATTCAGAAAAGCTCTTTATTTGCATGATGCGTATACAGAGCCGAATAAATCACCGAAAAATACAGATCTGGGATAAAAGGGACAAGGAACGGCAGGGAAGTCAAATGAGCGCACATATCGTTCGCTACCAAGCACTGGAAGAAAACAATGTGTGTACGAAAAGAGAAATATGATTTAAAGGAGATCACTACTTGCGCGAATACTCGTGGGCGGATATCGAGTACGAACACTTTAGCAAAGCCCTATAGTCGCTTTCTGCGCCATCTACGACGCACGAGTAAACACTCATAGAATTTCGGTATCCGAGTCGATTTGGCTTCTGTGTCGATGGAGTGCTATCCAGAGACGGTATCGCCGGTAGTAATCACGAGAAAACACCCTGAACGCACTCAATGTTTTCTTCGAAGTCGTAAGAGTCACGTACAGCTGTCAGCAGTTCTGGCGCAAAACGTCTTGGTGATTCGGTCTTGGTGGTTGCATATGATAGCTTATACATCCTACACTATACTTTAAACAGCCCCCCCCCCCTTCTTCGCCATAACAGAAAAACTACAGTAAAATAGCGTTTCTTGCTGCTGATCAAGAAGCTGCTTGTTAAACCCGAGTTCAGTAGCGTAGAATGTTTCACAGTAAAGAATACGTTGCTCAAGCAATGTACGCTCTGTATGGTCAGTGTCGCAAGCGAAGTCGTAAGTGTTGCAAACCGAGAGTGGCTTCATTCAATCTAGTGTTACGAGTCAAACTGCAGCATCCACAATGCTACAAAATTCTCGCAAAGCAGGACATCGAGCACGGCACTGTATAGGAACACCAATTGATTGATTGATTGATTGATTGATTGATTGATTGATTGATTTAACGTCCCAGAACCACCATATGATTATGAGAGGCGCCGTAGTGGAGGGCTCCGGAAATTTCGACCACCTGGAGTTCTTTAACGTCCACCCAAATCTGAGCACACGGGCCTACAATATTTCCACCTCCATCGGAAATGCAGCCGCCGCAGCCAGGACTCAATCCCGCGACTTGCGGGCCAGCAGCCGAGTACCTTAGCCACTAGACCGCCGCGGTAGGGCTATAGGAACACTAAAGCACTCGGCCTCATCGTTTTCAAAGTGTCGGCTACACTCGCCTGCAGAAAAGGGCTCGAAAAAAAGGAGGGCTTGCCACGGGATGCAACTAACGACTTCGCTCGTTTCAGATGAACAAGCATGACAGAAAGTAGTGGTTAGCGAAGGCTGGTTATGAAGTTTTTCTCGTTTCATGGACGATGAAAGGCAGTGAGCGAGTTGGTGATACACTGTGACAATCAACTGTGCAGAAAGCAATAATAAATAAATAATAAAGAAGCACCAGGGACGAGGAAGAAACGAGAGACGCGTGAAGTCTCACGCTTGCTTGTTTTCTTGCTCTTCTTTGAAACGAATATTCAGTAAGCTCAACCACTAGCTCGAATAGAGAGGTATGAACATATTTATTGCAAAAAAAGCCGTTGATAATCAAATAATGATCCCATGCACTACATGACTGGCGTCCCTAGTCCGGGAGAGCGCATGACGGGGCCCCATCTCGCGCCCGTCTCACCAGACTTTGTTGAGACTCTAGCGAGAAGCACTTGAGAAGCGCAGTCTCCAATGCCCCTTGGCGAGAAGGAGTAAAGAAGGCAGTAGGCTGCAGGATTGTCAGCACACCCCTCACCACGTTGGAGATATCACAGATCTCCTCCCCACAGTGTGGGCCCCACCCATCCGTGCTCGGGTCGAAATGTTGCATAATTGCAGGACAGAGTATGCACGTGTCCACAAGTGCCTTAAAGTTCGCTCCATGGCCTTACTAAGCAGGAACCAGGAAAAGGCGGTGAGTGCCGCGATAATATGAAACAATTTCACTGAACTGCATCAGCGCTATGTTTCGCACATTCAGCCTACCTATGAATGCTTTGAGAACTTCGAAACGTTCCAGAGCAATTATGTTGCATTGTTTGAATGTTAGGTGCCTATAGCGCTTCCCTCGATAGCTCATTGTGAATGTTTGTTCGGGAAGTTCCTATTCTCTGGCGAATGAGTGAATGATTGTGTTGTTTTTCCTTTGTTTCGTTTTTTCGAGGGAAAAGTAGGCGTAGGAGGTTTAACAACACTATTCAGGCGAAGGCCCAAAGCCGTTTTCAAAACAATTAAGACGACTATTTGATCACCACCGTCTTTTGCATCAACATATTAACTGGATCATTATGGCACATACAAACAAGAAATACTCACGGTCAGGTTGTTCTTCCTCGAGCAGACGATCAACTGCGCGAAAAGAGAAAAAGTGAAGCAGGTGTGAATGGCACACGAACATTTTTATTTCGAAGTACTAACTAGGACGCGTTTGTCAGCAATGAAACACGATAGCCGAACACACACGTGATTAGCAAACAACGTACAACACTTCTAACCTAGAAGCATGGGGTAGCATTAAAGATCTGTTGTTTTATGGGCCAGAACGTGTGGGAGTGCTATCACCACCTGTAAAGTCCTTTGCGCCTCGTGGCGCACACGTGCCTTTTTGGATGGGCCACAGTTAGGGTTAACGGCCACTTAAATTTAGGCGGCACCAAGGAGGTTTAAAAAAAATTGCTGGAGTGGAACTTCTTGCCCACGAGTGAAGCCTTGCCAACCGCAAGATGGCGGCTGCGGCAGCCATCTTACTAGGGGCATGATGAGCTGTTCGCGTTTGGCTATCGAGAAAGAGCGTTTTCCTTGCACGCCCAACGAGTTTAACGTAGACATTTTCGGGTCAGATAGTGCTCAAAGTGCGTCCTAGTGTTACTAGTTTTCTTTAGTAAGCCTTGAATTTGAGGCAAATTTTGTTGAAGTTTTTAAGACACCAATTCTTGTCTCTGCAAAATATTTCTTCGAAAACAACTAGCATTTCATTTATAAATAATGTAGCCATTAGACTAACAAATAAAAGCAGCTTGGTGTCAATTTGGGCCCCACCAGAAAATAGCATGTTTCTGGGATCTTTGGAGGGCAAAAGCTGGCTACACTACTGCTGCAAAGCACTGCGGGAGCTTCCACTCCAGCAATTTTTCCTAAACCTCCTTCGGCGGTGCAGTGCCCGCGAGAGTTCATTATCATGATCATCATCATGATTAGCGCCGTAGCGCCAGCAGTGACCCCTGGCGGTGAGGCCGGGTGGCGGCACATTAGACATAAGCGGCCATCTTTTTGGCGCATGGCGGCTGTCGCGTATGGTCGTTTCCTGAGAGGGTCACGCGGGATACGGCAACCGCGGGCCGTGTATCGACGGGGGTGCTACTCTGGACATTGTCGAATTCCGCCATGTTGGCAGATTCCACCATTGATCGATGCTAATTGGCTCAAGTGAGCCGCTGCAACCTCTCTGAGTGGCTTAAAATGCCGCCATTACGAAATTTTACAATATGGCGGAATTAGACAGTGTCCAGAATAGCACCCCGGGTGGTACTCCCGAGCGCAGGCATCTTGTGGTCTAGCACCATTTCATCTCGTCCTTTTCATATCATCTGGGTACCCACTCACGCGCGGGTCATCCTGGCAACGAGGCGGCCATATCTATCGCTCGCGATTCGACCAACAAGGGTTCCTCGATACGCGCGCCCCCTTGGAGGGTGGAACCACTTTTTGAAGGGGTGAGTGCCGCCTTCCGATCGGCGGCCTCCATTTGGCTCCCCCCCCCCCATCCCTTCTCGTCGCGGCTGGTTTAGTGACAAACGTGCGCGGCGTTTTTTTTTTTTTTTCAGGGCAAAATGTCCGGTCGTTGCGTGCCACAGTGCACAAACCACTCGCGAAATGGCTACAGGATGTTCAGATTCCCGAAACATCCGAAAAGGCGTCTCTTGTGGCTCCTAAAAAGCAAGCCCGAGAAGTACCTACCCACGGACCGTTCTTGATTGTGCAGCGTATGTTATGCCTTTTCAGCATTTCGAGAGTTTCAACTTAAAGCGCTGTAACACTGGTACTTTCAATCGCGATCAAGTTTGACGTGATTGAGTCTCTTACGTCAGCTGCAGAAGGGCGCCAATCACTGTTGAGATATTCGATTCCGATCGAGCTTAATTGCGATCACCAGTGCACCGGTTGCCATACACGTTCATTTGCAGGCTGTGTACATGCATATTTAACTAGTTCATTTTGGATAGCACAAAATGCGTGGTTGTTAATCGCTTCTTGTACACAAACTGCAATTGCGCGAAGATGTGCGCGCCTACGTTGTGCGCTCGTTGCTGCTGGCGCCTTCAACTGTTTCTTTTAGGGGCAAAGCCCCTTACGCTGTGGGTCGTATGTCCCGTGTCGTCGTATAGTCGCCGTGGTAGCCAGTTCCATTGCACTGCATGTCAACGAAAACGGTGTCACAGCATATCCACGTAGTGAATGATGATGAGTGGGGCCAAGCGTCTTTCGGTACTTCCGTGCGTCCACCTGTGCGTCCATCCATCCATCCGTCCGTGCGTCTGTCCGTGCGTTCATCCTTGCATCCGTCTGTCCTTGCGTCCATTCATTCGTCTGTCCTGCGTGCGTCCGTGCGCCTGCTCCTAATGCCTACGACATGAAATGCGCTTTTAAGCTTGGATGCGTCAGCCAGTTTATGCATATGCCGGCGAACTCTAGTTATGAAAATGATGACTCACAGTACCTGGTTTACATGATTTCCCAAGGGAAAATAGAGTGTCATGGAGATGCTGAAGAAAAAATTGATGATGGGGTAATTCTTTTCATTGAAGCGTTGACTTCAATAGAGTGCAGCATTTTGCACCATATAGGTGGATTTTTTGTGAAAGGAATCGAAGAAAACGGACTGCGGGCCGTGCATGGCTGCAATGAAGGACTCGACGAGCCACGAACACGCTTATTTAACTGCCCTGAAAGAATATGTTCAGGATGGCGAGAACTTGTGTTATCCGAGCTGAGAGGTTATGAGCTCGCTCATATCTTTTGAAGAGAACTTTAAAAGAATCACATCCCGCCCAGACAACCTGTTCACCCTGAAGTCCCCTCTCAAATCTGTACCTGAATATTTGATCCAAAGGGCGAAGTGCAGAGTACAGACATGCCAGCCACGCAAGGGTTCTCCGGAAAAAAAATGTTGAAATTAAGATATCAATGTTTATATCACGAGTAAGCACATTCACCTGCGCCAGCTCGAAACAACGTGAACCAGTCAAAGTGGAAGCAAGACATGCGCTGCGGTTATTGATTGATTGATAAGCGGGGTTTAACGTCCCAAAACCCCCACATGATTATGAGAGACGCCGTAGCGGAGGGCTCCGGTACTCTCGACCACCTGGGGTTCTTTAACGTGCACCCAAATCTGAGCAGACGGGCCTACAACATTTCCGCCTCCATCGGAAATGCAGCCGCCGCAGCCGGGATTTGATCCCGCGACCTGCGGGTCAGCAGCCGAGTACCTTAGCCACTAGACCACCGCGGCGGGGCGTACGCTGCGGTTAACCTGCAGTAAGTTATAGCGCTTGTTTTTGACGTATGTTATATTTATCGTCCATATAAAGCTGTGGCATCCGAAATTGCCGTATAATAAATGCAATTTACTTGCTAATTGTTGTAAAGCCATGTAGCACTTTATTTTAACGATATCAATGAACGCTTAATAAAAATTGCTAATTTACATTATATTCATATAGAAAAAACGCTAAACCTCGTTTGACAGTCAATGTATGCATGCGAGCCATGATTTAATGCCATAAAAGCCACACATACATCACCAAATACAATGATATGTTTTCAACCATTTTTGCCAATCTGCTCTTTGCAGTACAGTAAAGGAAACGAAAACAAAATACTATATACTGTGCGTTTCAGAATGTGGTCTGTAAACTAGATAGGCAATAAATAATTCAAAAACAATATATGAAAATATGGTACGCAATCGCAGTTTTAGGGGCAAAGCTTCTAAATCCGTAGGTTTGTCTATGCATGTCTGTGACCCGTTCGTAACCACCTAGTTGCACGACTCCCTCAGCATGTGGCGCTAGTGAGAGTGACAGACAGAGGGACGGACAGGCAGACAGGTGCACGGACGGACGGACGAAAACACGGACGGAAACATGGACGGACGTACGCATCGCCCCACTCATCATCATGAATGAGGATGGATGGGTGGGGCAAAGCGTCCGTCCGTCCGTGCTATGCTGTTCACCGTGGATATGCTGGACAGACGCACGCATGGTTGGACGCATGGATGGACGTACCGACGAACGAACGCGCGTACTGACAGACGAACAGACGCATGGACGGAAGCGCGGACAGACGCTTCACTCCACACATCACCATTCACTCCGTGGATGTGCTGTGATTCTTCTCTTTTCTCACGACAAGAAATATTTCTTATTCTTTATTATTATTCTAGCTGGCGAACGGCAAACTGTTTTTACACTTTTGTGGAAGGCACACAACGCAGAGAAACATTGAAAGGTCACGTGACTTAGGTGCGTGTGTTTCACATCTTTAACCTATATAAATAGTTACCGACTAGTCAAAAAAGAAGCTAATTGAAGGTGTTAAGGTAGCTGGCATCGACACTATTTTTCTGGTGCGAGCAACTCCAGCTGCTAATGTCGCTTTAAAAAATGAAGAGTAGAGACTAGAAATCTAAGACCTTCACACTCCCGATGCGAAAGCTTTGTATTTTTCTCATTTTGTCTGAGTACTACACGTTTTGACGCAACAAATTCTCTATGCAGCTGCGCAACCCTCGTTGGCTGGCCATCGTGGCTATAGACGGCTTGAGGAGGAGGCATCGTAGCAGATGACACGGTCGTCTCCACCTTCCATGTGGCAGAGTGGGGCGCGCGCATCGAGGAATCCTACCACCGACCGAGCAAGCCCGCCCCCGCCGGTAATGAATACGCTCGACGCGCTTCTTACGTGCCACGGCATCACATCGCACTACCACGTCTCCCGCCTCACCTTCACCCACCACACCAATCCTTTTTCCAGCACCAACGCCACCTGTGGCGCCAACTTCAGGCTCGCACCTTCCTTACTGCCGCACGTCTTGCCCTCTTCCACCCCAGAACCTACTCGCCGGTCTGCCGCTTATGTGGCAGCCTTATCGCCCACTATCAACGCATATCTTACTCATGTCCGGCACACTTGCCCCCTGCCTCTGGGCACCTCAGAAGTCCGCAACAGGCCAGACCTACAACTTCGGCTTGTGACTTGGGCGGAGGACGTCACGGCTAAACGTGCCTAGACGCGACGCCACAACCAACAGCCTGAAGGTCACCCACAACGCCGCTTTAAAAATTTTTCAAAATATATTTTACTTTTTGACCTTCAAACGAATAAAGTTTTTCACCATCACTCCCTCGTGGGTCCCCTAACGGTGAGTCAGAGATCTGCGGCGCCACCTTTGCGTTACGTTGTGTTTGTTGTTATGTTGACTGAGTGTATTGGAACGTCGTATAAGGTTGTATATAGCGCGTTGATCACTAGTGAGATTCAGCTGACGATATCGACGATGTTAAAGTAATTTAATAAATGTGCGAGATGTTTGGTTTCCTTCAATCGCGTCTGCTGTCTCCGTTCGTTCCGAGAGCGTGCATCATTTAGAGACCGCCCCCCCCCCCGCCCCCCCCCCAAGCTACGACGTCATTGGAAGGCATAGAATAATTTTGACCAGCTGAGCTTCTTTAGCGTACGCTACATGAAACCAAGAACTCTGAGAATAACTCATGTGACTTTGCTCATTCTGACAAGCATTGGTATATTTAGTCTGTTCCCTACGTCTCCTTACATTAAAGTGTTCCGGCTGTGCCGCCAGTGCTCTTGGTCTTTTACACAGCACTGTTCTCGTCATCGTGAAAGACAGCTGCCTTGACGGTGTTTCTGCGTTCCGCGTGTGAAACGAAGTGGCCAATTTTTCAATCACCAAATTCTATTTTTTCCTGAAAACGTTTCTTTCCTGCGTTGTGCAATCTACATCGGGGGCCCGCCATTGCATGTCATGAATGCCATTCGGTTCTTACTTATTTACAAATTTCTTTTTTGAATACTATGCTTTCTAAACATCATCAAGTTTTACCTGTACTAACAAAGACCTATGTGTAGCCAGTGATAGGGCTCAACTCTATACAGATGGCAGCACGATTTTCTCCTCGAAGGTACATGAATTTGACCTTGCTCCAATGGGTGTCCACCCTATGCTGACGTCATGAGCTGGACGGCCACTGACTCCACCTTCGAATGGTTTCTTTAGTCGCTGAGCCAATCGTCAGATGACGCGCTTCTGGCACCTGGACGGGGCCTCTCCTGCCTTTTTAGTTTGTATCCTATTAAAGACATATTCATTGAATTGTAATTTTTTCCTTGCCACTGGCTTCAGTACTAATCAAAGTGTTTCTTTTTACTTCTAACCTCAAACATATTTTAAAGCTACACGGTGCACAGTGCTGCACAGCGTACGTTTCTGCGCTTGCCATCCCCCCGCCAACCGCCTCCGTCGCACCAGTCATAAAACAAATAACAAGACAGCAGAACACCATCAGCGTTGTCACTTTATATATCTAGAAATGTCCGTTCCTGATGGTAAGTTCCACTCGCGTAACTATGTTTTCGGGCGTCTGGGGGCCACTAGATAAGAGAACACGACATGCGCTAGGCTATTGCGTTCGCCGAGTAGCTCTATGCAAACGGAAGAATGAAATATGCTCGAAGGGAGTACATGCACAGCAATACCATTTGCGAATTGCCCCGCAATATGTTCAAGGACACGCGCGTGTGTTCGGGCATGCGGGGGGGGGATCCATATCGGAATGAAATGTGAGCTTGACTCCGAATGCGTGCCCGCGCTCCCGGGAGAACGATATAACGTGCATAAACAAGGCACGACTATTGAACTAGGTTATACAGGAACCCAAGCTTGTAAGTACCCTGTTGGTTCACTCTACGATGTCAGCCCCTTTAGCTGTGTGCAGTTTGTTGTTACTGAATATATGCAGCATTTAGGCGCACATCGAACCAACTGTGCAAACCTACGGGCTTTAGCGATAAACAGTATTTACATATTCAGAAATCATTATAACCTTTATATCGCGGAGCGGTGCGCAGTATAAGAATGTACGAACACTGAATGCAATAGCCGATATGGTGGATACTATATTCCTTTTTTTTGAAATACACGATTCGCACTTGTGAAGTTATTTTAATGTATAGGAAAGGAAAGCAAAATAGAAAAAAAAGAGGAGAGGAATGCTTCTCGTTTACGCCCGATTCTTGGAGATAGCTGGAAGTTTCTAATGTAATGAAACTGAGTTTTTTTTTCCCTTTTCTTTTTCCCACGAAGAGCACAAACTGCACTTCTTCACAACGAGTGCTGATATCTCGTACTGACTGCTGGGCCTAGTGGTCTTACAAACTCAACAAATCGCTCCGAGAAACCGATTCCTTTGTGTCACCCTGCTCTGTGTAACCCATAGTTGAAGTAACTGAATAACTACGCATCATGGCTGCGCGCAGTGCTTACGAGTGTGATGGCATAATACAGCAAACAGAACTAGAGCAAGAAAAAACCCTTTCCCTCTATTTTTTTCTCTCTCATATTTACAAATAATTGTTGCGCTTTTACTTCCAGAAATCACGATGAAATTATGAGGGGTACGCCTTAACGAAATTTCGACCACTTGGGGTTCTGAAACGAGCGCCTAAATCTAAGTATGTGGGCCGACAGCATATCACCTCCGTCAAAATGCGGCCGCAGCAGCCGAAATTCAATCCCACAATCTTCGGGTCAGCAGTAGCAAAACATAAGGACTGGACTACCTCGGCGGCTCGTCTGGTCTCATATCCGTACTGTCTCCGCTTACACGTACACCTTTTATTCATAGAGCTTCAACATGCAAAAGAAATTCAATATTTGCGTTGGAAAAAATACAAATGACTACCAATGAACAAGTGGCGGCAGGAACAGTCGTTGTCGCATTTACGCGAAGGCCCCCGAAATTATTTCATCGATACATGTCTGCACAAGAAACCATGCAACACTTTTCGAAGTAATCATTGTCTGGCCTAAATAAAGGAGTTTATTACCTCACGAATCGACCGCCACAGAACTTCTAGAACACATCAAGTGCGAGCAGAGTTAGAGAGATTTGTCTCTTCAGCTATAACATCATCTTTCTCTTACTTCGTTCGAACGAGCACGCTGGAAGCTAAGAAAAGAAAGACGGAGCGCGGTAAAGAAGTTACGTCACGCGCACGTCATAATCTTGAGCACTTCTCTTCGAGCACTTTGCCCAATTTCAGTGTGATCGCGCCCGCGCGTACGTGGCGGTCTCCTGCGGCGGCCCCGGCTCCTCTCAAATCCGCCAATAGTCGTAAAGTTTGGTATAGGAGGCAGCCATCGGAGTATATGTCATCATCTGCAGAGAGAAGAGGGAACAATTCTTAGCTGACTTGGAGAATTAATTGTACATAATGATTTATATAAGTTAAGTACTCGTAGTCTGTACTATGTCTGACTCGCATGTTCTCCGAATCCTCAACTATCGATCGGCAACATTTTCTGACCATGCTGAAAACGTGATGCAGGGAATCTTTAAAGGGAGCCTGCACAAGCGATTCTCGAAACAGATTGAACGATTGCTTCTTGGTTATTACGGCTGATTTCTTCCCTCACTGTAACTTGTTTTGGCCGGGTACCTGTGACGGCTGCCAGAATTTAATGTCAGCAGATTACACGTCGGATGTCCAGTTCACTGTCAGCAACAATAAACTGGACATGCAAATCTCACAGAGCCACTGTGTCATCGATTGTTCTATACGCGTCCTTCAATTCCGCTTCCTTTTCCATTGACTCAACTGATAGTTGCAAGCAGACCTACGACTTAAACATCTGGACATTTTGACAATATTTGACATTCTGACTTCATTTTTTCACATCCCTGCTGCCGTCTATCTCTCCTACAGCCCCCTTACCCCCGACAGAACAACAGTTCAGCGGTTTCTCTGTAAGCCGGCTAAACTCTCTGCCTTTTACTAAAAGGTACTGTCTATCTCTCGTCTCCACATAAATAAAATTTCACAGCCTTCTCTGGAACAGCCAAAATGCACTGCACATGCCCGTAGCCAAACTTGTCGTTTTAATTGGTTGATATGTGGGGTTTAACGTCCCAAAACCACCGTATGATTATGAGAGACGCCGTAGTGGAAGGCTCCGAAAATTTCAACCCCATGGGGTGCTTTAACGTGCAATCAAATCTGAGCATACGGGCCTACAACATTTCCACCTCCATCGGAAATGCAGCCGCCGCAGCCGGGATTTGATCCCACAGCCTGCGGGCCACTAGCCGAGTACCTGAGCCACTAGACCACCGCGTCGGTGCAAACTTGTCGTTTTAAAGCAGCTCTTGTGTGTATATTTGTGAGCATATCTTCTAATCTGCCCCTTCTCTTGCTCTTTCAGTAGAAGCTCACTCAAACAGCAAAAGGAAGGACTCATTCCTAAAGGGAGAGCTGATTTGCTTGTGCCTACTACTTAACAAATAGAGGGGGCGGGGGGGGGGGGGGGAGGGGGAGAATAACAAGCATGAACAAAAAAATGAAGCTTCAGAAATACAGGGCAAGCCTTACAAATGGTAAATCCGTAACTTCAACGGCCAAGGCATTCGCACAGCAAGAGAGGCAGCGCACGTGGCAGTTCAAACACCTGGAGAACATGGTGCTCATTTATGCCCCACTATGGACGCTTTCTATAACGTCTACATCACTGCAGTGCACGTGCACATTTTGTCCCAAGAACGATGCGAAGGCCAAAACTGCAGCGCGTCGCCCTCCAAGAAGTAATAACCAAATAGATAAGTGTCTGGCTTCTTGGGAGGCGCCTTCCGAAGCGTTTGAACCACGCCATAGATGCGACAATTAAGCGAAAGTATACAGCCCTCAAGTTTTTCAATGTAGTTCGCCGAAACACGCTCACAGCAGGATAGCTAATGAGTGTGAGCTGAAAGCGATGCATCGAGCTAAACATGATGTATGAAATAAAAAGAAACTTCACGAGGAAAACAAACGGACAAATAATTGGGAGATCCTTAAGCTTCGCCTTTGAGAGTTGAACGCAGTAGCGGATATTGGAGGGAAGCTTTCACATATGGCTGCATTCTGTGTAAAGAATAGCATACTTTAAAGTACGAGACATCATTTGCATGAAATGTTTTCGAACTTTCCACAAAGCCACTACGTTGTTTTAAGGGAACACGCGCAGTAACTTTTTTTTTTCCTTTGGTAAATCTTGGTGGGCTTTAAACTACGAAGCTATTATGATAATCCCATGTTCTGACGCCCACTGGCAATGGGTGCTTGTACCACGCGTTATAACTGCAATATTTCATATATTTCATGTTGCATTGTGAAGCATGTAAACATGACGCGTGTGTTTGTGAAGCATGAAAGGCATTTTCGCAGCGATTCCAGACATACATACTTATTTGCACACGTATTTATGCTCACGTCTACTCACACGTACTACAAATCGGTACACTTCGCACCCCATTCAATATTTATTGATTAAAAGTGTGAATTAAGTACTGGGATTGCCTTGACCTTCCCCACCTTCGACTGTTCGAGAGACGTTCTTCACAAACATATCTTATGTTGTCATCTATTTAAAAAAAATGCAACCACTCGTAACTCGTATTCGAAGGTAACATATGAAAAAGCGCCAAGAAGAGCACCGAATACGTGAGATACTCGTGTTAACAAGCATTGACACCGTGATCGAAAGAGAAACTAAATCTAGGCTAATGAACTCGTGAGTTGACTCAACCCTACCCAGAACAAGCCGTGAATCTAAGTGAGTCCGGGTGAGTGTTATTTCGACGAGCTTGAGTGCGAGTGAGTTGCGCTGAAGAAAATTTCCGTGAGTGTGAGTTTGAGTGAGCCATGAGATCAAGATATAATTTGTGAGTGAGGCTGAGCAAGGTTCCCAATTTTCGCCGACCTATGCTTGGCACACACCCGCATTTTGTGCTGCACACCTGCCCAGCTTGTGCGTTCGACGCCGGAAAAAAACTCCCAAGCTTAACCAGCTCCGCTGTTAAAAGCCATGGCTCCAAGCGCACGCAGCGAAACAGTACACGTGTGGCATGCAGATTCTGTACCTGGATTTGTTTCATTATTCTGCAACATTCTATTGCACCGGAGAACAGCCTTCAGCGCCGTGGACACACCTGTGTGAGCCTGATAAAAAGCTATTGGAAGCTTCAAAATTCAGCAACCATGCAAAAAAACGAAGTTGTTGGGTAAATAAAAAAAAGCACTACATCTTTCATGCGTGAAAATGCGCGTGAAACCGTTGCGGACGTCACGCAGAATAATAACAAAAAAAACAAAACAAAAATTGTTTCATCAAACCGAGCCATTTCAGGAGCCCACCCAGCACCCATTCAATCGCGCTCGATTCGCTGGTTTGGGATCCTTAATTTGGCTCCACAGCGAGACGCGCTTCAGGCAATTCTCGCTGGTGCCCCGGTTCTTTTTGATCAAGCACAAGCAGCGTCTATAGTATGCGCAATGATTTTCGCATCGCCTCTCTCAAATTCCGAATGATTTAATAAGGCTGAACAATATTCGCAATATCCGCACCAGTTGCGCCCTGCAGCAGTGTGCTCACTCCAGCCAGCAAAGCTGGCTTCGATGAAGAAGCAAGGCGCCATATCGTCTTCAACCAGGTGTTATAGAAATATTCATCGGAGCGGCCATCGGTATGCATCAAAAAAAACTGAGTGTTATTTGCATTAGGAGGTTTTTTTCTTTTGACAAATCCACTATCTTGCTGCAGGTATGCAGCACAGTGCAAGCACCTAATTGAATTTTCAAGTCTTCCTTTATTTTTTGCTTAAACATATCGACGTGTAAGCTTTATGTTTTTCGAGCCCCAGACGGATACCTTTGAACTTGCAAAACATAAAACATGTTTACTAGAAATGAATCCTAAGAATGGTGCCAGGTTTTAAGTCATCGCTGTCAAACTTACCATAAACGTGCCCTATTTTTTTTTTACAAGCCTTGTCAACTATATTCATGCAATGCTGCTCAGGAATGGTGGCGGTAAGAATTAGTTGCTTAGTGCTCTAGGGAAATCACTATCTATACATTGCGTCCATTCACTTATTTTAATTACTGGTATCATTCTCTGTTCGAAATGAATAGTTACGATTCGTGAGTTGCAATATTGGTCATGATTAAATATTTCACAATGTCGTAATGTTTTTCATGTGAAATTATTTTGTTCTTCTTAGAGCATCCAGTTTAGAGTAGTTAAATTGTGTTATATCCCGTCGAAAATGTATTAAAATCATGATTTAGTTCCAATCCAAAACCTTAACAGATTAGTACACTTTTGCAGATATAACTGTTTGCGGCAGCGGTCAACTTCGTGTTCGTTCTCTCTAAGCCAAAGATGCATTCGTTGTATACCAGAAACTTTTCTCTCATTTTTCGTTTCATTGATGGTAGTATTAACGGAACATAATAACAATGAATACTGGTGTTCTAAAAACAAAACACCTTGCAGACATGCCTGCGCTTACAAAGTGACGGTGCATAAAACGCGCCTTCCGCAAAATAAAGATACAGAACGCGCATTTGTGCCTCACAGTAACACTGCCCCAGCGCCAGGCTTATTAGAGAAATAAAAAGACCTCACGTAACTCATTTGAGATACTGCCGCGGTCGCGAGGTTGGCGGTTAACCTAATGAGAAAGGAAATCGAAAGGACTGCTTATAAGCCAGCCTGTACGCAATTGTCGTCGCCAAACTGTGCTTACATGCACCGCCCTCCCAATCACTTGCGCCTGGACTCGACGGTGAGAGAGACCGGAGGCATGCTAATCAAATCGCGCGCGCCGCTTCCTCGCTGCTGAAGCCGCCACGACACTCCCTCGTAGTCTCAGCTCGCCCTCTGCCGGGAGGAGCATATATTTGGTCAAACGTTTTACCTTACGCGAAACAGGCGTCACAGAGTGGCTTCAGCTTGGCTCGTCTTAATGTCATTGCAAGTCTTCATAGGCGGGCCCATACGGTGAGAGGGGGAAGCATCCCCTCCCCTCATTCATCTAAAGGGGGCGCCAAGTCTAATTATTATTGCTGGGAGTTTTACGCTCTAAGCCGACAATACGATTATGAGAAGCGCCGTGGGGAGGGGGCGGAGTCCGAAAAATTCCATCATGTGATGCTCTTTAATGTGCGCCTTAATCTAGCTACACGGGATTCTATAGCATTCTGCCTGTGGCCACCACCTTCGGGTGAGCAGTCGAGAATTGTCACCATTAGACCACCATGACTCATGGGCGTCAAGCCTCTCGACGCTTTTATTCAGTTTGGCATGTACCATCACTGTTCAATGTTCAGGATTGTGGCCCTGCATGTTTCTCGCGATCACATTCCAAGAACCGTTTCACATTTACACATGAAAAGGCAAGGCCGGCCACTGTGAGAAGCCCGACATAACTTCATTCACTTTTATTTTTGATTATTTTGTTTGCATTCACGGGCTCATTCGTTTCCTTCAGGACTCGAGTGGGGCCCGGGCGCAGCAATGAAACGATGAAGATATCGTAGTCGAGGAAGATACTTGATAAAATACGAACAGCTCGATCAACGGGAAACGAGCTAAAGGCTTATCTTAGCAGAAACCAGTAGTGAAGACAAAAATCAGAGCATATCGACGGAGTGAAGATGATGAGTGGGGGGAAGCGTCCGTCAGTTTGTTGCATCAAACGGACGGACGGACGGACGGACGGACGGACGGACAGACAGACAGACAGACAGACAGACAGACAGACAGACAGACAGACAGACAGACAGACAGACAGACAGACAGACAGACAGACAGACAGACAGGCAGGCAGGCAGGCAGGCAGGCAGGCAGGCAGGAAGGCAGGAAGAAAGGCAGGAAGGCAGGAAGGCAGGCAGGGAGGCAGGCAGGAAGGCAGGCAGGCAGGCACGGCCAGCGGTTGACACGGTTGGCCAATAAAACCCTCCGAAGCTTCGCCCCATTCATCATCATTCACTCCGTGGATATGCTGTGAGGTGCTTACTACAAGCATGCATACATACATGTGACGACCGACCCACGCCTTAAGGAGCTTCGTCTTTAAAAAAACAGTGGGGAGGACTTCACTTCACCGCCTGGAGGCGCGACTTACTCAAACGAATGGATGCGCCTTTATTTATCGACATCCAACTCACGCACGCCTGCCCTGCCCCGCAAGTGTCGTCTCCAACACAGCAAAAACAGTCGATATAAGGCTTTGTGAACATTGTGTTACGTCGTAACCCCGTCGTGACTTCTCGCACAAGCGCCTATGCGCTTAGGTCATTCGGTGTCTGACATGACTGCGTGTACCGCCGCGGAACCAGCGCATACCACCCTATTTCGGTGCTCGCAAAAGCTTGGGTACCTAATAAATTGCTACCAGTCCCCACCAAATGAATTAGGTGTCCATACGGATTATCAGCATGAGTGACGCTCACGCAAAAAAAGAGTCTTGCCTCGATGCATCCTTTTTTTTTTTTGCTCATTTCGCCTCGCAACATACGTGAACTGTTCCTTCTTTGTTCGTTTATTTTTCTATTTACTTACATTTTCCGCTAAAAACATTTCTGTGTGTGTGAGTGTGTGCGCGTGCATGTGTGCGTGCGAGTGTGTGACAGCGCCAGAGCAACGCTTCTACAGCGCCATCAAAAGCATGGCAGAACGCTTTTGAAAGAAAGAGCGAAGGGGATTTGGTAAAGGAGCACTCAGAAAGTGAAGTACGATGTACGCATCATCAGGTGGCGCTCATCTTCAGGTGTCTCTGCCACCATTGGCCATCGCGTTCTTCAGTAACCCGTAAAAACGTAATCGGTAATAAGCCTACGGACGAACAAAGACTATAATGGCAACGTTTCCTCCGTTTCGCGAAATGGAGGATTTCACAATCCGGGGCAGAAACGTGATGGAGACGGGCAACCCTTTGGGGCCTCCCGCTTCCACACAAGCGCGAAAATAGGACCGCGTGATCGACGCGAAAGCAGCGCCCCACTGCGGGGCACCCGCGCTAACGCCGATCTATGTCCTCGCCGTAAATAAACGATGACGAACCGAATGAACGAAACTTTTGGCGGCGCAAAAGGATGCAGGGTGCGGCCTGTGTGGACGGACGGAAGTGCCAAACAGCCCTGCTTAGTCGTCATTACGATCGTGGTGACGCTGTGCAGTGCCGCTCCATGGAACGCCCAAAGAGCCGGCAGAGAGAAGGGAGGCCTCGTAAAAACTTTATCGCGGGCTCCTGTCATCAGCCAGTGCAGCGGTCATTCGGGGCAGGAGCATTAAAGTTGCTTCTAAATCCTCTTTGTCGACGAGATGTGTCCCAAAAAGAACAGAGAAATGGCAGCAGCAACTATACGGGCCTAACGGGTGCACAACAACATTACGACGAGTAGAACGGGCAAAAAAAAAAAAAGTCCGTGAGTGACGAGATATATCTGGGCCTCATTTTGTCTGTTTGAACATCGTTTTTTGAATAGCCGCGCCATTATACTTGTTAACTGGTCGTAAATACATGCGCAGTTTGCGATTAGAACGATTGCTTCTGGATTGGCTCCTGTCAACTGCAGATTATTCCGGTTGGTTCATGCGTCTCTTGCTCGGATGTTGTTCCTTTCTTGCCATTGTAATCGCGTAAAGCAGATCATCACCCTGCGGCTAATTAATGCCTGCTAGAAACCGCCTCGTTTTGCGTCCTCCTGTAGTAACGGCAAAACAAGCGCTATGACTGAAATAGAAAGAAATATTAAAATAGAACGCACATAAAAATGATTGGCAAGTTAGTCCAGCGTGCAACGCATTCTCTCCGACGCGAAGCTTGGCGCCGACAACAAAAACGAAAGAGCGCGTATTAGTGAACACTAACCGAGGCCTAAACGTGGTCGAATTAAATATTGATTGATTGATATGTGGGGTTTAACGTCTCATAACCACCTTGTGGTTATTAGGAACGCCGTAGCGGAGGGTTTTAGAAATTTCGACCACTTGGAGTGCTTTAACGTGCTCCCACAGTCGAATTATCAATACTGCGAATCGAGCAGCACTGACTGTACTTAGGAAAGAAGAAAAACAATCGAGTAACTGTACTTAAATTATGAATGAGTTTGCGCGGCTTAAAAAAGTAAATATTTTTTATGAACTTGCACGCAAAATTATGAATAACAACATTACTAGCCAGGTGTTTCCGGTATCAAGCCTGCATGTTGTATATACCAGTATTACGTGATGTCCTTGATAGTCTGATAACGTTATTTGGTATGGTACTTTAGTCTCTGTATATTGCATCTGCGAGAATGCCAAGGAGATACCACTGCCTCACGTTCGCGCATAGACCACCTGATATTATGTCACTGAAATAACTGTGCGACTCCTAGGCTGTGTTCATATACTAGACAGCACTATAGACAGCCTACGCTGACAGTTTAGAAGACAGCATTGAGCCGACGCTGTCCGAGAAATGAAACGACATTTACGCGGAGAGGACGCCACCGCGCGTCGAGAAGAGGAAGCTAGAAAACGCAACTGTTATTTCTCTAGGTTATTTCGTGTTCAAGCATACGAAAAATTGAACGTTACTCACAATGAGGGTCTAGAAAAGCGCCTGCTTGTGTGCAGACGATCATTCCGGCGAGACCCGAGCTATCCGAGCAATCCACAGCCTCCGTCTTATTTGGACAGCAAAGAATACCCTACATCGTATTTGTCTCCGATGCTGTCTTCGCGAAACTGTTATTTTTCCGGCTATGTGAGAATTGGAATGGGACTTAATATGGCCGCTGTCCACTTAGCTGTCTATTTATCTGTCTACGGCGAGTATTGGAACACACCCTAGTTACATACGTGACAACTAAGCATTAAAAGCGCGCTGCCCGTGCAGCCTAATCCATTAGTGCAGTTCTCTGAGCACGTCACTTGTAGTACACCTTACGACTATGAGTAATCGGTAGGTAACAATGGCTGCGCACTTCCAGCACAAGGACATGACAGACACGGACGAGCGCAAACTTGCAACTGGTCAAGCACTCGTCCGTGTCTGCCATGTCATCGAGTTCGAAGTGCCCGACCATAGTTACCTAAAAAGATAAATGAACCAACTGGCCCAGCAGCAAGATTATACGAGTAAGCTTGAGCAACACTGAGGCATACCCGCAATAACATTCTGTAAGTATACGTAGCAAATGCCAACAGAAAGATGATCCAGACGCGGGAAAGGTCGACGCCATGTCTGACGTCACTACGTGCGTTCTCTATTGCAAGAGTGAACGTTATTTAGGCTTCATTGAAAGTAACCCAGTGTCATCCGCCGCATATCGTATCACGGTTGTCATTGTTTTCGAAGGATAGGGGGAAAACAAGGTCAAGAAGTGTGGGCCTAATTCAATATGACGAGGCGCCTGCTCCATCGTAGTGATCCGATTGGCTTCCTTCTCGAGCGTGCGCGTTGTCTCGTCCCGATGCCTCGGCGTGTGACATTCGCCCCGCGGCAACACCACGTAGTCGAGTGGCGCAATCTTATTATTCACACCCGACAAAACGCGAGCAAAGCTGATGCAAATACTCAAACCTTTTTGTCATCTCTGGTTCTCACTAGTGTCAGAACCAGCGTCGACAGTGAAGTGCCGCTCTACGGATGACGTCATGCGTGACGCAACAACTGAGCTCACGTGACTACCGCACGTGACTGCGACCGGAAGTTTCGCTGCCGCACTCTTCAAAGTGCGGAAACGCGTCTATGTGAAATGCCGAGTCACAGTTGCCATCGATCTGCCCGAAAGCAGGTTTCGTGTTTCACGTATACAAAGGCGTGGATCACTGGGGATCACATATATCGTGATACCCGCTTTCAGGCATATTAACGACTGATTGATTGATATGTGGGGTTTAACGTCCCAAAACCACCATATGATTATGAGAGACGCCGTATTGGAGGGCTCCGGAAATTTCGACCACTCGGGGTTCTTTAACGTGCACCCAAATCTGAGCACACGGGCCTACAACATTTCCGCCTCCATCGGAAGTGCAGCCACCACCGCGGAGATTCGATCCCGCGACCTGCGGGTCAGCCGCCGAGTACCTTAGCCACTAGACCAACGCCGCAGGGCACATATTAACGACACCTTCGACTCCTGTTTTACCATGAAACATTTCCGTACTCTGAAAAGCACAGCGGCGCGCGGTATTTCCGATCGAAGCCACGTATGGGCTGGTCATTGGACCTCAGCTCAAATATCGAGCGTGAAGTCTTCGGTAGAGCGGCACTTCGCTGTCAATACGTATACCATGCTCTGGTTCTCGCAGTAATGATGCAGGCCAAACAGTGAGAACCGCGAAGTATCACGGAGTAGCAACAAAACATGTATGATGCTACAAAAGCTACCGTTTCGTCCATTACGACTACAATGACACTGAGGAGTGGTGGGAAAACGCGTTTCGGTCTTTAGAAGAACAGTGAAACCACAAACACGTATGATGAAGGCAACAACACACACACGCATTATTATCGTGATAAAGTTATCTCTTCTAAAAATAGTGATTATGGGACGCCAGCAGAATGTTACAACATATACTCCTATCTATGATTTTAAAAACGCTCTTCAGCCTAAGTATAGCGCCTATTAAAACACCCATAAACTTGAGCATTCGCAAGTTAACACCTAGAGCTCCTGAATGGTTCGAGCTTGCTCACTGGCCAGTACGGATCGGTAATAATGTTGTAGTCAAGTGACGAATGACTAGTAAGTGTGTTTACATACGTGCTGAAAAAGCTTTTTCAATTAGGTTCTTGCTTCGCTAACGTCATCTCTTGCTTCTTCAACGCTGCACCACTTTTGTTTGACAAAATGTAGCACTCTACATCTCTGGTAGTGCCCGTATGGCGCATAGTGCAAGCACCAATAGAAAATCGCCTCGTTCACTCGCACTTCCCTTTCGCGCGGCTTCCAAGCGAGAAGGAGTCCGGGGTGAACGAAAAAGCGTTGTCGATGAACGCGCCCCAGAGACCTCGACTGGTCCAAGAGGAGCGAGAAATGATAAAACCAGGCGCATCAGCGCAGAGGGCCCAGGCGTTCTTTTGAAAGTGCAAGGACGGCGACTGGGCGCTTCGAAAAAACGATGCTGCTTTTTAAAACCGGACGATCTATCTTTCATCTTGCGCTGCCCAGGCGATGGACGGCGGCTTCCCTCGGCTGTCGGCGGGCAGTGGCACTCAGCGCCATGAGAAGACTCTGCAGGGCCAGCAGGTCTTGCAAATCACGACTCGTGCGGAGCGGACGTATGCTGCATTCCACATGCGTAGGCATTGCAATGCAAATACGGCCCGCTTGTTCCCTCCCTATTTCCTCGGTGTGTTTGTGCGATCGTGTACACACATCTAACAGTAGCGTATGTGCATCAGGGACAGAGTAGGAAGTTGGGCCTGTTGGAAATGCATAACTGTTAACGTAGTACAGACAAAGAAAGTTGACACAGGAGAAAAGAAAGGATGAAGACGAGCGCCGAATTTCAACAGTTTTTTTCGGAGAGCGCACACATAGGTGTACTTTCGAAGTGTGCAAAAAAAAAGAACATTTAGAAAGTACACAACTGCTATGAGCGAAAAATTTTACATTCTTAGGAAAGGCAATCTTTTTTGACAAAGTTCGAGGGAGGAAGTACTGATGCATTTCAGCCCTAATCTACAAGTGATCTCTGACTCGATAATTTCTCTTAACTTCTCTTGTTATTAGGCGACATGATCTGTCTTCGCACAGAAAATCAGTGAAGGCCTTATTGAACTTTTTGCGTGGTAGTGGCCTATTGAATAGACTATAGCACCCAAGCTCACTTTTATTTCTTTTTCGCGCGTCTGTTTTGTTTTACGCTTTCTTTCCCAGTTTTTTTCTCCATTCTCCCTTCCCTTAGTGCATTGTAGCAAACCAGTTGCTCCAACGTTTGGTTAGCCTCTCTGCCTTTCCCTCATTTTATTCTCTGTCTCTCTTGTTATTCATTTGTTTTTTTTGTTTTTTTTTCAACGATGATGGTGTTGTGCAAAACGACTTGCAGACAAACGGGCTGCAATGCCAGGCCAAGACACCACCACGACCACCCTTGACGTTACAGGCGTGTTACAGGCGTGTTCTCGGAGCCGATCGTTAATGCAGCAGCCAGCTTGTCCTGTGTACCACGCGTCGAACGAAATGGGAATCTGTTAGATTAAATCGGCAGTTCGCGTGACGAACGAAATTTTGTGCCTTTTTGAAAAAAGGTAGTTTTGCATTTGGAATATTCCCATTGCAGTTGTAAGACAGCGTTTACGGGGCAGAAAAAACAACCCCCACACTGCCCCCCCCCCAGCCTTATTCAAATACAAATAAACGCAAATAAACGAGCTTTTGATGTCTTACTGGCCCGATTTGAAGAAAGATGAGTTCGGAGAATCGGAGCTTCCTGACTAAAGTTTCCACTAATTAAACCTGTATGTGAGAGGGGTAGCGGGCATTCAAAAATATCTCTGCTTGCTCATTAAAACTAGCGGCCATTAGATGTGGGCGCGACTTCAGTAAGGCGTTTGGGAAGCACGAATTTACAATGCCACTTTTTACGAGTTATGTACGGGGGGGGGGGAGTTGTACGGAAGTGAGGGTTTGTTCCTCCTCGGCTGGTAACGCGGCCTAATAGGTACGGTCACGGTGAAAAGTGAAAGCTACGTCGAAAAGCCTGCTAAAACACCGCCCTCCAACTCCGTAGTTGCCAACTAACAACACTCCTAGATGTAGTCATAATGCGCAGCGTTTACAGCATTGTTATATGTCGAAATTCGTTCATTCATTAGTATATATTCGCTATATTTTCACGTAATGTGGTGAACACAATATTCTAAGCTTATAACAGAACGACAACACAGAGTATTAGCTATATTTAAAAAGGCATCGTTACTATTAAAGAACGCCCCGCCGCGGTGGTCTAGTGGCTAAGGTACTCGGCTGCTGACCCGCAGGTCGCGGGTTCGAATCCCGGCTGCGGCGGCTACATTTTCGATGGAGGCGGAAATGTTGTAGGCCCGTGTGCTCTGATTTGGGTGCACGTTAAAGAACCCCAGGTGGTCGAAATTTCCGGAGCCCTCCACTACGGCGTCTCTCATAATCATATGGTGGTTTTGGGACGTTAAACCCCACAAATCAATCAATATTTATGTATCTCAACCCAGGAGAAGAGGCCGTGTGCAGCGTCTCCTCTCCCGTTCCATCAATCGCGTCGAGCAAAGAATAACTCGCGAGGACTGATAACAGAAGATCACGCTAGTCCAGTTGTTGCTATGCGGACAGCCTCGGCCGCAGAATACCGATTGAAGTGTAAGCAAAGATAACGGGCAGTTTTGTACTGTTGCTGTCTTATCGTAATCTTTGCCATGTTAATTCTCACTGCCCGAGTAATCTTCAAAAGAGCACTGTTTGACGAGAACGCCCGGTCTTCCCGATGACAGCGTCCGAGGAATAACAAGAAAAGATAGCGACAAGAGCTCGCAGCGTCTCCGGGTGAGCGTCCAGTTTTGTTCGGGTTGCTGCACTCGGAACATTTACAACGTTGCGGCAAACGTTGAAGACGCGTCGTAAACAACGCTATTGTTTTCGGGGTCAACTCTGCAAACGATGGCAAAAAGCAGAGTGGTCCATCGACCAGAGCTAAATATAGCAGGGTCTTTCATTTCAGGCCACCCGTAGTAGCAGTTTCAGTTCGAAAGGAAAAAACGAAAGACTGCTCGCAAAAGAAAAGAGGGAAAAACCGGAGCGCCGCAGTATAGGCCGGGTCTGAAAGGTTTGACCGCTGTTCGTCATCGTGATTCTCAAGCGATGCCCCTACAAACTCAGTGCGGCACTCTGCTGACAGAAGAACAATAAAGAAGAGAGAGATCGAGTTAAAAAAAAGAATACTACAGCCGCTATCAGCAGTGGCTATTCTTTAGTCTCAAGACGACCGTATATACGTTCACCATACGTCAAAAAGCTTTCCAAGTTTCTTTTTCGTGCTCACTTCTTTCTTTGGACGTCATAAACCCGCAGCCTAAATCTTTCTAGAAACATTGCTTGCTCATATTGACCGTGTAACCTCTTACTTCGGCCTTGGTCACAGGAAGGCTCAATTGCGTTGAACCTCAATGCCAAACTTTATTTATTTGTCTGCATCTGCGCGCTTAATTTCTTAGCATCGCAACCTCGTGTTTAAGTGCGATGCTGCTGCGTGTGTAAGCTTGTCAGCTCTAATTCTAACAAACAAGCAACGACGGAAAAAAAATTGCGCCAGACTCTTACTCGCTATTAGAAGAAAGTGAGACATACGCGCTGCTCTTCAAAAAATCTCAAGCCAGGTCCGCTCCAAAGGACAGCCATACCAACCTCAAAGCATTAATTTACCTGTGTTTTCTATAGTGTTTATTTGCTATTTTTTGTTCTTTTGCTGTATATAGTTGCTATTTAGTGCCCTTTTCCTGTGATTATGCGATATATTTTTTTTTATTCTTGCGATTGAGTCATGTGTTTTGCGACTACCTATTTTATCTTTTATGACCAGAAAAATAAGAATGTGGTGGTGCAAATTCAGGAAAAATTTTCAGAAATTGGCAGGTAGATAGATACCTCAATAGGTCATGTTACTGCATGTGCCACATGTGACGGCGACTAGATGTTCCGCCATTGTGCTCTTAAAGAAATGAAAATACCGTCCGCCATCTAATTTACCTCTCAGCGAACAATAATACAAGAATGAAACATGTAGCGTCATTCTTTCAGCGCCATTTTGAACGCCCATTTCCCCGCGTCTTTCTTACTTAGCACAAACCTACCGTAGATATTAACTTTACGGCTCCTTTCTATAACATAACAGTGACTTCTTCGAATGCGGTAAACTGTTCCCGCAGGCACAATTTTCTACCGGTCAAAAAGCAACTACGATGCCTCCTACTTCCGCTGTAGTACAATTTATCTAGTCTAGGAGCGTTGAAAAGATTGTCCTTATATGCGCACACCCTACGCGATCTTGTTAGATATTTTCAGTAAATAAGCCAACGAACTAACAAATTTTGGGCTGCAATCAACCACGCTCCCCTTTTTTATCAAATTGCAGCCGCCACAGCCAGGAATCGAGCCCACGACCTCGTCCTTAGCATCGCCGACAAGCCATGATGGCATTTGAGTCTGGCATCTTGGAGATGTCTCACAAAAGTCTAGGACGGTGTCTAGAGACTACGGAAGTTCATCGCACAGTAAACATATCAAAAGTTCTGCGAAATAATTGATTGATTGATATGTGGAGTTTACCATCCTAAAACCACGATATGATTATGAAAGACGCCGTAGTGGAGGGCTCCCGAAATTTCGACCACCTGGGGTTGTTTAACGTGCACCCAAATCTGAGCCCACGGGCCTACAGCATTTCCACCTCCACCGGGAATGCAGCCGCCGCAGCCGGGATTCAATCCCGCGACCTGCGGGTCAACAGCCGAGTACCTTAGCCACTAGACCACCACAGCGGGGCTGCAACACCAGAAGATGCTGTACAAATACGAAGTGGGGCGCAATGGCTCATCGAATTCTGACGCCAACTGCGTAAGTGATAATGTGCAAGTGCACCCATGGCGCGCACTGGCGCGAGGCTGTTTTAATCCGTTTACTGCACACCAAAACGGGAGGATCAATTCGTCGTAATAGTGCCCGGTAAACAAATATTGTCATGTCTTAATGGCTGATACATATATTACTAACTTTGGTAAAACGTGTGCCTTCAGGCTGACGTCAGTATATCCATACATGTATATATTTATCAATACTTTAATTTATCAACACATTACTGCGTAATTCAGCAGCTATCTGTGGCTACTTCTGCTTGAATTTTCGCATTCAATAATGAATTGATATCGGCAGTATTCACTACAATATAGCATGCCTCATCCACGTCTGCTGTTCTTAATAAACTGTTCATTTTGATCTCCCTTCAGAAGGAGTCATCTCTATTAGGTGCGACTGTAAATGTGCTCTAAGAGCATATGGTTTGTCAGTCTCATATATGACTTCGTGCAAAAGAGAGAGAGAGAGGCATGAATTATGCGCTGGAAAAAAGAAACCGGAAGTATGGCGACCATTGTGATTCTTCTTTGTGAAGGTCAGCTGCTTTCAGGAGGGGCAGTTTCTTTCGGATAAGATAGTTTCGATAAGTCCATAATTCTCCTAAATGGCGTCTTCTGGCAGAATAAAATCTCGAAAATATTTTTTTAAAACGTTCAACGAAAGTACTTCGAATGTCCTGTTGCGGCAAAGACACTACCTGTTCTTTTTTGTATTTTCTTGCTTTTTTGTTTTCATTCTTTTATACAAGCGAAGGCCTTGCCTCTACGCCCGCAAACAAGCGGAGATAATGTACTGGCGGACGTTCGGAGTGCATCGCATCGGCAAACATCAAACGAAAACAAAACAAACAAATTAAATCAAGCAAATAATTCGTCGTGAGTGAGAAAAAGCGTCCGACAAAACCAAAGCACGAACAGTGACAAGACGATCACCATGAACAGATTATATATATATATATATATATATATATATATATATATATATATATATATATATATATATATATATATATATATATATATATATATATATATATTCTTCTTTGTTGAATCGTTGCTTGTTCCTCCGGCTCAATTTTTTCTTCGTCCTTGAAGAGGCGCTCGTAAGGAGCGCAGATCGTATTTCGTCCAGCCCGGAAGCTCTCTCGTTGCACAAAATGTGGGCAAGGATGGCGGCGAAAGCTTGCACAAGCCCTGTCGTCGCCACAGCTTCTTTCGACATGTGAACTTTAGAGACAGTTTAGGAGGAAGTGCGTTTTTGGGGCGAAACTGAAGAGAGAGTATACATAGCACTGACGTCACGAACGGTGCGAATGACGTCAGTAAAAACCCGCATACCAGAGCACTACGAGACGCGTGATTAAATTAGCAAGTTGTTGAACTGGGAAGTGGAATGTTACTACCAAAGATGGTACAACACGAGACTGTCAAATTCGATCGCCAATGAACTACTCGTCTCGGCACAGAGATATTTTTTGTGGAGGGGGGCGAGAAGTGGGGGGGAAGGGTCTTTTTTTTTTTCGTGTGCTTTTCTTGTCGCCTTCATAAATGTCTTTATGAATAACAACAACCCAATGGCTCCAGAAATAGCAAAACTGGCGTCAGATGGAGCTGTAGCTCGAACAGTTCTTATTTGTCTACGAAAACCCTGCTGAATACATGTTCGTGTAAACTTCTTTTTATTATTGGAATGTGTTGATAACAATATTAATTATCTGATATTGGCAATAAAATAAGGAATTCAGTTATTCCTTCATTAATGACTGATTTTTCCGTCTTTCGCAGTCCAGAATGTCTGGCTGATAAAGCCTTTTTCTGCACAATTGACACTTTTGCTTTCGCACCACGTCGAAAACATACCGTCATGAGCAAGATGCGTCAGTTACAAGTGAAAAACGACTGAATCTCTCTTTCTCTCTTCCGAATTCGTTCACAAGAATTTGGGCACTTTTACACCCCTCCGGACCACATATCTCCGAAGCCTATCACACACTGCCATAAGCTGTATATAACAAGTTCGTGAGGCTCTTCCCAAAATGACCGAAACGATGCAGCCGATAAGCTGCGCAACTGAAGGAACAGTTCCACTCGTGCACTCAGCAATGCTATACGAAAGGCTGAGCCTGTGACCATCTGGCCCATGACGTCATTCTGCAATGCGCACCGATTCGCATAGGGTTGTGTGCATGGGCCTTTAAAGGGGAAATGCCGCAGTTTTCTAAAAGTATGCTCGACTGTGGGAACTTGCTGGAATAAAGAATGCATTCACTTACTCGCTTCCAAATTTAGACAGCGCAACATTGACCAATTGATTTTTTTGTGCCGCCCTTAATGCATTTACTTCCAGGCTGTCGAAGTCAACCTCTCCACCTTCTTAGCCACTCAAGAGCACATTCGAAACCCACGCGTATGGCTATGTGCCCTACAAGTAACGGGGCAGTGTAAATAAGATGGCTTTGATGACCAACCTACTTGCACGAAAACAACTATACTGTCGTTTTCGAAGGCTTCAGCGTTATATGCAAGCAAACTTACAGAACATACCTGTCAGTGTATCTACTTAGACAAGAATGCGCATAAAGAAAGCAGACTGCTGTCAATTAGGTGGCGAACCACTAATAGGCCTAATCACTGAATCTTTGGGAACACTTTGAATTTGATGGCGCCAGCATTACATCAAAGCCCTTTGGCTGGGGAAAGAGGTCACACTATAAAAAAAAAAGAGAAGAAAACCGATAGTCATGTAAACGCATGGTGCAAGTGCGCATGTTTACGCAGCACATACGCAGTAAGTTTCTAGAAAAGTGTTTGAATGGCCACTAAGCTTCCTGCATAATAATAATTAAGAAAAATACGGCACTTTGTGATGCAGATGTTGAGTGCAGGAATAATTGCAAAATAGAGACGTACTACAACCGCTTAACTACCATCATGAACGTAGACTGATTGCAACAGCTGTCAGCAAACCTGACATAAAACCCACCGCCTGACTAAGTTACCATAACGAACATCATTGAGCATTATATGTGACACAGGTTGCCAAACAATACTGCTAATTGCGTATTTGAAAACGCTAGCGTCTTCAATGGCGCGCATCTAAAGAACGACGGACAAGCAAGGCCACTTTTTTTCTTATTTATTCTGTATATCGTCTGCGTGGGTTCAGGTGCGCTTCAATCTGTACGCAAACATGAACAGGTGCTAATTGCACGTCGACGCACTCGCTCCTGGTTTCAAAGCAAACAAAGGTAGCATAAATTTGTCCGCGGCGAAGTATTTTACACCATCGCCTCTCTAATGTTTGTATTAGTGACTCTACGGCAAAGCACACGCTCCCTATATTGCGACGTATTTTACACCCGATATTACGGTTAAACACGCCTGAGTCGGAGTTCACAAAGACACCTTAGTTTGAGCTAGATGTGCGCTGACTGCGCTGCGGAGAGCACTTTAATGACTGAGCACACGAGCGCCGACTGGCAGTCGGCAGCAGTTTAGGCGGTCGTGTAGGAGTATATGGTAAATGATTCGGACGTACATTTCTACTGGCAAAAACTAGTTGATTGCGGTGAGCCTCACATAAAGGAGATAGGTTATAGACGCGTATTACATAACCGAAGCAAAAAAAAATAAGTCGATTAGCACACCGTCACTATCAGGGCTTAATGAAGAGGAAATATTTTTAGATATCTCTCCACCTTCGTAACACTGCTAATGTTCAGGAACTGCATGTTTTAAAAGCTTTTAAAGTTATATTTAGAATGTTCCTAAGTACAAATATTGCTTAGACATTCAAAATTTTATACAGTTGGAAGTCAGCGCTCATATGTGTTACCCGGGTTCTTGTATCGTGCTGTCTCTTTAACGCTGGAAGAAACTTGCTTCGATATCATGGCCAACTAACTCGCGCAAGATTAGTAATAATGATTGGGTTTCAACGTCTCAAGACCACCATATGAATAGGAGAGACGCCGTAGCGGAGTGTTCCGGAAATTTAACGTGCTCTGACGTCAAACAGTGCACGGGCCTCTACCACTTCACCTCCGCCGAAATGCGAGCGCCGCGGCCGAAATCGAACCCGCGACCTTGGGGCCAGCAGCCGACAACCCTAGCCACTGATCGTCCGAGGCGGACTGCAGAAGATTTCTGCCAATCTGCATGAAATACTAAATGCCACTGCAGATCAGGTGCTCAAAGTGCCACCAATAGTAGACATCGAGTCAGTGTTTCTTTCGAACACCAGAACAACAAGACATAGCTGCCGACCCGCAGGTCACGGGTGCGACCCCGGCCGTGGCGATCGCATTTCTATTTGGGTAAAATGGCAAAATGCTAGAGTCCTATGCGAGGTTAAAGCACAGGTATTATTATTATTATTATTATTATTATTATTATTATTATTATTATTATTATTATTATTATTATTATTATTATTATTATTATTATTATTATTATTATTAACTGGCCATTGACTGATACTATGACGTTAGCAAGGTAACTAGAAATACTATACTACGTTTAGGCAGACTAGTATGGCCGCTCAGATGTTCAGAGTTGGCTAACAGCTGGCCCAACAAGCAAGCAGCCACGTAATAAAAAAGAAACAAGCGGGAACTAAAAATTAAGGACCAGGAGCTCACGGCCACGCGAAGTCAAACGGGTACTCGTTACACCATAAAAGCTTTCGTAACGCGTAAGCGTGTATGCAGCAGCGATCGCTCACCCACAATGCCAAGCTAGGTAACATCGTTAAAAACATACAAATGAATACATAACAAAGAAAGGTTGATAGAAAGAATTTGCACGCAGATTTTCGTGGCGCCAAAGCCTCCAGGAGGCTTAAAGGCTGCGGTTTTTCTAATTAAAAACGATATATACTTACTCTCTCGGCCTCAGTCTCAACGCACGCAAATTATGCCTGCCTCGATATAATGAAAAATGTGGACCAGGATAAGCTGCGGCGGAAAATTTCCATCGGCGCATATTACGAATTTTTTATGTACTTGAGCTTGCGCTTATGTAAGTAAACAAAAGTCCCTGTTTCAACATACCCCGAATCTGGTATCAACTGTGTGTGCGCGACGTGAAAATATAGCATTTGTTTAACAAGCTAATCTGTCGTCCATTATGTCGTCAGCTTTGTCACTTGTTCATTAATATACATGCAAGCAGTGCTTAGTCTACGCTCTTTTTGCATTTCCATTCTATTAGAAAATTCAGGGCATTGGTATTCTTTTTCCTATGGAAGTTACAGCACACTGAAACGTACTCAACGTTGAGCAACTGCGAGGAAAAAATTAAGCGATCAAATTCCACTGTACAGTCTATGTAAACAGTCTGCCGAACTTAGGGTTGTGTCGATTCACATGAAGCTTAGTAAGGTAGTTCCTTATTTGTGATCAGGTGGCAGTGGCGTTAGCAGCGAACGTTTAGTATATATATATGTATATATGTATATATATATATATATATATATATATATATATATATATATATATATATATATATATATATATATATATATATATATATATATATATATATATATATATATATATATATATTACGCATTTAACGAAGACATACTTCAGGCCCCCCAGCGTCTGCGTATAAATCCACAAATAATGCACCACACTCATTTCTTTATTGGCAATGTCGCTGACCCCCTTTCACCAGAACTGGCTTTCGTGCTAGAAAAAAGAAGGGATAAAACAACACTCACTCACTCACTCACTCACTCACTCACTCACTCTCCAAATAAATGGATAAATCAATCAACGATCAATTACTATATTCATTCATAAATCCATCGATCGATCAATCGACAAGTTAAACAGTTATATATTCCCTGTTTCAGTGAGATACTTGTGGTGCGAGAGTTCTGAACGGTATCTTTGCAAATGTAACTACCACATGCAAATGTACCCTTTCTTTTTCTGGATTATTGATAATACTCGTAGTGAAGGTGACACGTCATCAAATTACAGTTTATGTTCGGTCAACGCTTCGCCTCGCGTGTTTTTTTTTTTCCCTTTTGTATTCACTTTTCTGACGAGACGGCTTGTCGTAAGAGTTTGGATTTCGAAAATGTTAGACAGTCTCGCTAAAGTTTGCTGACTGTCAATGCTCTTACCAGCATCATGCACTCAATAACAGTGGAGAATGTCATTGCTCTCGCATGACTTGTCACGGCGTCTTTCAGACACGCCAGCAATGGGCGGTCACCTTAGTTACAAAATGACGCTCAAGGACACGCGCCGTTGCAGTCCGCGAAAGCTTCTCTACACATCACAAGAAGGCTACTATTTTGGTGTCCGATGCCACCACAAGTGTTTTCTTTGGACGCAACAGCTCTGCCACCGACCGAAAAGAGGAAATTTCCAAAGGTATAATGCACCGAACGCAGCGAACTTGCTACGCCGGCCTCCTATTGTTCTGTAAAGAATACTTCGCCTTAGGCAGGACAGAGAGCAGGAGAAGCCCTCTTACGTGATGTGCTAAAAATTTGTTTAACAGTACAGGCTAACTTATTTCTGTAAAGAGTACTTCGCCTCATGCAGAACAAGTAGCAGAAGAAGCCCTCTTACGTGTTAAGCTAAAAATTTGGTTAACAATACAGGCTAACTTAGTTCTGTAAAGAGTACTTTTTCTTAGGCAAGACAAATAGCAGGAGAAGCCCTCTTACGTGTTAAGCTAAATATTTGGTTAACAATACAGGCTAACTTAGGCATGTTTAGGCGTCCTGGACAGCTTTCAAAATGTATAATGATGTTAGTAAACAAGACAGTAAAATGATGCGTTATACCGGAACTACTAATACAACTAGGCAACTATCTGGAGGCAATCGAGCAAGTACGTCCAGTCACCATTTTCTCTTCGAAAGCCTATTGCTTGCACAAATGTATCGCTAATCAACCAAGCTTCCTAAATGTTGAGCTTACTAACAGAGTTTCATTCTTTTTCTGACGTCCACTTATGAATATAATCGTTGCATTTCTTTGATCAACCTTGCCCTATAACCCCACACTATATAAACGAGGAGTGTTATTATGTTGCATTTTACACTCTGCTTCTTTACTATATATCGTAAGTTGCCCTTGTGGTGGATTTTACGTATGATTTGTTCACTCTATCTGTCCTAAGTTGTATAGCGCTTACAGAGTAAAATAAAATACTTTCTCACGAACTATCGGCACTTGCTCTGTGTGCGTAGGCATAACGGCATAACGCAGTTTATCAAACATAAAATAAACGCCGATTTGAAAGGTTTTACACGACGACCACACTTAACAAAATGAACAATCAACCACTCTCATTTCAGCGTTGTCTTCTAAAGAAATAAAAACAGACACGTTTCAAACGGCTGCTGAGCAGACAACTCACATATAAAATGTGTAAATACGCTGCAGCACTGTTGAAAGAAAAATATATATACATACAACCATTTATTGGTTCATTACTGCACTTAAGCGGTACATGGCGCACTTTATACAGGTAAATTAAACCACGCAGCGTGTTTACCAAAACCAGCTGTTGTCTTGATGCACTGCCTTCAACTGCTAATGCGACAGCAGTTTCCAACGCAGGCGCAAAAAAAAAGAAAAATGCGCAAACAGGACTAATTACTGACTAGTCAAGCACTATATATATATATATATATATATATATATATATATATATATATATATATATATATATATATATATCAAGGAATGTACAGAAGAAGTTATTAGAACCAATTGAATGTAAATAAGAAGAAAGAAAAGTGGGTGAAAAAATAACCAGCCGTGAGCAGGAATCGAATCTACGACCTTCGAATAACGCGTTCGAGCATCGAACGCGTTATTCGAAGGGCACCCCTTTTCACTCTTCCTTGCCCCTCCATCTCTCTCCCCTTTATCCTTTTCACCTTTAAGATGTCTGCAGTCTGTGTATCCTTCCTATTACTAACGCATTGTTCCCGACCAGACGGCGCCTCCTGGCTCTGGCGGTTCAGTGTGGAGGAAAAAGAGCTTTTTTTAAGTTTAAGCTTTTAACTACTCAGGGGAGAGCGACGGGGGGGAAAGGGGAACTATTAGTGAAAGGGGGCGCCCGGGAAAGTCCACCTAATATTCGCCTTTTTCTTTTTCTTTTTGTCTTCTTTTTTCGTTTTTTTTTCTCTTTACCTATGTTACCCTCTGATTCAAAATTGTATAAAGCTGAGCCCCAACAAACTGTACCTTCAATGCTGATGAAGGCCAGACTCTAGGCCGAAATGTCGAAATAAACCGCGTTGTGACCGCTCACGGAGGATCTACTTGACTACCTTGACTACTTGCAACGCTACGGCCACTCAACCACCATGTCTGCAATATATATATATATATATATATATATATATATATATATGTGTGTGTGTGTGTGTGTGTGTGTGTGTGTGTGTGTGTGTGTGTGCGTGTGTGTGTGTGTGTGTGTGTGTGTGTGTGTGTGTGTGCGCGTGTGCGTGTGTGCGTGCGCGTGTGTGTGCGCGTGTGTGTGGTGCGTGTGCGTGTGCGTGCGTGCGTGCGTGCGTGCGTGCGTGTGTGTGTGTGTGTGTGTGTGTGTGTGTGTGTGTGCGTGTGTGTGTGTGTGTGTGTGTGTGTGTGTTTTAGAAGCTGAGTATAAAGAAGTGAGAACGGATTAAACATGGTGTATGAGCCAGGCCACGTCTCCCAGTTATCATAGCGTCACACAAGTCGACAGGACGAAGACCTGCCAGCCCCTCATCAGTCGTTCATCATCTACGCAGTTCTCCACAAGACACCCTGACCATACATCGACGACCGAACCATCGCCTAGAAGGACAAAGACCAGCACCATGACAGAACCATTGACCGACCTTGACATCCCCAAGTACACCGGAGCAGCGGACGATGGACCCGTGCAGGACTGGTTCGACCTGTTCGAACTCCACGCTACCACTGCATCATGGTCGGAACGGGAGATGATCATCAACTTTACCGACTATGTCTCCGGTGAGGCCTTCAAATTCTACGTCACCCACATATTTCTAAACGACGAGTCATGGCAGAAGATCAAAAAAAGAAATGATCGTTCGGTTCAAAGAATACGACGACGACTACGACGAAGACTCGCTTATAACCCCCCATCAACAGACAACCGCACTCGACCATCACAGTCAAAAGCAGCCTTCACGCATTGACCAACCTCCTGCTTTTCCATCACGTGGATCTTCGGTCACTCACAACGCGCGCCTCACGTCTCACACGTTCACTATGGTCGCAATAGAGCAGAGAAGCTCGGAGCATACTCAGTCAAGCCCGGGATTTACAGTTCAGTTTCATGCGCCACAAGAGTTCGCATCATTCGTTGCACAGAAAGACAGTCATTCCCATCTAGAATCTGACCCACCCACGCCTATTGCGGTGTTGCCATTGAGAGCACAACCATCTGAAAGCCCAAACACAAGAGGCTCGGAAGCAACTCTTGCAGGTTGCCACGTGCCAGAAGCCTATAGGTAATGAATGCTGTCGCGGGCGCCTCTGATGTTCCTCCAGTCAAATCTGTCCTACCAACTTCACTGCCTGAAAAGCGTTACAACAGCCCACAGACTACCAGCTGCCGACTGGACACTGCATCGATTTGTAAAGAAAAACCGGCATGATGTCCAAGAAGCGCTCCCACCTCGGCACGTTCCAGTACAACCACAGGAACGCCAGCAAAAGTGGGTTCAGCGATTCAAGACACTCCAACAGATACGGAAACAAGGACGACGACGCAAAGCGAGTTTCTTAAAGCAAACTCAAGACGTGAGGCGTATACGCATAAGGTATCGGCGCCACAGACACGTTTTGCACAAGAGATCAAGACTGCCCCTACGATTACAGCTCCGAAACCACAAAAAACGACGAAAGAGGCGAAAAGGCATCATCTGTAGAACGCAGAGACCAAGACACCATTCCGTCAGCCGCGACCATCGCACTCGCAAGCTGGAAGCACACCGTCTGTTCCCACCACGACACACAATTCGACGCCTTAGACATTCAAACCTGAAATGCTACAGGGACTCCCAACCTTACCCGTTCTTCACAAGAACTCAACCGATGTCATCACCAGTGCAGATCTCGAAGGCGTGGTTATGCCATCCAGGACGCAACAGCCAGCCTCGTCCACCCGAGTTCTCTTAGATATGGCCGGACTGTTTCCCTCTGCTGTGGATTTTTGTGCGAGTTAAGGAGCTCCCTTCTGAAATGGAACTGCGGGGCATTTTGACATTTTTCGCTTTAACTGCGTTTTTGTTGTTTTGTTAAGTACCTGACGCGACTTCTTCCGGGGGGAGGGGGAATGCTGTAACGTAAGAAGGTAGCGATGGTTGCTAGAACCTAAGGAAGAAGAAGTGAGAACGGATTAATAAGCATGGCGTATGAGCCAGGCCACGTCTCCCAGTCATCGTAGCGTCATATATATATATATATATATATATATATATATATATATATATATATATATATATATATATATATATATATATATATATATATATATATATATACATTGCAGTGAAATTTTGTGGCAGCTAGGCCCCCATCAGTGCTTTGAAGGCAGTTTGTAGGCCAACAAAAGTATACGAGACACAGAACGAAGAGCGACGAAGAAGCGATAACTCCCACGCGACCATAACAGATGACGAAGACACGCACGTCGGAGTAAAGGAAAACGAAAGAAGGAAATCCCGCGATTTGGATTAGCGCGGGCTAAAGTTAGCCGAGGGTGCGGATAAAAATACAGCTCCGAGCGCGCTCTCGGGAGCTTTTCTGCGGCGCGCGCAACAACACGGGTTTCAAGCCGAGGGTTAGGCAGCCGCGTATTTTTGGGGTCCCCGCACCGCGGCCCTTCGCTCCGTTCCTCCTCTCCACACCTTCTCGGCAAGTAGAAACAGTTTCGTTTCGTCGACTGCCCTCTCTTTTTCCCTCTCACGCGACCTTCCCCCCGAAGCTCGGAGGTTTTTTCTTTCTTCTTCCGTCCTCCGCCATACCTGCCTCCTCTCGACGCCGCACAGGCAGTCGTACCTGGCTCTTCTCATCCCTCAGGCCGACCGATGCAGGTCCCTCAAAAAAGAAAGGCCGACTAAATGTCAAGTTCACCGACGTTGGGCGTGCGCCACTGCGCCTTTCGCTCTTCAAACAACGAACACGCAAGGCGCACGTAGTCAAGTTTTCGATAAAGGATAGACGCAATCTAAGGTGGAATAATATCTCGCAAAAAAAAGAAGAAAGAAAAAGAAAATCGAGGCTTCGAAATATTCGAGATGGAGAACTATCGAAAAGGCAGTCTTCCTGTACATTCTCATTAGTTTGGGCTAAGAAACGGAAAGCCTTGTGGATCATTGCATGATTTGTGTTAAGTGGTGACAACAAATACGAGCCAAGATGCCAGTGAGATAGTAGGGGCTGATTTGATTACAAAGGCGGGTAAATCATGTGTAAGCGCACCTTACATTACTTTGTCATCTAAGGAACACAGTTATTAAGCGCGTTCACGTGATATCAGCGCTATAATGATGTGACGTCATGAAAGAAAGTGTTCCTATTATGCAGGTTTGTGAATGAATGATTAGTTAGAAATAGGCGCTTGGGTTTTTTTTTTTTTCTCTCCGTGTGTCCTTTCTTGCGCGCGTTTAGGTGTTCTGCTATCAAAATGTTAGTTCACCTTGGTGCTGAATTCTGCTGCGACATCAAGGGGTATGCACTGTGAAAGACCTTGCGAAACTTGCAGCACACGACAAAGACACAGACGAAAAAAAGCGAGGACAGGGCGATGTGCTTACTTCCAAGTTCCAACGGAACTTTCATTAAGCAGAGGTGGACAAATACATGTTGTCCAGTTGCGCACATGTGCTGAGATTCCTGGCTGTAGCAACAAGCGAAATCTTATGCAGCAATTACTATATGTGACGGAAGCAGATTGAGTAAATCACTTGAAGTACTGCCTATTGACACAACTTACTCACAAACTCCACGCTTCTTGAGGAAATGTCCATCGCGGAGTGATTAATTGATCATGTCACAATGTCAGCGCACGAACGTTTTGATGCTAGGTATCTCTAAAGGCTCTCTACAGAGCAGCCCTTTCCAGTTTCCCAAAATGTTGGTTTGTACGTGCAGATAGACGTACCTTCTTTATTTCACTTATTATCCCTTACTTTTTTTCAACGACAACGGAAACCATTGCATCAGTCTTGTAAGACTCGCGGCTATATTCTCAATAATTAAGTACCCAACCTTCGATTCACTCTAATTTGAATAAATTTCTTCCAAATATTGCTACGTAGCAATATGCTTGTGATTTTGTCTACTCCTTTTTTTTTTCTGACTCTCTTTCGGTCGCCACGGTGGCGTAATGATTTCGCCGCTTCACAGCTGACTCTAAGGTGGCAGGATCTAATCAGTGATCACGGTCACGGTGGCCGAATTTTCGGGGGGAACGAAAAAAACGCCAGACCTTTGAAAAGCACGCAGCACTGCCACAGCGAAAGCTTGAAGAGTGGCCTTTCAGAGCCTTTTCTAAACACTCTTTAGGCGACTGTTACGCCCCACTGCGCCAAAAAAAATCATCATTTTTGTGTAGTAAGCCAGCATTGACTAGGGCACCTCGAAGTACGCGCCCCCGCGAGTGGTGGAGCTCGCATCGAGGCACTCTATAGCATTCACTGTGCTATCCTTCGTCATTTTTTTTTAAAGAAGCGTGGTATCCACTACACACGTGTTAGGAATTTGGTGCAATTTTTATGCAGTGACTGGAGACGACGAAGAACTATGCCTGAAGTGGGTATGTGCCACAGGTAATAGGTCATCGAGAAGTTTCTTTAATGGCTCGAAAGCATTGGACGACCCACTCGTTACGCAATTCGCTTTGTGTGACGCCTGGCTGTTCCTTTTATGTTCTAAAACGCTGTATTACTCATATTAACGAGATTCCTTTCCCGACATCAAACCTGCCGAAGGCCAGTTTAGAAACGAGTTTCAAGCACTGCCGTAGCTTAGTTGTAGAATACTGGGCTGGCACGCAGCGGACCCGGATTCGAATCCCATTAGTGTTTTCCATTTACCAAGTTTTTTTTTTCTTGCACGTCAAAGGACCCCAGGTGGTCGAATTTCCGGAGCCCTCCTCTATACGGTGTCTCTCACAATCATATCATGGTTTTTGGACGTAAACTTGGAACACTTATTGTTAAAATTATTCTGTCTTTTCATCCATTCATCCCTCTTCCCAGTGCAGGGTAGCAAACCAGAACTAACTGACCCTCTTGCCTTTCCTGCTCCTCTCTCTATCTCTCTCTCTCTCGCTAGAAGGTGCGTGGGGAAGAGGGCATGCAAGCACATCAAACGCAGCCACGGACTAAAATCTGCGCCGTGCCGGCATCAACGACAACAGCATTGGGTAAGTACATGGAAACCGCCGCGCATCCCAAACGACGTGCGAGGACGGCTCGCTGCGCTGATGCAATTTACGCCACGATTCCGCACCGATTCCGTGGCAAGCCGAGCGCATAGGCTGCGTGCCTCTAAATGAAGCGCGAAAAGGGGCGCCGCTCGCGGTGGTCCAATGGTCCGGAAAGCCCCGAGAAAATCTACTGAAAATCGGCGCTGTGGTCAACCGATAGGAGAGGAAGAGTTCCGCGAAAGGTTGGGGCGAAGGGGCGGGGAAGTGGACTAGACGTTTCCCGTGATGAGTGCGCCGCCAATAACTTTCACGCTTCGACTGATGCCAGCAACCGAGGGTGCGGGTAGAAAACGCAGGGCGCACATGCAAATTGCGTTACACAGATTTGCGTAGCTCTGTAATAATGGCTCTACCATTCGCTGGAGAATGTATTCTTTTTTTTTTCCTATTGTGCCACCAGCACACACGGCTGAAACGAAGATTTCTTTCTTTTCTTTTTGTTTTGTGTGCTAACAACTACGTATACGAGTTGACTGGTGCTCCCGCAGGCGCCATCAGACTGAGAAGTTTTCGATTGCGAAAAATGACCAGGCCCCCCAAAAACATCTACATAAAATAATAAAAATAACTCTCCGAGACACGTAAATTGAATTGATGTCAGAGGTGGCTCGTGAAAACAACCCGACTTTCCAAAACTGCTAAACACATCAATGCGCTCTTTCCCAGAGTGTATTTTTTTACTAGTGTACACTGGTTTGTCTGTTTGCATGCGTAAATATAACCAGAACTTCAAGACAACAGTGAAAAAGTTCACCTGAAATTTCCAACTGCAACAAACGACAACGAAGTCCCGAATGAGCAATACCACCCTCTCGTGTTTGCTCGGACCACTTCCGACAGCTTGACATGCTTACCTGACACACTCCGGACCACGGGGAGTCCCCAACCATGCCCACGGTCGCTCTGCTCCCATTAAAACTGTGCAGCGATGCGGCAACCCACATACTACGATCGCGTCAAGGATTCCCGCACGCTTTACGCAGTAAGAACACTCCCGACGCTCTCACCGATGTATCGGCAACCACTGGAATTCATTGGCGTGCCAATCATGCACGCTTATAACGTACAAACAGCGTCGTGAAACCAGCTGCTCGTAAGTCGACGTCAAGTTCAGCTTCTGCAACACTGCGCGATATTCAAAACACAAGGTTTGCACCCCTCTTCCTACTGGGCGCGAGCCAACAAGAAGGAAGAGCGTAGCAACCATGCCAGACAAGCTTCACTGGAAAGTGGCATCAGGACCACCGACAGCCTGATGAAACGCCTGCCGTTTTCTCAGCGCTGTTTGTGGGCTCGCGCGTGCAAGCTCATCCGTTTCTGCTCCAGCCAACGGATTAAATAGAGTAGCAACCGAGGTAAAGTTTGCAAACATCGACCGAATGAGTGGCACAACTGCACTCACGTGGTACGGGAATAGCATTGGCTCTTCAGCGCTTCGCTGCGTCTCTCAGAATCATGTGGCGGTTTTGGGACGTTAAACCCCACATATCAATCAATCAACGCTTCGCTGATTTTGTTATTACACAGGTAGACGGGTCACAAATCATGAGTCGAAGTCACGAAGTATTTAATTCGTAAGTTTAAGTTGATATTATCTGTCCGAATTCGCTAAAGATACGTCCGGCGTCAGTATTGTCTGCATGGAAGCTCGTCTTGCCAAGAATCCCAGTGTAAGATGTCCCTCCGAATTCGAGTTCGTGTGTTATAAGATATTGTGCCAGCGTCACTAGCGAACAAAATTGTTGACACCAAGGCAGTGACACAGTGGTGTCTTGCTATCGATAACATTGAAATACATCGCTGCTAAAGTATCGGTGTAGTCTTGAGTAGAAAACGGGCACTGGTGTAGCTAGGCGGGGGGGGGGGGGGTGTCATATTGCATGAGTGTATTAATACATACATACAAGCATACGATGAAACAATACAAAAGCGAATGCAACCCCTTCCACAACCCCATCCCCGTCCTACCACGAAAAGTTTCTGGTTGCGCCCCCAGCAGGCAGGCATCGAAGTAGCGACGCCACACTGTCTGCTAGCAGCATGGAGGAAGGAACAAAAAAATAGGGAGCATGACGCCACATAGGCAACCTTTGGAAGCCACCACGGAGGAAGGAAACAACTTCGACCTACCCTGTTTTGAATCCAGCAGTGTCGGCCCAACACGTGACCATATGCGTCAAGATCATGCTAGCAACGAGACTTGCCGAGACTTCGAAGTGTGGCGCCCGGTATCTTTAATTCGAAACGCACTTGTTCGGCGCAGCCCTGTCGGCTCACGCAGGACCTTCGAGAAAGGAACGTCACCGAGGGTACTAAAACGTACTGACGTTTTGATCACGTGTTGGGCCCACACTCTGGGCTTCCCTCGTGCGACGTAATGCTTCCTCCATTTTCGTTTCCTTTCCTCCATGGCTAGCAATAAAAAAAGCAACGCGTCACGCGACAAACCATCTCCATCATTATGGCCTCCTTTGCTCGCCAAACACCGGCAGCCGCAGATACGGGAGTGCGAATGCGGCACCGTTGAGTCTTGCGCAACGCTGCTGAAGGCGGCTCCCTCGAACACGCCACCGCGACCACCTAAGCAACAACCGAGCGGTAACAGGCGTCGCTTCAAAGGGAGCCCCGTGCTGTACGGCTTCGCCGTTTTTTCCCACGCTCACACTAATAGAGGGACGCACGCTTGGGACAGCGGCCCGTCGGCGCCCGTATAATTAATCTCGGACTATTTTAATACGTGCCCGTGGTAGTCCTCCTCCACCCCGCTCTCCCTCCAATTAAGAGAGGGCCGCGTGTGGCTCCCACCCAGCCGCCTCTGTCAGCGCTGCTATCGAGCGGCACCGGCTCGAACCAACCACACGTGGCCCAAACGCTTCCACGTCCGTCTTTTGGTTCTACTTTCCTTACCCCAGGTTTTATTATTCTTTCTTTTTTCAAGCTAGCTTATTCTCTCTCTCTTCTCTGTTTTCACTTCATTTTAAATATTCAAGTTCACCCCCCTTTTTATTTTAATCCTTTTTACTGTGTTGCTTAGAAAGATTTTGGTAGCTTACCTGAGTGCTGGATACCCACGCGTATATCTATCTCGGTACAAATTCGCACCACGCGGTTCAGATTAGTGAGATTTAAAAATTACGCCTTCTCCCACTAAAAACAGCCTTCGCAACAGCGCTCGGGTCGACTTAAAGTTCCCTTCATCAAGGGCACCTTGCCCGATGTTGAGGCGTCCTTGCAAGTGGAGCACACCATGAATTCACTCTGTTGCTGTTAGTCGTCCAAAACTCTTGCAGGAGCTCGCCACGCGAGATCATCGCCCCGCCACGCGGTAGCACGTGGTTTCAACGCGCGTCTGTAGAACCTCGTTGCCCGACGCTATCACGGCATTGCACAGACAGTGTAAGGCGGGGAGACCACAGCTACTTACGTATAAGGCCTAACGCGCTAGCGCGTGCTAGCGCGCTCTGACTAGGGTACAACCAAGGAGGATTTAAAAAAAAATGCTGGAGTGGAAATGATTGCCCAGGAGTGAAGCCGTTCCACTGGCAAGATGGCGGCTGTGGTGGCCATCTTACTAGGGGCATAAAAAAATTATCGCCATTCAGCGAATAAAAACGAAGCGTTTCCCTCGCACGCCCAACAAGTTTAATGTGGGAACTTTTTCTGGTCACATAGTGCTCCAAGTGCGTCTTACAGTTACTAGTTTTCCTTAGTGAGCCTCTAATTGGAGGCAAAGTTCTTTGAAGATTAAGTCATCTATACTCGTTTCTGTGTGTTATTTCGTCGGGAACAACCATCTTTCAACATAGAACTAACGTTGCATTTACACGACATATCAATGTCACTTGATCTTTAAGTAGGCACCATCAGAAAAGAGCATGTTCCCGCCATCTTGGCAGTGGCAAAAGATGGCTTCACTTCTGCTGGCAAGGCATTTCTGGAGCTTCTACTCCAGCAATTTTTTTTAATTCCCCTGGGGTACAACCAGAGTGGGATACAACGTGTTGGCTAATCGGGCGTCCGCAGAATCTCGTTCACCGTCGCCATCACATGATTGCTGGGAGAGAGAGTAAAGGGGAGAGGCCCCGTCGTCTTACCGGGCCCCTTGCACAGGTCGGAACGTGCTAGCGCGTTCTGGCAGTCGTTGGGCCAGCTGTTGCGCGTGTGCAGTGAGGGTGGTTACGCACGCCGGATCGAGCTGCGCCACAAGCTACTTGTCATATAGAAAAGTCCTGTAGCATAGGTTCTAAAATACATACATACCGCATCTGTCTGAGTGTGATATTGAAAAGATAACCTGTTGCAGGAATCAACATGTACATCAGCACGCACGCACGCATGCACACACGCACATACATATACTTACTCACTCAGTCACTCACTCACCAACTCACTCACTCACTGAAACATACGACCACAGAAAAATATTGATTGAGGAAAGGATGGCTCAATCAACGCATGCATAAACCGTCGTTTCTGAAGTCGCAATGGCTGTCCACGTTTCACAAAAAAAAAAAATTGAAAATGATGAAGAAAAAGAACAAGACAATGTGGCTTGGTATTCGGAAAACAAATGCAATCACTATAGATGAAATATTTGGGTCTTCTGCGCGAAGTATAACTAAAGCACCCGAATATACATAATGATGTATACTTTCGGTACACACCATGTAGCGTACATCGCGTATAAGGCTTCGTGATTGCGGTAGCTAGCACTTTGCATATTCTGTCGCTGCCGATGACCCTCGCAAAGTTTGCGCGTCCGGCATCTCTCTAATAGCCCTCAGCACACCACGAACGAGCCGGACCCAGTGAGCCAAGACGTCTACGCACGCCCGCAGACTCACACTCGCAAGCTTCACAAACAATACAGCGCAGTAACAATGTGCTGCGTAGGTGAGTATTGAGACATCTCGCCAAACATCGACTGGCGGACCCACTCAATATGGAAACGTGGAGTAGGCGGGCGTGACGCCATACCAACCCACGACAGTGGCACCGCGAGAACAGACAAGCGCCAACGCCCCGCACTGCTCCGAGGCTCTGACGTCACACACGGACTCCCGATGACACCACGTGACTGTCACATCGAGCGACCTCTCAGAGATGATCAAACCGGCTCTGTCGGCGCTAAACGCGACGAGCGCGATCGGCGACCAGGTAGCTACAACGACGAGTCGGTCGCGTTGTGCCTGCTTTCGTCAGCCACTACGTAGGCGGGAGAGAAGCGCACATTTGTGGAAACAGAGCATAGAGTTTTTAAAAATTAACTATAGAGGGCACTATCGTTCAGCGACAATGGGAATGATGGCTAGTACACACATTTGCCCAGTCTTCATACTTGCGGGCGGCGAATCGTACTTGCGGCTCCGTTTATTGCTGTGTTTCGGTTTTGTTTTGAAAGAAAGATTCAACCCTTTTTGAAAGTCTTAAAAAATAAAATGGGGAACCGCAACCGCTGAACATTTGCTAATACTTGTTTCGTAAGAAAACAGCTCCAAGCCACACGAACACACACGGAGCCAAAGGCAGGCCAGAAGTACGAAGTTTAGACAAATGTGTGTACTATACCATCATTCCCATGCTCGCTGAAGCGCCGTGCGTTGTGGCTCCCATAGACACTAGCGCCAGAGTCGCCTCTAGTAAGTATTGTGGGAAACTCTATGAAACAGAGAACCTTTGCCGGAACGCGTGCGAAGCGGTTAGCCAGCGTGACGTCGTCGGAACCGCAGAGCGTTCTCGAAATAGACGTGAGGCCAGCTCACGAGAATCACGCGCCGCTGTCGCGCCGTGATAGCTCTTGCATTCGGTGAACGGAGCCATTCATCTCAAGTACGCCACTTTGAAGAAAAAAAAATGAAATAGCGAGAGAGGAGATTAGACGAGGCTGCGTTGCCGGGTATCAAATCCAAGTTTCTATACAAACACAAGTCTGCTCAGACATTTTCGCCACTGTGCGCATTCTGTGGTGAACTGGAAACAACAGATCATTTCTTTTTGACCTGCAGGTGGTTTACTACAGTACGAAAAATACATTTAGAAATACCTTTACGTGGTATTTGAATGGATTTAACTATGCCTGTCATTTTGTCTTTTGGAGCCTCTATTTCTGGGTTCTACGATGCGAAGGTATGCGAGGCTGTCAAGGAGTATATCAATGAAACTAATCGGTTGACGAACTAATCGGTGTTAGTATCCTTACGAGTCTACAACAATGTGTACATATAAAAATAGGGGGGAGGGGCGCTCTAGTTTAGCTTAAAAGTTTTTTCGAATAGATATTTGTATTAGATCAAGCAACATGGTTTCCAAGGTAACCTGCAATCTTTCTGTTTTATAATCTCCATTATTCTAAAACTTCATACTATTTAATAAACCACTCAATTCTTCGCCAATCTCCTACAGTGAATATGCGCCACAGTCAACAGGTGAACAAGAACAAAAATAGATGGCAAAAATACAAAGCTGTAGTTTCGCGAGTAGCAGACTAGTTAATAAAATCCGCAAAATATTTCGTCTATCGATCGCTAAACTTTTTCTCTAATTAAATAATCTAGAGCTGTGGGTATATTGGTACACACTATTGTTTCTCGTATTATTTTTATTTCGCGATAAACTATGTAAACTAAAATAAGAGTGAGTGATTGGTTCGCGACAAAAACGTACTTATTTTTCTGATTTCACACCCAATGTTTCATACCCCGAAGCATTAATGCAAAGCAGCCTGGAGGGCACGGATGTTACTCTAACGACTGTCTGAAGTATTCTAAATATTCGCCATTCCGGCTCAAAAAACAACGCGGACAAATAGGATGAGGGCGAATGCGCGATATGTAAAAAGAAATAACGAAAAAAAAATAGACAAAGCCGACATCATACCGAAAAAACGTAGGCCTGCTAACGTTTCGAATATTCTATACGCATGTTAGCACAACGACAAGAAAGCCAGTTTCTTGGTTCTTTTTAGAAGAAAAACATTTCCTTCTTTGCCCCAGTTGGTGCACATATTTTGAAAACGCCGACATAACTACAATAGTTGTTTTAATCTGTACACAGCAAAGACGGTTCGCGAAGTTCCGAAGCTAAGCTCGCTACTGTTCTAAAGTTCAATTATTTTGTTGCAGTTTACAACTTCAAGCGGTCTTAAGAAATCTATATTCTGAAACAACCAGCACGGTAATCGACGTAATTGACAACACTTTTGTCTAGCAGCAGAGAGAATTTTGGATGCAATGATAACGTGTCCGGAAAGTTCTTTACAAAATAGTCTGGTACAGCAACGTTGTAGGCCGAGCACCATAATTAAAAGAAATTAAAATAAAGAGTATGTCCCTTGTGTTGATGGGGACGCACAGCTTGCATCACTGAGTGCGATTAAAGCGAAGGCTTTTGAAAGTCAAGTGTGAAAACATTTGGTCACCCAGCAACCACCCTTTACGCTCATTAGCAGCACAAAAAGCACCGACCACTATTCGGTCCAATAATTGTGTTTGAATCAATAATAATAATAATAATAATAATAATAATAATAATAATAATAACGACGACGACGACGACGATGTTTCGATTGGTGCCTTACGTCACTAAACCACGATATGACTATCAGAAGCTCCATAGTGGGGAGTTCCGTAAATTTGGGCTATGTGGTGTTTTTCAAGTGAACTTACGTATATAGAGAGGTGGGCTTCCAGTATTTCGCCTCCGTCTAAATGTGGGCACGCTGAGTTTTCTTCAATGACATGTTTTAGGACACGCAAGCGCCAACTGGAGCATTTCATCTGACCGAATTAGTTTGGGCAGTGTAGCAGTGGCCATAAGGCAGATCGTGATCAAAAAAAAAAAAACGATCCGGATCGCCCTGATCGCGATTAAAAGTGCCCGCTTGACACCGGTATAACTCACTTGACGTGGTTCGATGCTCGACCATGAATACCCAGAGCAATCACGCATCAGCCCAAGTACACGTGTGTATTCGCATCTCTCCCACACCGAAATGCAGTCGTTCTTATCTGAAATCGAACCCGTGTCCTTGCACTTAGCAGTTCAGCATATCAGTCGCCAATATATGCCACAGTGGGTCGCCCCTGTCGCCCCAGCCTCAAATTACGTTCATTACCGCGCATGCTTTGTCATGTACGTTAAACATCTGCACGGTTGGTCACACGTCGAACTGTTCGTACCAGACACGTCACGGCGGCATGCACTAGTGCGGCTACGCCCCTTACGTAAGCGCTTAAGCGCTGACGAGGCCGTCGCCGCGAACTCGACGTTCTCTCCGTCGCGTTCCAGTCTGAAGAGGCGGCAAGGTGGCCGCACGCTCGAGTGCGCGCGGGTTGTCTCGCGACGTCGGTCAACCTCGACGCGTCCCACGCTAACGAGACTTTGGAATGATTGCCTTCAAACAACGCCGACTAAATTTCAAGGCCGAAAGGCTGCCGCAGTGGCGTCAAAGGGTGAGGGCCCAGTTACGCCGCGAACGCGGCGGAAAGCGAGTGTTTGGTTCACGTTTTAGGAGAACCAACGCTCCCGCTGTCGCAGATGTTGCGGCTGGATCGGGCCGAATAAAAGATGTGGGAAAAAAAGTCTTACTGAGCATGCTCAGTTGGGCAACTGGGCCCCCAACCTCTGACGTCACTGCGGCAGCCTTTCGGCCTTGAAATTTAGTCGGAGTTGCTTCAAATCGGTGCGCATTGCTGACACAGTGACTATCGCTACGTCATCGCGTTTCCTACAGAAGGTCACGCGTCTTCGACGGGTTTGGCTAAGAAACGCAGGTTTTATAGAGCAATCACGCGAATTGTGAAAGAAGGATACAAGCTAGCGAAGGAGAACACGAGTAGCGTGTAGCACGGCATATGCTGCGGGAACGGCGACGCTCGTTATTTCTACAATAACATTACATACAGGCCGCGTTAGCTTATTGTTGATTCTTAAGAGAGAAAGGAAGAGAAAAGTGAGCCCCGTAACTGTCTGCTTCAGTGAGCGACACCTCAACAGTAGCTCACAAGGGATGAAGGTGAGGAGGGATCAAAAGGGTAGGAGTAAAGGTGTAGAGAAGAGGAAGAGACGTGAAGTGGTAAGCTAGAGAAAGCGACAACAAATCGAGGGGATAGGAGAGATAGGAAAGATGGAAACACGGTCACAGGAGTCCGAGCACGGGGCACCACTTGCGAGAGCTCTTGTCGGCGTCAGCAGATGGCGTAGAGCAAGTCCAGTCGGTCAGAACTGCACTGTCGTCGAAGGTCGTCGGCGTCAGGAGGTGACGTAGGGCCAGCCCAGTCGGCCAGTGCTACGCTGACGCCGGAGATCGCGAGGGCACAACCGGTCGGCATGGAATCCAGCAAGCTTATTGGCTTGCTGCTATACGCTCGTACCTGCTTCTCAGCCCAAGGCAGCCAGATTCTGATGAAGGCGGCAAGCAAAAGCATCCGGGTGCTTAGGTTTAGGCGCAAGTTGAGAGATCCTTAAGTGGTGAGCACTATATTACGCCTAACGAGAAAGAACGTGAGCTTGGACCTGTTGGTACTTCATATTAACACCTGCAGAGCACAGAAGGAAAAAGCGACAGCGGGAACACACAGAGCTGCAGGTCCGTGTCGTAACTAAGCGTATTGATTCTTCTGTGCGCGACAGGTGTGAATCATACTATACGGCGTGGCTTATAGTCACATCGAGGTTTCGAAACGTCAAAGCCCAGCGATAAAGAGAGAGAGAGAGAGAGAGAGAGAAAGTAACAACAAAAACTCATTTTCTAGCATCCCTTTCTCGGGAAGAGAGCTCGCGTAGGCTGAGCGGACATGCCAATAATCGGAAAATGGGCACAACAATAGTCGGTGTAATGAATAAATAAGACGCTCTAAGACGCACATAAACGTTTGTTTATCGCTATACGAGAGAGAACGGTGAAATAAAGAAAAGGTATAGGAATGGTAAAGCGGAAAATGGGTTTGCTATACCTTACCTTGCGCTGGAAGCGACTATATAAATAATAGAAACGGAGCACGCACACGCACACAGTTGCTCCTGTTTGTAGCACAAGATGATGCTTATCAGTAAGTACTATAGTCGTTCATCTCGAATACGACGTATCTATAGTTGAGTGAAACGCATCAAGGTATACATTAAGCTAAAGGTGTCGTTGCACGCTTCACTTAATTGCAGCGTACGCAAAGTAATTTTCACAGCTGTACGCATATTCACCGTGCGCCCAACTAAAAGTGTCTAATAACTACAAACGCACATACGTATAGCCCATTCTTGCTACGTCGAAAAAATTGTTTGGCATTCCAAAATGATTTTATTGCGTAAATACTAGAGAACGAAGCGGAGCATCAGCACGCTTGTTAGGTTAGTAGAAACGGGGCTACACAGAAGCCCATAAAAGTAACATATGTGCTAGGCTAAAATACTACTACTACTACTATTACTACTACTACTGTACTACTACTACTACTACCAATAATAATAATAATAATAATAATAATAATAATAATAATAATAATAATAATAATAATAATAATAATAATAATAATAATAATAATAATAATAATAACAACAATAATAATAATAATAATAATAATAATAATTTCTTAATGTTCAACGCCTGAACACAATGATGTGATTATGAGGGACGCTGTAGTGGAGAGCTCTGGAAATTTCAACCATCTGGTGTTTTTGCACATGAACCTAAATTTGAGTACTAGAGCCTCGAGCATTTGATTTTGCTTCGACCGAAATGCGGCCATCGCGGCCGGTATCCGATCCCGCGCCCTTCCTTTCATCAGTGAAGCACCCCGACCACTATAGACCACCGTGGCGGATTCAAAATGACACCATCCGTAGTAAATTTTAAAATAATCAACATGAAATTTGACAGAAAAAAAAGCTTCCTTCGTGTATAAGGCGGTGCCCAAATCTGTTCCGAATTACGAACGTTGCATAAGCGTTACTCGAGCTATACCCGCTCGAAATTTTCGAGCTACGTCCGTTCGAAATTCATCATCTCGGGCGACCTAATTAACGTCCTCCGCAAACCCCACCGCAGAGGAGCCATCCGGCCTCATCAGCGAGAAGCCGCGTCGGCCTCCGCCGTATAGCCGCAACGGGGTCGATATGTCATATAATCTCAGTAGGGCTGCTGCAACTTCATATATATGCTCTGCGCAAGAGGTTTGCCGCGATCCACTCATCTGGAAAGCAGATACCACACCGATTGCAGAGTGGCCAGTCAACTCGTTATGCTGGCGGACACTTTTTGCGCAACACCTGTCGACATTCGGTTAGCGCTCTTCCTGCATTCTACGTGTGCGCTTGTGGGGAGATTTGGATAACCACCGTCTTGTCGGCGGTAAGCGTGTTATAATGGCTGATAGGCTTTTTTGTTGTTGTTCATAACTTGCTTAACTTCGCCTTGGCATTGCGGCAGCATTTTGAAGATTGTACTTGGTTCCACTGTTGTTAGCCGCCTTAAAAGATAGCACGTGCTATCTTCCTGCTTAACATGATAACGGTTCAAAGGGAATTGATTGGTAGGCGGGGTACTTGGTGAAACACAAACTAATTAAACCAACAAAAATGAAACCAGCGAAGTTATAGGGGACGAACGTTATTTTTAGCTTTTAACTGTGTAGTGAACTAATCCTGCGAGTGTTAGCCAGCGCCGCTCACAGCCATGGCGGCGAGTGCAGGACACTTTCTTCTGCCAGCATCTTGCCAGAATTTTTACCGGTGTTTCATTTACGAGCGAGAGTGTGTTAAGCCAACAGTACAAGAAAAACAGGTAAAAATCATATAAGCCACCCCACAGCTTCACTTAGCGGAAGTGCAAATATGTATCTCAATAACAAGTTTCGATGTTCTGTTTCGGCTGTCGATATATATGGCACGCTGTGGTTCTTCGTTGCGTGTACAGTCTCGTGTGATAGTAATATCAAGCTTTAGCTAATACTTAGAAGAGCTAAACAGAAAAAGACAAGCAGAAAAACCAGTCCTACCAAACAATCAGGGCCGTGTTTTGCCTCGTTTTGGTGTAAATACGATGTTAATAATTGCGCATTGTATCAGCTGACGTGGTCGAAAATATGGGAATCTCGCAGGGAGGCTTTTACGTTTAGCCGTCGTCGCTCTTCCTTTCCTGTTTCTTACGAATAAAGCGACATCGGACATTACACTCGGCGTCTTTTCTCGTGCAAACTTTTTTTTTCGTGTGCTGTCCAGCTTTTCTTTTGGAAGAGCAGTGACATAATGAATGAAAACAAATCATCCTTCAGTGAGAGCATACTGGTCTCCATTGTAAGCAATATTCACCAATCGCTGTTTTCTTACGACTTACAGTCGAATAACTATAATCACACCGCCTCTTATCAACATTAAGCGCGGGTCGTCAGCCTCCATTTCCTACAGCACTTTCGTTATCAAGCTCGCGACATCAAAGTTATTATAACAGGCAAGAGAACTTTGTCTTTTAGTTCTCATAAATATCGTGTCTAACAACCATAAACGAGCCCTTAAGTTACACTTCTTTCCTTCGCCCTACCAAAGCAACAAATTGATGCTAGCTTCCACTGTAAGGGAGGAGAAGGGACCTTATACCTACATGTGCCTCTTTTTGAATGGTCCTCGATTGGCACCTATATTACAATGAAGATGCAAGTTTACTCTTTTTTAGGGGCGAAGCTCCTTAAAGCGGCCCCCGTTCGCCCCTCGTCGTAGTTTTAGTGCATAACCAGTCTTACGTTTTGACCTGCAAGTTGGTGCCGGTGGGAGATTTTTCCTGTGCGTTGGTGAACAATAAAAAGATTCGCAGCGTGCGCGTTAACTAAAAGCCGAATTTTCCAGTCTCTCATTCCCCATAAGCAGCCATTGGCACGTACATTGAGCACTATCTGACAAGAAAGGATTGCTACGTTATACTCGCTGGGCGTAACCTCCTTGGTTTTAGAAAGGTTTAGCGAGCGTTGGGCCACAGTGCCATGAATACAGTGAACTGGTATATACCATGAACTCGAGGTGGTTAAAGGTGGGAAGTATACAGGAAGCGCAAGCCGTAAAAAGTGTGCGTGTGCCACCTCTCGTTTAGTCCTAGGAATGTTCGCTGGACGGCGGTGCTTCTATATGCGGAATATATGATGAAAAGATGCGAGATGGTGGTACTTTGAGTGTTGACTAGATGGACGAACGGACACACAGACAGATGCATGGACGGACGCACGGATGGCTGCACGGACGGATGAACGCATGGACGAATGGACGCATAGATGGACGCAGGGGCGGGTGCATGGACGAACGCAGGGACGGACGTATGGACGGCTGTGCGGACACACGAGCTTCTGTATGGGCAATATATGATGAAAAGATGCGAGATGGTGGTATTTGGAGTGTTGAATAGATGGACGAACGGAGGCACAGACAGATGCATTGATGGACGCATAAACGGACGCAAGGGCGGATGCATGGACGAACGCAGGTACAGACGCACGCACGGGCGGGCGGATGGACGCATGGACGGTCACACAGACAGACTCAAGGACGGACAGATCTTCACCCCACTCTCTATCATTGACCCCGTGTATATGCTGCCATTTTTTATTGTGTAGTCGAGTCACCCACGGTTCAGTGAAAAGGGCATAATGATCTGCAAAAGGTCGTTTCCATCATCCCTACCAAGATAGCGAAGAGCATTGAGGAAGTAAATGTAGCCGACTGCGGCTGTACTGCCAATACGGCTCCAATTCTAGGCGCAGACTGCGACTATGTTTATGTCGCTAAGAGCGGTAAGTTTGAAAGGCAACATGAATGACGCCAGGAAGAATAACGCAGTATCTAACGCGATTACGGAACACGAGGCTACATCTAATCACAACATTGACGGGGCAAAGACAACCGTACTCGCAAAAGGAAAGAAACTGGTGTTTGCACCGATATCTGGAATTCCTTCCTATCCAGACTACGAAAAAAAATGTTGAACAGGAATTATGTTACTCTGTCACCAGCACACGCCAGGTGTCTCAGCAGCATTCTAAAATGAACATATGCCTGCTTCGCTGAGCCTCTTTAGTGTGAACAATGGCATATCGTATGGTGGCCGAAACGTCATTTTAATGCTCTAAACTTTACATTTCAGTCGGCGTTCTATTTCATTTGTTCTTTATGGCTCCTATACAACTCATATGGCTGCCAAGTTGAGAGGACAGAGGGCCCATTCCTGAATCGAGAACACCAGTCGTATTTAATATTAGGTGCAACTGGGAGAGGTCAACGCGGAAATCTCCTCCTCCGGCCGGTGTCATAATGTGAACCAGATATCAAAACTGCAGAACCGGGGCAGCCCTGTTTAATGTGAAACACAACGCGGGTGCTGTGTTGTGTGGACTGATTCGTGTCCCGTACCTGCGCTGTTTAGACTGCTATGAAACAAGCATGTTGTGGAGCGTGCGCGTAAACATGTTCATCAGCAGAAACGTGGGTTCCTGAGGGCTATGGCTGTCATACATCCACGCAGAGTGTTTCTGAAAAAGTTGTTCAACACGGAGTGTCACTGGAGCGAACGTTTTGACAGGCGTACTTGTTTTGTTCAAGGTCACGATATGTGCCGCCAAGAAAAAGACAAGTAATCTTGCCGGAAGGCTGGTTCCACCGACACCCCGCGTTGAAGAATTTTTCATCTCTTCATCCTTCTATTATCGTCTCAACTATAGTACTTATTTTGGTTATGTTGAATGTTGTAGCTTTTTTTTTCGCAACCTCATGGCCTTCCACACAGAGGTAGAACACAGAGTAGACGCCAGAACTTCCCAATATTGTGCAAGAGTAATGCGTAGATAACGAAGGCAGGGTTACTTTACTTCTGTAAAAAATGTATACTACTTCTGTGCAGGATATACTTGTACACGCCGCGACGCGTTCAGATTCACAAGACACGGTTAAAATTGACCAAACTTTTCCATGTACACACGAAATGTAACAAACGTTATTCAATAGTATCCCCGTAGAATGCCCTCAAATGAACAGGTATCACACATTTCAATGATGCTGCGATACGTATACTAACATAGCGAAAAACTTTGCAAAGGCATGTAAGAAGATACATGTCCAAAACCTATTTGCAGCGAGTGTAGCCGTCGAGATAAGAATAATTTCGCACTTACGAAAAAAAAAACTATATACGCACCAACACGTAGGTGCGACAAACAGGCGAGCCCCTTATAAAAAACTGATCGAGTGCGGCTTGACATAAAGTTTGTATCGCGTATGCTGCAAAACGAACGATGCCTGTTTCAGCACCCACTCTGTCAACAAAGAACGAGCAGAGGAAGATATTGTTTGCGCTCCCGGCGGAATTCCATCTCCCGGCACGGAGAGATGCGGGCTGTATCGCGCGCATGCGCAAACGAGGACAAGCGTGTGATGTGTATGCCCCGTTTTTTACCATGTCTCCGGCGCAGCGTTGACAGGAATGCGGGCTGCAAGCCTCGATCGCATCGAGCGCGACAGTTCTCGTGTACGACGGGAAAGTCCGAAGTTTTCAAAACTGAGAGCATGCAAACAGTCCCGATATATCGAAAAGAATCCTTGTATATAAAGCATACAGAAGAATGCGCAGCGTGCCGTAGAGATTGTCAGTATGAGAACCTTTCTGAAATATGAAATCGACTGTTTTCCCGTTCAAACTACTATGAATTGAGGTTCGCGATGATACCAGTGGCGGGCCCGCAGGCCTGTGAAGCGTTTGGATTTTGCGAATATTTTCACTTGCTTAGTTTTAATCTGAAATCTCTTTGTTCGTCTAAGTTTGTTTGTCTATCAGTATTTGCGGGATACAGTGTCTTTGTGAATGCTTTTTTTCACAGGCTAACCCCTAGATGTTTGCACACCAGATTTTTTTTATATATCCCGAAAAGATTTCGTGTAATAACACTGTGTATGCAGCAGGAATAGGTGCATTCATTGCCCAACGAATACACAGGCACAAGTGTTTATGGACCCGCCTCGGTGATGTAGTAGTTGTGGAACTCGACTGCTGAACCGCAGGTCGCAGGATCGAGTCCTGGCCGCGGCGACTGCATTTTCGCTGGAAGCGAAAATTATCGAAGTCCATGTGCTTAGATCTAGGTGCATGTTAAAAAATCCCAAATGGCCGAAATTTCCGAAGCCCTTCGCAAGGGCATCTCTCATAATCATAACGTGGTTATCAGTTATGTACAAGTGCTTACGCATGAGGAAAATCCAACGAGTCGTGTACGGTAGTTTGCACTGTCGTCATAGTGACCACTATGCTGAGGTGTCAGCACGTCGAAAAGCTGCATACTCAATCAACGTCACAACACTCCAGCCCGTGATACAAAGCAATAGTTTTGGAAAAAAAAAAAAACAACGGCCACCCGGCTAGTGCAAAACGATGCACATGTGATCATAGAGTTTTCTAAAATTAACCAGAGGGGACTCTGGCGCTACGATCGTTCAACGACCATGGGAATGATGAGCAGTACACACATTCGCCCAGTCTTCATACTTGCGGGTGGCGAATCGTACTTGCGGCTTCGTTTATTGCTGTGTTTCGGTTTTGTTTTGAAAGAAAGATTCAACCCTTTTGAACTTCGTGACCCGATTTGGAAAGGCAAGTTTAAGAGAATAAGATGGTGGAGCGCAACTGCTGAACATTTGCTAATATTTGTTTCGTAAAAAAAAAACAGTCCCAAGCCACACGAACACACACGGAGCCAAAAGCAGGCCAGAAGTACGAATATTAGACAAATGTGTGTACTACCCATTGTTCCCATGCTCGCTGAAGCGCCGTGTGTTGCAGCTCCCGTAGACACTAGCGCCAGAGTTCCTTCTAGTGTATATTAGGAAACTCTATGCATGTGATGGTACTGTGAACTGACGTCAACGCGGCCGCCATTTTTAAGTACTAGCAAGGGCGGAAGCTACTTCGATGATGGCACATACGTGCAGCCCATCTACAAACAGTCGACGCGCTTGAACTACATGAGTGGCTGATGTCGCAAACCTCTTCGCGTGTAAGTTCAGGCAGACAATGGTTGGTTGTCTTCGCTAATAATGCGCCAGACGTCATGAGTGGGCAGCAATTTCCTATGAGGAGTCATTCTGCTCGTGCTCCTGTTTGCATCTTTGACTACGAAAACAGCTTGGACTTGTTGGTACACAACGACGCTGCAATAGCGGAAAGGTAGCATAACGACAGTGGAGGTTAGACAAGGCAAGGGTTATAACTTTGAAAATTTATTTGAAGCAAGAACAAATATACAGGCATGAATTGGTAATGGGCGCACACGCCACAAAATAGTGAAGATTCAGGAAATACCTTAATTTTAAACGCAAGCAATTTACTCGAAACCCATCCAATTAAAAGAAAGTGCAATTAGCGAAAATTATGACTGACGCAAGACAAGACAGACTATAGGACAACCTTCATTCACCATAATTTCACTTACTATAATGCTGAACTGCAAAGTTTAGTGGGATTGAGCATTAACGAACACATGCTGAATACACGCTTTAGTAATTCCAGGCTAAAGGTAACGTCCACTGGCGTAGCCTAATGAAACAGGGGAGGTGTGTGTGGGGGGAGGGGGGGTGTCAAGTATAGCAATCTTTCAATTTCGGATGTGTATAGATACACACAGGCCTACAAACGCACACACGAACATACAAAAAGTATAATTGACCACCCCTCCCTGAAGAAGAAAGTTTCCGGCAACGCTCTCCTGTTGTTCATTTTTTTACAACACACTGTAACTTTGGCTGAGCTGCGTGCTACTAAAAGAACAACGCGAAGTTGGCTGTTTGCGCATTGCTGCACTGTAACGGGTGCCGCCACGTCAGCTACATACATGCATAAATGCTGACACGCAATGCCGCCGCTTGTTCAGTCTGCGCACGCCTCAGTGCGTGAGCAAATTGCGGCGGGTCGAGCACACTCACCGATAATGTGAAAGCAAAAAAAAAAGGAATAGCTCAGCGGCTTCTCGGTGAATAGAAATTTACCGCCGCTTGATTTTCAAGCCGACCTCGAGTTTTTGTTCTATTTAGGCAAACCTTCTTTCTTTTTTATTTGTGGACACAAGAATCGTATTCATCTTTACCATACGCTCAATAGAAATGCCGACTTGAAGTCGGCAGCACAAGGATTCTCACTCGCGCAAGACAATTGTCTTTACACAATTCTGTGATTTTTTAATGCAATTACCGTGCTCCGGCTAACTAAGGCCCTTTATCTTTCTATTACCGTCTGCGTTCAGCGATCTCTCCAAAAAGACAGTGTTCGTTGCGTCACGAGGTCACAAGTGTGAACGAAAAGAAAATAAAGGAATATTTCAGGACTTACGAAAGAAAAGGCTCCTAGTACGGATAGCCACGAAGCAAGCAGGTTGATGCGATTCGTCGAGACAAAGCAAACACGCCGTCACTCGCATACCACGTTCGGTTTCGAGTTTTATGTATTAACGTAACATATGGTGCAGCAATGCATAAAAGGTGCCTGGCGTGACGTGCACACTTCCCCCCCCCCCCCCCCACACACACACTGCCTGTCATTTTCGCCTAGAGTGTGCGTTGCGAAACGGTTACAACGAAAGTGACGCAGGGTCGGATCGCGTTGGAGTGGCGCTGGTAACAAATGGAACCGCTCTAGCCCCGCGCAAATGACGTCCCTTGCAGTGGACAAAAGTATTGCACACCACATCGTGTTCTCCGCGTGCTGCCATAGCCTTTGCATCTATCTTGCTTGGAAAAAAAGAAAGAAAGAAAGAAAAAAAGAAAGAAAGAAAGAAAAAAAGAAAGAAAGAAAGAAAGAAAGAAAGAAAGAAAGAAAGAAAGAAAGAAAGAAAGAAAGAAAGAAAGAAAGAAAGAAAGAAAGAAAGAAAGAAAGAAAGAAAGAAAGAAAGAAAGAAAGAAAGAAAGAAATGTCACTACGAACATCACCGAATCCTTTCGGCAATGGTGAAATTGTGCTGTCATTCCGTGCGAGCAATGTGGGTATTGGTTTTTCGCCATGCGAAGCAATATGTGACTCGAGAAGCAAAAGAGGGCAGCCCCAGAGCTCTCCCCTCGGACTGGGACCCGATTCCGAAGGCGTCCATGAACGGGAGAATAAAACAGAACAAAGTTGCAAAAACATTTGCTTCGAAGAAGGAAACAAGAAAAACGAATTTCAGATTTTTTTTTTATTTTTTGAGCCGAACAGAAAGTACGGACAACGTTGAAATAACATTGCGGCTAGAATAGGAAGTGAAGGGCAGCCTGTCTACCCATTTGTCCTTGAGAAGACGAAGAATGACGGGTCTTTCCAAGCTTAAGAAAAGTCACAAAAGATGCCAGTGCTTTCGGGGAGAAGAAAGGCCGTCGCAGCCTTCAAAATTGGACCGCACATACAAGTGAAACAAGCTCGTAAAACTTCATCCGCGACGTTACGCACGGGAAAACAAAAAGGAAAAGAAACAATGAAATAAGAGTTAGCGTAGACGTTTTAAGAGCAGCGACACGGATTGAATTGTGTGGGTGTCTCTTAGCGTACCTCGATATCCGCCCCTTCGAAGTACCAAAGAACGCATTGAAGCTAAGTAAGATTAATTGCGATGCAATGCAACTTCCCTGCGTAATACTACATGACCGATGTATTGAACCAAGAGTCATTAATAGCGTCTTCTGGACTGCTTTTCTATGATAATGCTGATGCAGCTGTTTTTGTGGCGACCAATCTGGCATATCCCTCAAGTACCAGCACCAGTATATCAAACCCTAATGACTGCAACGAAAGGAAAAAAATTGCATGCTGGATCACATTTTTCCAACATAACGTGAGTAGTTGAAAGCAGAAGAGAAATAATAAAAAAAACAGTGCTTGAAAGTCTCGATCGTGCTTACCACTCCGTGTTCCGCTTGATTACTATACCTTTAATTACACTTTAAAGAGAACTTTTCAACCAACTCATCTGTGCAGCAGAGGAACTCCTTTTCTAATTGCCCTTTGAATTACTTTTTTCTCCACCAACTCCGCTGCCCAACAGGCGAACTATCGACAACTTCGGTTTTACTTCCTAGGACAATGTATAATGAATAATCAGGCTCTGTAATTTATTCCTAGTACTGAAAAAGATTCTCGCCCACTGAGAAGAAGAAACCTTCAGCTGATAGGAGATGTAAATTTTTGAGAAAAATATAAGAATGCCACTGATAGTCCTTGCGCATAGTGTTGAAGAAAACAAAACCAAAAAAACTAGGACACTGTATCAGTTTGCGCATGTACTTCGCCGAGATGTAAAAGAATTTCATAGTTCCTTTTGATTTGCTTTCGTTTGAAGTGAACAAAGCTGTTCACTTTAAACGAAAAGAAAGAAAATGTCAATTGCCTAAGCAAACTGAATTTAAGCACTCATCTGCGTTGTAGTAGAAGTGAAATACAAAAAAATAGAATAAGAGGAGAGCGCGATTACTCTAAATTTCAAATACGAATAAATCATTGTGATTCCATTCACACGCAATAACTGATCTAACAGCTCGAACTTTTCGGATAAGACAACAAGACAACGTCAATAACGATAGCAAGAAACGTTTTTTTTTTTCTAATTTACAGCAGAAATATTTTTATTGGCATTTCAAAAACACTCTGCAGCCTATTGACATAAAAAAAAACCTAACCGAACACAAACCGACGAAGGTTACACCGCTCCTCCTAAGTAGCTTTTCTTTTGTTAAAAAAGCGTGTCAATATCTAGCTTACTCACAAATTTAGTGCGTTGAAATAGATAGAGTGATTATTGGCAGGCCCCTTCGAAGATCTTCGTCTCGCACTACTTGCACATCGTGACGAACTGTTCCTTTGCGAGTAACAAGGTCTGCAGTCGAGGCCAGTTGCATGGTTATGCGCCGTATCGTATGCTCTTTGTGTGCTTTGTGTCCATTATCAACGAAGGTGCGTGGAGTGCAGCGAATAGGATGACGTGGACAAGGGCGGACAAGCGACTGGGTATGTAGTCCTCTTGGCGCATTCGGCGCGCGAGGCTTACTGCTGTTTGCCGTTCACGTGTTTCCTTCCATAGTTCGGTAATCGGGTGCACTCCATTTGTGTGGAATGTACTCTCTCTTTTTCGCCCGTGGACAACCCGTTCACATCAAGTGCGTAAGTCGAGAATAGTGGGATGTGTAACTTCCTGTGTGCCATGCTTCAGTACTTTCTTTGTGTGTTAGATCGTCATTACGGTACTTTTTTGTCGCGGTGCTTCCTTGTTTGATTTTGATTTTTTATATTGTGTAAGCGTTGTCATTTACACGTTGTCATCGAGTGTTGTACGCATGTACTGAATGTAATTTGTTTTTCACGTTTCAATTGTATTTTTTGTCTTCTAAACCCACTCCCCTCTATAATTCTGTATGCCCTGAGGGTACAATAAATAAATAAATAAATAAATAAATATATGAATAAATAAATAAATAAATAAATAGCAACGCTAAAGGTTCTTGCACACGTACGCACACATGCTGACAGGATGCCCAATCCGCAAACTGGGCGCTTCATTTAACGTGCATGTCGTGGTCTTCGTTATGGTCTAGCACTCTATGTTTGTCTTCGCCTTCTTTTTCCACACGACACGGTTGCGAACTATATATTGCGATCTGATTGCTTTCTACATTTCTGTATAATATCCTCTCATTCGTTTCCATTAATTCCCGAAACAGTGAAACAAGTTAGCAATATGATACAATAAAAAAACGTTGTCGCCGCATTCAGTCTACTGAAACAGGACTTTTTAAATGAAGATTAGTGGTAGGAAAATCCAATCAGTGCTCGTCCGTACGCGAGCCGGTTAGTGTATCGCGAGGCTCATTCACTCGAAGGCCATTCGCCTTCGCGGCACAGTCCAATCCGTTTGATGCGTCGACGTGCAGCAGCGGCGTCGTCCGAAGCAGTATTGCGCTTCTCTCACGAACGGGAGGCCGAGCACGTACGACCTCTGAAGTCCAGTGGCAAGTAAAGAGAGACCTGGCAGCTGAAAGCCACACGATGGACTCTTCGTAAAGTGGACGCCCACATCAAAACTGGGGTGTCTTGCGGAGTCCTTGGTTTAACGCCCATTAGCTATGTTTTTTTGTTGTTGTTGTTGTTGTTGTCGCTGTTGTTGTTTACGCTTTCTTCTTCCTCTTTCTTTTTCTTGCGCGTGTGTGTTTGTGGGCCCGGGACATTTTCAACCGCAGTGGTCCACGAAGCTGGACAGAGGTAATCTCGGTGAAAGTCGTCTCCCTTGGAAGTGATCTAATTCTACGAATTCTGCGAGTCATTTTCGTTTACTGTCGTTTCGCTGTTTGATTTGTTTTTTGTTTTTTTTACTTCAGTTCAGACGCTACTCAGGCCTCGGTGCGGCACATTTTCCTCGCCTCGCGCTCTGCCGTCAGGCCACCATCGACCCAGACATTTTACCTTCTTCAAGTACAAGACACGGGTTCCCTTATTTTGCTTTGCCTCTCGCTTTAAGCGCTGGTGTCATCTCCGTGCTTCTAAGCTTGCGCACGTGTATAGCGACCAAATGAAAGTGGTAGTTTGTCGACTTTCCGTACGTGATGTTAGATAAACACACAATCGGAATTTCCGCAGTTCGGGTGTTCGCCCTGAAAACATGTTCATTATTATTTAAAGAAAAGCTGTTCATCTTTCCCCTTTCCGATATGTCGGCATACTGCATTCGCAACATTACTCTGTATCTAATGGGAAAACTCGCAGGGACCCTCGCGGTTTCAGCTAAGACGACTAGTAGGCGAAATCCCAATTTTCCTTTTCGGTCGATGTAAAAGGGAGCAGGAAACACGAACCGTGACCTCACGTGCCAATGCAAAGCGCCGTCTTCACTTTCTTCTCTTGAGGTCACGCACCCTCCTGTTCTGTTTGCCGCCCGCAAGAGGGCGTTACAACGGCCATCATGCGGTATTACGCCACATGGTGTCACACCAAATCTGGTGACGTCGTGATGACGTCCCTATATGTGACGTAATGATGGCGTGAAGTCATCGCGGGATGATGAATTTTCGCGGGATGCTCACCGACAGCCAAATTTCCCGTTTGATGAAGCGTCGAAGATTTTCGCTTTAAAAACTACGCATAAATGTTCAACGGTACCAAATGGATAATGTCCTTACTTTCCTCTCCCCAATTCGCGATTTACATGTTGCCGTGTTGCCTCACAAGTCCAAGTTCACGAATTTTCTTACTAAAATCAACAGCCTCACATAGTGACGAGTACGTATAAGCGACTTCTTTAAACGCCTATGTTGTTGGATATTGTGTTGCAAGACGGCAGCACCACAGGCGTGAGCAGGATTTTTCATTAGTGACAGCCAACTTTCGCGACAGCAACCCCTCTCCCCAAACAACACATGCCCCCCCCCCCCCTTTTCTCCCAGCCACATACGTACACTCACATACACCCCTCCTCATTGATTAATTTATTTGTGGGGTTTAACGTCCCAAAACCACCATATGATTATGAGAGACGCCGTAGTGGAGGGCTCCGGAAATTTAGATCACCTGGGGTTCTTTAAAGTGCACCCAAATCTGAGTACACGGGCCTACAACATTTCCGCCTCCATCGGAAATGCAGCCGCTACAGCCGGGATTCGATCCCGCGACCTGCGGGTCAGCCGACGAGTACCTTAACCACTAGACCACCGTGGCGGGGCACCCCTTCTCATTGGTCGACACCAAGAGAAAGAACATGCTTCGTGGTGGATGCAAACATGAAAACTATGTTAAACGTGTTTGTGGAAAAGGCCTGCCTTCGGTGCCCGTCTTTTCGGTGGTAAATGTGGGCGGTCAACAGTTCTTCTTAGAACGCAAAATTAGAGACACTCAGCCGCTATTATTGGTGACTATATACCGGCATGAGTATAACGCTGATTTTTAAACATCTATGACACAGAATGTGTGGGGTCTAGGAACTAAAGGAGGAGGGTGTACTCTCTCCATGTTTAAGATCAATGTTACGGCCGCACCTTGCTCTCGATTATGCCATTGGAAGCTTGTGATCTAGATATACTACGCGGTATAAAACGCGGACGGGAAAAAGACAAGGACAAGCGCAGACTATCAACTAAAAGTCTATTCATGTCGCATCGCATTTATATATGGAAACCAGTAAAAAAGAAGAAAGGAAGGAAGGAAAGTAGCAATTGAACAAACGGCAAACTTGATATACCCGAAGCACGAGGCAGAATATCAGATACATTACACACATGCGCCATTTGCCAGATACTGAAGCTCCTTACCTAGGAAGGCAACCGATGGTTTGCTCACGCAGTTGTCAGGTTAATTCTTGAGCCATTATCTCTGCTTCGATAATCGTGCGCGTGTGACCATCTGTGTGCCTGTCCAATATAACTGTATTTTCAAACAGCGCATGACAACCACACCTGCTGACATGCTGATCCAAGAAGCCTTCATTGTCATAGCGAACATTGCGTGCGTGTTCACGCAGGCGCTGGTTGAGGCACCTCTCAGCCTGGCCAATGTAGCACGCACCACATGATAGCGAAATCCTGTATACCTCGATCATGTATCACCAACTGACCCAATCCTCCACTTTGCGTAGCTGGTGAATTTAGAATTTGCGCGCAAACCAGGGCGAATCGGAAAACAAGAGATGCGACAAATACTGACGCTGTATAGCAGCACCAGCGCTCGTTTATTTTTCCTGGTCCGTCCTGGTTTGCGCTGAAGTTTTCCCCTTTGCGTACCAAATATATGCTCGACAGAAGTGTTATCGTATATAGCTTGTGAAACCCGCACTTTGAGCAGAATGCTCAGGCTGTAGAAGACGACTTCTGACTGGATTTCCACCGTAGGGACCAACCGACCCTTTTGACAACTTTTTGAATTCATAACCGTCTACGTTGCACAAACGCGAAATACGTATACTCTCATTGCTGCAATGACCTACACAAAACTTCCGTGGTGCGCACTTCAGCACATTCAGCGTGATAGTGCGGAATGGGCTCCATGTACCGCCAGCTATACATTCATATAGCCCGGCCAACAAAGCCCACCTTCGGCAGACGGTGCGATTTCGCGCGCGGCACGGGACACAAAGGAGGAGGATATATCTCGGTGGACACGCGCTATTGTTATTCGGTGCTCAGACCGGAAATTAACTAGCGATCACTTCACACCAATATGCGAACTCAGGTGCAGTGATGTTAGGACGAATGGAGGGTGTTCGTATCCCGGCTGCGGCGGCTGCATTTCCGACGGAGGCGGAAATGTTGTAGGCCCGTCTGCTCAGATTTGGGTGCACGTTAAAGAACTCCCAGGTGGTCGAAATTTCCGGAGCCCTCCACTACGGTGTCTCTCATAATCACATGGTGGTTTTGGGACGTCAAACCCCACATATCAATCAATTAGGACGAATGGAGGCACAATAACCATTTCGCTCAGTAGAGTGGCAGGATTGATGACAGCGGCACACAATCGAAAGCAGCGGTCATGCTATCCTAGCGGACAACAAAGACCCTTATCGAGAGCACCGAGCCAACTAGAATTATTCAGCTGTGCTTCTGAATGAACCAACTTTCCTTCCTGTCGACAAGCTATGCGAGTAGCCAATGAGCTCCATTTAAGCGCTTATGAGGTTGTCTAACGTTGTAAGCGAAATTTTGACGGATAAGAACCGCTTACTCAATTTTCGGTCATAAAGGTTACGATTAAGTCGTCAAATTACAGGTGTCCAGAATGATAATAAACAATCTGCAGCAGTGATTTTATGATTAGTTTTCCTCCACCATGAATTTTTTTACCCGAAAATAAGCTTTTATCACCTCACCCTTCTTCCTTGGGTGATACCGGGCATCACTCGGGAAACTGTTTCAAAATAAAGGTTCATTTCTCTTCTTCTCCCACCTGGTAAGCACCTGCACGCAGCTGCGACAACCGATCATGGCGCACCAAAAATTTCAACGTTTTAAGCTTTCAACTTGGCTTCCATCGGGTATAACTCATGGCAGTTATTCATTAAGGTACACCATACCTTATAACGAAGTGATTTATTGTTATGACAATCGATCGCTTCCTGCAACCCTACAAACCAAAAGAGAGAGAGGGCGATAAATGAAGGGGAAAGGCAGGCAGGTCAACCGTAATTGTGGGAAAAAGTGAAATAATAGATAAGATAGAAAAAGAAGAACAATAAGAACAAATGAACACTTACTGACAACGCATTGCATAAGAACACGTGCGAGTACCTATAATTCCCAATGTTCATGAAGTCCGGTCCACTTTTAAAAGCCCAAAAAGGATTTCACGGTTTGAACAGTGCATGTAAGTGTATACGGTCCGATCTTGGCTCCATCCCACATACGTATGCCATTATTCAAATAAAGGGTGTGTGTCTGTGAAATAATTGTGAAATGAATGGGGTACATAAAATCAAATTTTAGAACGCTGGTTTCGCAAGGTTAATTTCAGCAGTATACTATACGTCTAGAACACAACGTGGCCAGTGATTCGGGTTACTACGGTTTGTTAATGATCCCTTGCGAAGCTTTTCCACAAGCTCGACAGTTGAGATCCAGATGAAATTACTGATGTTTCAATGGCGTTAGCAGCAATGTTCGCTTTGTGGAGGCAGCCTTGCCACGAAGGACTCGCGGTGCACATTATTACGGACTCATGTCTTGTGAGAAACGACGCAGGCGTCCGCCTCCCGTGCAGCCATTTGTCTCGATTCCTCGGGTGACACCCGCTGATATACGGGGCCAGAGCGAGACACCCTGCATATTTCTGCCGCCACTAATGGAAAATACGGGCCACATTACTCAAGCGCCTCCGACGTCGACACCACTGCGCCAACGCCGGGGACCCCTAAGGATTGCTCATAATGGCCGGAGAGGATGTAGTATAGTGTGCGCCGTATACCATGACCTCGGTGATCATGTTGCTGCACGGTGCCGATGCGACGTGAACGCAACGTGCACCGTAGTCCTCATGTTATTATTATTTATTTATTTACAAATACTGCTGGCCAGAGGCCAAAGCAGGAGGGGCAAGATAATACAGTTGTCATACATATTTCAAAACATCAACAATAAAGAGAGTAAAAAGTGGAAAGCGTGACTTATTCATACAAAAGCAACAAAAGGAAAGCGTGGGGAGGGAAAAGAGGAAATAGTTGGAATAGTTAAATAAACAACTTCAAATTTCAGCGTAAATAAGATCGGGAGAGTGTAAACTGCTTGCAGGCAAATCGTTCCACTCTTCAATGGTACGAGGAAAGAAGGAAAATTTGAACAAGTTAGTACGAGCAAAATATGGTGTTAAAGAAAGTGCGTGTGAATGCCGAGTCTGGCGTGTTCTTGGTTGTGTGAGGCAGAGGTCAGGGTTCAGAGCAAATTTGCGGTTAGAAAGTTGAAAGTTGGTACAAAAATTTGAGACGTAAGAATCTGCGTCTCGACTGCAAAGATGTGATACCATTTGAAAGCATTACACTAGTTACAGAACTACCAGGCTTGATAATGCTATTTCACACACTCGTTATGTTTCCCAATAGCAGTACAATTCAATAACGAGCTGTTTGCGACCTAAGCGGGGCCATTACACGTTCATCAAACAATTTGTGGCTTCCGGCGAAAACTAAAAGTTGTTATACCTGTGCAAACATGAAAAAAAGGCAACATTTTGGTGCGAGACAACCCCTATATAGAAGTGGCCGGCCGTAAACCACGTCCACCGCCGGCGACATCGATTTTTGCGATGGTGCGTGTCACGTGATGTGCGGCATCGAGCCGAGTTTTTGTCTCCCGTAGCGAAGTTTCATCCGTTGAAAATTATTAAATTTCAGTGTAGAGCTTAGGAAAGCTAATTTAAATTTCACGCACATACGTGTACAATTTCACGCATGGGCAGCTGATTTCGATTTCACAGCACATGTATTGTTTCTCCGTCGCCGCCGTGCTCATAGACGGTGGTGTCAGCCATATCCCAATACGGAACGCATACGCATGGGTACATGCGAGGCCCAGCCGTTCTTCAACAGGGGAACGGCATCGTCACCTCGGTGAAGTCTTGATGGAATGAAGTCTTTAAGGGAGCGTAATGGTGCATGCATGAAATGTGGCTCGTTCCAATTTGATGTGGTGCATTGATAGGCGAGCATGTGGAGCTTCTGTGCAGCATCGGCCCTCAAACATAGGTATCGACAGGTTGTGGTCTTCTGTATGGGCCGAACGAAAAGCCCGCACAGACCACTTCAGGGAAGGAAACAGGGGCCAAAGATGGCGATAGGCGGATACGTATAAGCAGCGTGTTTTGCTTGAAGTTCTTTCTCTTTTTGTCACTGCCCCTTTTTTTTTTAAGTTAATATTATTCCCGTACGAGCAGACACTAGCGGCCCGGTGAAAATCACCATGCGTCAATGGAACGTGTCATGATGGCATGCCCACAATACGAAGAAGAATACGCACTCAACTGAGTCATTGGTTGAACAGCCTTGGTAAAAGACAACTCACAATTAGGAAAGCGGTTTTACCGCGGCCAAACATTCATGATCTAGGACGCACAATAAGCCACCTCCGTGGTTTTTTATTTAATAAACGCAAGTTCAATTAGCTGTTTACAATTCTCCGCATTGATTTTTATCATTCTATTGTGTTATTGGACATGTCCGGTAGTCATAATCTAAGTGCATAAAAAAAAACTATCTGTACGGACACTACCCGCAGAAATCGATGAGACTCTCCTGTAAAATTGAACACTGCACTTATTCTCCGCTTATTTTTTGTACGCCACATATCGTGTACGTATACATTTTCTATTTCCTTACTATTTTATTCTTTAGAGTTCTTGTTTTCGTGTTTCTTCAACGGTGCTATCATGTTGATGAGACAGCCGGCTCTAATGCAGCCTAACTTGCCGTGTTTTTTTTTTCGCATATAAATAAAAAAATATGGTGAGACAGCTGAATAACATATAAATACGAATCTCCCGATGCACTCACAACGTCAATCTCTCCGCAGCCACTCGTGTCAAACGGAACAATGAAAATCTGATACTTCATGAGAGTCAGCCCGGAGCGCTTATATGGTTCTGAATGTACTCAATCGATAACGCATTGTGCACCTCCTCTGCCGTGGAATAGCGCTATTTGCTACGGTCGATATTTAGAGCAGCGCCAGCAGTCAGGCACATCAGAACTCAATCGATGCCCTTTATATGTTTCACGCTCTTCGTTTGTGACCTATAGTGATACATTGCAACGGTGAACCGTGAGCGCGTGCACGGCGCTTAAAAGGGAAACAAATATCTATTACTAACGACTTGCCACATATTGTCCTTTTTGCAGGATTATTATTATTATTAGTAGTAGTAGTAGTAGTAGTAGTAGTAGTAGTACCAGTAGTACTAGTAGTGGTAGTAGTAGTAGTACTAGTGGTAGTAGTAGTGGTACTAGTAGTACTAGTGGTAGTAGTAGTGGTAGTAGTAGTGGTAGTAGTAGTAGTAGTAGTAGTAGTAATTGTTGTTGTTGTTGTTGTTGTTGTTGTTGTTGTTGTTCTTGTTGTTGTTGTTGTTGTTGTTGCTGTTATTGTTGTTGTTGTTGTTGTTGTTGTTGTTGTTCCCATATGCAAATACAGAACGAGAAGCGAACTTGTGGATGCCTCTCGACACGGAAACCACGATAACCACCGTAACCAATGACTTCACGAATCTTACTAATACAAGTTCCGAGCCTATAGAGACTCGTGTAAGAAATTATGCGGCGGCTGCATTTCCGATGGAGGCGAATATGTTGTAGGCCCGCGTGCTCAGATTTGGGTGCACGTCAAAGAACCCCAGGTGGTCGAAATTTCCGGAGCCCTCTACTATACGGCGTCTCTCGTAACCATATGGTGGTTTTGGGACGTAAAAACTCCAGAAATCAATGAATCAATGTAAGAAAGTAGGGCAGTGCTGAATTTCGCATGCCTATTTTATATTCTCCGCACGTCAGGGCTTTAACTGATCGGGACATCGCAGTAAAAAGCAACGTTGCTCCCCCATGTGGGCACCGACAAGCAAGACGCCAAGATCAGCCTCACTTTCTCAACATCAAGTGTTACTAAGGTGAAAGCCTCGTTCATTTCAAGCAAACGTCGCCTTCAACGCAAAGCCGGTGTGAGCGGCGCGCGAGAAATGAAGATGAAGATATCTAATAACCACGCAAGCTGCAAGTTCACTTCGTCTATGTTCGCGTGATAAGAAACAAGGGGAGAAGTTTTTTACAGTAGCCGTTTAAATCTTAAGATACAACGAAGCTGGTCGATCTTAGGAGCGCAACGTGGCCATCTTGGCTGATGCTAAGTCATCCCTTGACGCAGACAAAGTAATTCGAAGCACCGCCTGCCACAAACTATGCAAAAATGCCCAAATTCCAGCGCCGAAACCAACACGCAGAGCTGGCGCGTCGTGAATGTGAGGCGTTAACCACTGAACCACTACAGGGCACCTTCTCCAACGTTCAAAAGGCAAGCTATTTTTATCTACCACTTACCGCTGTTGGCGGGCATCTTGGGGGAAACGATCGTGTTTTCAGCATTATCAGCTGTGGCACCCTCTGTAAAAGCGCTGGCCTTGCTTCGCTCGTGCTCGGCTCGAGCGGCGGGTGAACTCGGCGCGGCGGCTGTGCAGGCTGTCTACATCAGTGGGCGCGGCTGATAAGTGAACTACGCGGAGGGTTTTTTTTTTTGCGAACAACCGACTTTTATTACGATAGCAATTATATAAACACTCTCGGCTGGATTTTACCGCCGGCTTCCGCGTCGCCGTCACTCACCGTATATGCATACGTATCTATATATATATATGAAAACGCAAGAAATAAAATAAAAAAAAAACAAGACGCCAGCGCGCGGAATCAAACGCAATCCCTCCGCGTCGTGAATGTGAGGCGTTAACCACTGAACCACTACAGGGCACCTTCTCCAACGTTCAAACGGCAAGCTGTTTTTATCTACCACTTACCGCTGTTGGCGGGCATCTCGGGGGAAACTATCGTGTTTCCAGCATTATCAGCAAGATGACGCAATGAGCGCGCGGCGGCTCTCATCTCTCACGCGTACTTTAGTCCGCAGAGAGGAGGTGAGTGGACGATATCTCGCACGCCCTTATCTTCAGGTGGGGACGATCACACGTCTTGGCTGGAGTTGGGCTTACGCTGGAACAATTCTGTTGCAGTAACTGGGGCGCACGAAGGTCACTGCAATTGTTGAACAGCCTCCGTTTGCGAAAAAGGCGTGCTTTTCAGACACAGCGAAGTAACAACTGATACGCTTGTTCGCGTTCATCTGTACCTGTGAGTACATTTCGTGCGTCACTTATGTGTGAGAATCGCGGGGCACGTTTCGATCTGCTTGCCATTCTGCGCGTGACATTCCAATTTGTTGCTATCGCGTTCATTCCTTCGCCTTTGCGGCAAAGCTGTGGCTTTTTTTTTCCTCAAGCTCTAAAAGAACTTTGTTGTTGAAAAGTTTTTCTATCTCTTTCCTTTTTGTTATTTCCTTTCCCCCACACCAAGTGTAGGGTAGCCGACCGAGCCAAGCTTGGTTAACCTCTCAGCCTTTCTTCTCTAATCATCTCTCTTACTCTCTCTCTCTCTCTCTCTCTAAGCAGCGTTTGCGTCAGTATGCAACGCAAGAGGAGACTACAAGCATGAATGAAATTAGCTACGACGAGTCAAATTCCTCGGCAGATCCTGACGGGGCGTTTCAGTCTTCAGTGCCTCAAAACTCAAGACTTTGCCTTCCAGTTCTCATGGCGACCGTGTAAGACATCCTTAAAATTATCGTTACTGGGCAAAGAAAACAACGCGCGCGATAGGATAAATTCGCTGGCCACAGCGAGTTGATTGTAAAGTATGCGCGAAACACGCATGTTACGAGCGACTACGGCCGACGTTCACGCTTGAGGGACTCTCTTTACATCAGCACAACTGGGAAGCCAACAACGTCAACTTTCATTAGAGGCAGCGTTGAAAACGAGCCAGACGTGCAAACAGCCTGGGAAGAATAACGGCGCGCAGCCGGCCATGAATTCCACTGAGAGCGTCAAAAGAAAGTTTTACAGGAAAGTGAGGAGCCTGTAGTAAGCAGAATCACCGAGTCAACTTGGACAGGAAAACAAGATAACTAAAAAAAAAAAGAACGAACCACAAAAAAAAACACTTTCGTGTGTTCGTCTGCTTGCAGAAGTCTTGCCGAGACGCCACCGCAGCGGAACCAACAAGGCCGATAACACGGCCCAACTGGGACGCTCGTTAACTCAATCAAGAAACAGAACAAAAGTACAAAGTGCAACAGACTGTTTCATTAGATCCACTGCTGACCCCAAGCATGCTTTCTTATTTGCCGACACATAACTGCATTGTAGGATAGTCCCACTAGAAGCCATGGTTGCGCTTTTCTGAGTTAATTCTGACAAGTGTGTCTAGATGCTCGCGCATCAAGACACCTTATTTCTGACAACTGACAGCACAGTTCTGACTTCTGTCCAATTTAATTAGAGTTTTTGTAATGAACAACGGATTGACAGGCAGTGTTTCAGTGTTGTGCCCTAAAGTAGGCTCTCAATGTTCCGTAACAGCAGTTGCATGTTACAAGATTGCGTTAGAAATAAAATGCACTAGTAGTACAGAGGTAGCGCTACAGCCTCGTTTCGTTTAAATTCATTTAACAATAAACTTAGCCACACTTAAACTAAATTCTTCGTTTTGAAACAATGCAAGAGATTGATTGATTGATTTGTGGGGTTTAACGTCCCAAAACCACCATTTGATTATGAGAGACGCCGTAGTGGAGGGCTCCGGAAATTTTGACCACCTGGGGTTCTTTAACGTGCACCCAAATCTGAGTACACGGGCCTACAACATTTCCGCCTCCATCGGAAATGCAGCCGCCGCAGCCGGGAATCGAACCCGCGACCTGCGGGTCAGCAGCCGAGTACCTTAGCCACTAGACCACCGCGGCGGGGCAACAATGCAAGAGACGTGAATGGATCTACATCGAAAACGATGGGACAATCAATGGCACAAGGAAAGGCTAACTTAATTCAACTCAATGCATAACAAGCTTTTGAAGTAAAACAAAGAATTCTACCTTTAGTATACAACCACCATTTTCCATAGAGAGGGCACCCATACAACGGCGCTGTATACAGAGACGGTCAAGAGCCAAACACGAACAACCACACACACACGATTTCATACAGGACGAACACGTGTCCAGAGACATAAGCGACGCTGCACGTGGCAGATATATGAGAACACACACACCGATCGTCACACCTGAATACACGGATAAAGTAGAACTTGTCGTTGTTTATGACAAGCTTATGACAAGTTGTTTATGACAAACGTTGTTTGTGACAAACTTCGCGCGAAACATACTTATACGCATACAAGGAAACATCAAGAACGAGTGCTATATGTTAACTCTTGACCTTTAGTTACCCACAAATTTCACTAAATACGTGTAACATTTTCGCAATGGCAGCCAAGCTTTTCTTATCAGACTATAGCTGAGACGACACGAAGGCGAGTGACGTTTCAGTGATGGTGTGATACTGCAACATCCAAACGGAATGCGACAAGCCGTATGACTCGTAGTAGTATGTGTAGTTTCACGTCCCAAAACCACGATATGATAAAGGGACGCCGCAGTGGAGGGCTCCGAAAATTTCGAACATCTGGGGTTCTTTAACGTGCATTACCAACGCACAGTATACACAGGCCTATGTCACTTCTCCATCGGAATGTTTGATATGTGGGGTTTAATGTCTCAAAACCACTATATGATTATGAGAGACGCCGTAGTGGAGGGCTCCGGAAATTAAGACCACGTGGGGTTCTTTAACGTGCACCCAAATCTGAGCACACGGGCCTACAACATTTCCGCCTCCATAGGAAATGCAGCCGCCGCAGCCGGGATACGAACCCGCGCCCTGCGGGTAAGCAGCCGAGTACCTTAGCCACTAGACCACCACGGCGGGGACTCCATCCGATTCCTCCATCGGAATGTTACCGCCGAGGTCGAAACCGCGACTTTTGGGTAATTAAGCAGCCAGGCACCGTATAGCTTCCAATTCACCAAGGTGGACCTCGGATCGTCGTGCCTCACTTGGGGCTTGTCGGGCCTCCCCTGCAGCCTCGCGTACTTCGGCCTTCCATGGAATCCCCTATGCCTTTGCTCAGCGCATTCCGTATATAGCGCGCCCTTTATGCCGGTTACTTCATAACCAGCACTGATAAAAGGAGGCTTTGTCGCTGCCTTCAGAACAGAAGAAAAGTTTTGAAGAAGGAATGTCCTTCGAACCAGCATTTCGGCAGGTGGATTTGTCTTCGCGAAGGCAACCCCATTCGAAACGGTGGCTTTAACGACATACTCCTATTTATAATTTTTAGAGCGCAGATCTTAGGCCCCTACTTCTACATTGAGTGGTGTCGCCGACGGTGGTGTTAGCGACAGACACAAAAAAATAAATAAGAAAAAAATGTCCGCGAATAAATGGTATTTGAACCCAAGCCCTCTGCAGAGCGAAGCTGGTGCTTGAAACTATGTCGCAAAAAAAAACATTAACCATGTTTTAGCTAAAAGCCTCTCGGGCTTTTTTTTTCAATTCTCGTCATAGCACGAACTTTCTTCAGCATTACACAGTGCCAGAATTCATATATATCTATAAATATATCATGGCACAAGAATAGAATAACGACGAGTCATCACACAATGTTGATTAGGCAACGTGTGCGTAGTTTCTTGCTTCCCACCCGCTGCAAAGTAATCATCTATAATTCTTAATCGTCGTCAGCAACATGCATCTTCAGAAAACCGCACATAATATCTTATCCATGTGTAGCAGGTACCTAAGCTACCCACAGGAAGACGAATAATGACAAAGTGGGTGCTGTCCTTCACAAAAGTTATTATTTACGGCACAGTCGATACCATGCATAAAGCCAGAAATTTAAACACAGTTGGTCAGCGCTCTATTTCGAAGCTGCGCTCAAAATTCGCGTCAGAAACTATCTTAATCGTAAGTGAATTTTAAATCTCTTCACGCCTCCATCTTTCCCTAAACTTTCGAAACAGCCGACGGTATGCCAGATCACGTGAGCGCCACTTCGTAGTACTTTTTTTTTTGTCACGCAAACACCGCAACGACAAAGTGAGCACATAGCTCACGTGGTCACGTGATAATCTTCGCTGCTTTTCTCCTTCGCCGCTCGCGCCACCTTTTCGCCCAGGGTCACGTACGCACGAGAAATACGCGGCTTTCACCATAAATATGCAAATAAGGTTGCTCTTACGGGGCATATGCCACCTCTTCAGTCTGTGAAGAACAAAAGCCCAAAAGGCTGATTCTAAAGAGTAAGAAAAAAAACTAATCTCGGCAACTGCAGGTTCTCTAACGAAATTGCCGCTCCTGCCAGTGAAAAAAAGCTCGGGATTCGCACAGCTTTTTGCTCATAAATTGTGTTTGCCTTCGAACGACCGACTTTGATGCTGTACGTGCAGGACATCCCGATTCGCTAGTATCGGCGCTTAGAAAGAACTGCGGCATTGTTCGTATTTTCGAAACAAGTTCGAAAATTTCATGATGAAGCTTCTCCTTTCCCGTTACTTTCCCAGATTATGTACGGTTTCCTTAAGAGTCAGACATAAACAAATAAAAAAATACGTGTTGCCCTTGAAGAAACTTGAATCATGCCGAATAAATTCAAGAATAAATTTTACAGGTGCCAAATAACTGCCCTGCCTTTCTTTGAGTTGGTTCTGCTTAATTCGCTTGCTAATAAACACGCGTGATGATTTAACCGTCACTTCAAGAGAGTATTTCATTCTCGCAAGCTTCAGATTGAATCCCGTGGCGCACAAAAAAAAACTATGCAAGTTCACTTACCAGTCGACTCTAGCTGGTAATTTAGTTTCTCCCAACGCAGGTCGGACACAACCTGAAAAGAGAAAAACGACGTATTATTAACGAGTTCGCAATAAATGAGAGAAATTACCCATTAAAAAACAGTGAGCACCAAAGCTCTTTAGGGACATTGATTATTGATAAAGTAATGTTGATAAAGCTGTAAAACACGAGAACCCTAAAAAAAAATCACAGCATATCTACGATGTGAATGACGGTGAGTGGGCGAAGCTCTGAGGCAATATTATAACGCCCGCACATTGCCCACTCCATCTTGGAATGACGTGACGACACGTGTGTAGAGCATATACAAACTTCTTCATTAATCACAACGCACATATGGCGTTGAGATTTTGGGGCCGTGTTTTCCTTTCATTATATGACCGCCTTACATGATCGGTGAAACGTAAAGCTAAGGGTTCTGGTATGGAATTCGACCCCGAAATTTGACACGTGCCCCTGCAGCTTCGCGAGCTCTCAGCGCCGGATGGGCTTGCCGGCGCTGCCGTTTCGCGGCATCGGCATCGACAGTCTGAATCCGCTCGTTTGCGTTGTCGTGCTGCAGCTGCATGCTCTGTGGGCCCACGCTGCGAGCCGTCATGTCTCCATTCATAACGAAGTGTTATATGCACCACAGTGTCTTCATTCGTAACGGCTCTCTCTCTCATGACCATGAGAGAGAGAGCCGGGAGCGAGCGAGGGTTTTGTAGCTCTTGGGGCGCCGCAGCGATAGAAACAGCGTGCCACGAGCGAAACCCGCGATCATTGTTCTCATCTTCTACGATCGGCGCGTTCAAGGCTGTCGCTCCCGGCGCGTGCAATTGAGCCAGGACAATGGTCATCGGAGGGACAAGGCTCGACCCTGAGGTGTTTCTCCCCTAGAGCCTTTTTCTCACAAAATTCAAGACCACTCCCGCAAAAGCCTGGAATCACTGGAAGCTCACGCTTTCATTTTTTATTTACTCTTCTTTTTATATTATCTTATTTATTTTTATTTGTTTGTTTGTTTGTTTGTTTGTTTATTTCCTTCATTTTTTCTACTTTCTTTGTTTTTTCGGCAGATCTGCAAGGGTTATAGACAGAAGAGTGTCACATGACACTATACTCATACGCATGCACAGGATTCCCCTTCAGGAGAGGCGAAAGTTCGTCGCAGCGCTTCCGCCTCCCTATACCACGTCAATGTGAGAAGCTGACTCTACGCCTCCATCTCACCCCTTCTTTATAATACCGTTGCATGTGGCTGGCTTTCGGCCGATGCTAACTTCTGAGGTTAAACGAATGGAAGAGGTTCAAAATAAATGCAGTATTAGGAGTTAAAATAACGCCAAGCACTCGTTGCAAACAATTGAAAATACGAGCACCACAACCGACATGTTCAACCGAGCAAAATGTTCGCACGCTAACCATGCCATTTGCGCGCGCAAATCTTGAAGATGCAGGCACACACGGATAAAAACATCGGCGACGTTGTCACAGCACATGCGGGGCAGACGAAGTCGTTGTACGGGGGCCAACAATACGAGATAGAACACCGAATTCATATCTTTTCAACGATTACTTGTAATGCATCCCACGAATGTCAAGTTTTTTGCTCGAACACTTAACGTTATGAACGAATTAGCACTCGCCATTTGGAATTAGCCGCTATGCTCTCTAAACGGTAATTTATGTCTTTCCTCCTGACATTTCTCACGGCAGCACACACGGCATCTCTGTCGGCATAAGGATAAAAATGCATCTAAACTATACAGAAGGGTCCCTTTTGTACTTATTGTGCCGGCTCCACGAACTCTTACGAAAGCGGTCATGAAACAAATTCGGAGAATGATTTGTGATGCCGCTAAAAGAGATGCCCCCCCAGTCCGAGCGTTCAAGAACCTCGGCAGACCAAACAAAACTTTTTTTGTTTTTCTGTCGAGCACACGAGACACAGAATAGCCGGGAAAAAAATAAATAAAAACGCAAACATAGCGGGGACAAAGGGCGACAGTGTCGTAAGTTTACAAACGACCCCCGTTCTGCGTCTTTCGAGATGCGCGCCTCGGTGCAAGAGAAAAACAACCAGTTAACGGGCGATTGCCCCGACTTTCTTTTTATCTTTCACTCGACACAAAGGAGAATGGAGAACCACATCTTTCGGCGCTTGCACAGAAGGAGCCTCCCCCCCAAAACAAAAACAAAAAGTTGGCCAAGCACATCGATCGATCGCGACAAGGCGGCTCTTCTTGAGGAGGAATCGACGACCCAACAAATATTGCGGCTTCGTAACAACCTGCCTCACAGAGGCTTCGGAACATAGCCGTCGCCGCGACGACCTCCGGCAGGTCAACACTCGCGCACCACCGTTTACGCTGTCCTGCTTTTAGAGTCAAAAGACTTTCCTTCATTCGTTCACAACCGACCTCTATGGAGGCGGCAACAAAGACAAACCCTGCCCCGCCACGGTGGTCTAGTGGCTAAGGTACTCGGCTGCTGACCCGCAGGTCGCGGGTTCAAATCCCGGCTGCGGCGGCTGCATTCCCGATGGAGGCGGAAATGTTGTAGGCCCGTGTGCTCAGATTCGGGAGCACGTTAAAAGAACCCCAGGTGGTCGAAATTTCCGGAGCCCTCCACTACGGCGTCTCTCATAATCAAATAGATGTTTTGAGACGTTAAACCCCACAAATCAATCAATCAATCAACAAAGACAAACCCCGCACCGTGCACCCGTTTTTGCACCCAAATGGGGCGTCTAATTGAAACGCTCTGTCACACGATGAACGTGCAGCGTTTATCGTGTGACAGAGCTTGTGAAATATCGCAAACCACCGGCCTCTGTGATCATTAAGTCATAGTGCTTTTCTGTGTGTGTGCTACGCGTGGGTGTGCGTGTGTGTAAGTGCAAACGTCATCGACTCTGGTCATTGTCGTCGAAGTCATTGGCTCTTGGTAAATCTACATACCCGCCGTCACTCTACTGCTGGCTGGGCCTGTATTTGAAGTTATAGCAGGCAGCTGTGGTCGACTTTACGCTGATATTTCTTTTTAGGAGAGACTGTTGTTTGTGCAGAGCCTTGTTAAGTTCAAACAATCATAGCGAACAGCGTTGCAAATTTGGACTATCTAACGCTTACTGTATGGGTTGCACAATGACACAAGCTGTGTAATGGCTGAATTCAGAATGCATGGCTTCAACAACAACAACAACAACAACAACAACAACAAGAAATAAAGAAAAGTTTATTACCATCTACTGTATTTTTGCTTGTGCGTTCGCTTTCTTCTTTTGCATCGTTTTTTATACCTAAATTAATAGGAAAATTTCGCAATCATAGTCTGCATGTTCCAACCTTTCTCCCACGTGATTTCAGAACAGACAACTGAAATTTTATTTTATTTATTTAGTACATACTGCGAACCATAAATGGTCCAAGCAGAAAGGGCACATCACATACAAAAAAAAACAGGAATAACATCAACCATACATGATGCAATTCACTCTACTTAATTCACAATGAATGGGGATCACATAATTTGTTCCGATCAGACACTCTCCGTGGAAAGAAAGAATACATAAAGACATCAGTTCTCGTGAAATATGGGGTAAGCAAATTGGGATGGTGATGTCGGGTCTGCCTAGTTGATAGGAAAGATAGATACGGTGATGGATCAATGGCGAGTTTATTGTTAAGTAACAAGAAAAGGAAATCAAGCCGTTGTTTGAGTCTGCGCGAAGCAAGTGGCCGAATGTCATTTGCAGTCATTAGTGCAGAGGGTGAATCAGATGGTAAGTATTTGTAGTATATAAAACGAACTGCTTTCCTTTGAACCCGCTCAATTTTATCAATATTAAACTTAGTGTAAGGATCCCATACTATGCTGGCGTATTCTAATTTAGGTCTTACAAGATAAAAATAACTAAGAAGCTTTACATTTGGAGGGCAGTTACGCAGTTTATGTCTTAAAAAGCCGAGTTTTCGGAGGGCAGCTGAACATATATGTTGTCTATGTGGACGTTCCAGGATAAATTATTAGTTATGGTCAAGCCCAAATATTTATAGCTAGTGACCTCTCTCAGGGATGACGGCCCTAGTTTGTAGATATAGTCTAGCGGATTTTTTGACGTGTCAGACGCATACAGACACTTTTGTCTACGTTAAGGGTCATTCCCCATTCATTACACCACTGATCTATATTGGAAAGATTTGTGTTAAGTTCGTTTTGGTCATGAACAGAGTAAATATCACGAAACAAAACACAATCATCGGCAAATAATCTAATTTGTACTGTAGGTGTTATGACATTGACAATATCGTTGATATAAATGAGAAAAGGCAATTGCCCCAGTACACTTCCCTGGGGCACACCTAAAGAGACATGAAGAGATGGTGAACGGTGGTCATTAATGGCAACAAACTGTGACCGGTTAGTAAGATATTCGGCCATCCAGTTTACGAGAATGTCTAGAAGGCCAATCCGCTTAAGTTTTTGAATCAGTTTATCGTGAGGTACTCTGTCAAACGCTTTACTGAAATCTAAGAAAATTATGTCAGTTTACCTATTGTTATCAATATTTAGCGCAAATGAGTAGATTACTGTAACCAATGGCGTTACTGTGCAAAACAAATGAAATAGGGTAAATATAAATAATTTTGTCTCGCTGTTTGCCCTCTTTCTCTTATCCACATTTATTACTGCCATATGAGCAACGTGACAGCAGTCGTGCCATTTCATCGCTTTTCACTCATGCCCTCGGCGTACCGGACGCGATGAAAATTCTACGACTGAACGCTTACTCCCGGACTTCTCTTTTTTTCTTCACGCATTCGTTACGCTTTCGCAACATTTTGTTTTATTTCCTCTCCTGATAGTCTCCAAATGTCGCTGAAATTGCGCCTGGATGCACCACCGGCGAGCAAATGTGCAGAGCTCGGTGAATCAAGCTATTTCGTAACACTTCGAACGAACAGTAAACAACGAAATTGCCTACTGCACAAAAGCTCAGCGCTGTTAGTGCCCCGTGCCGCAGAGCGATCTATCTATCTATCTATCTATCTATCTATCTATCTATCTATCTATCTATCTATCTATCTATCTATCTATCTATCTGTCTGTCTGTCTGTCTGTCTGTCTGTCTGTCTGTCTGTCTGTCTGTCTGTCTGTCTGTCTGTCTGTCCGTCCGCCCGTCCGCCCGCCCCTTTTTCCGTCCGTCCGTCCGTCCGTCCGTCCGTCCGTCCGCCCACCTGCCTGCCCCTGCCTGCCTGCCTGCCTGCTTACCCCCCCCCCCCCCCGCCTGCCCACTCGTTTGTTTGCCTGCCCACCTGCCAGCCTGCTTCCCTGCTACCGCCCACACGGCACCTTTCTCGTTAGTGGCAAGCGTTTCGGTTTGATATGAACTGATTTAAACAAAATATACACACTTGATATCTACGCTGATATCTACTTTATACTCGGAGGCAACTTTCTGTGGAGATGAAGGGAAAACTTTGGGGGCTGAGCTAACTGCTTTTTCTTAATATGCTAAAGTAGTCTCCGATAAACTTGTTTCGGTTTCAGTTTCGTCGTGACGAATGCGTGTTTTCGGCAGTTCATTTCCTCGCATGTGCTCCTAGGTAGGTTGCGTTGAACATCGATTACCGAGCATGCCGGCATATTAGCGTTTCGTCCCTTACGCATTAATTTGACTGTCATTCTATGTCGTCTAAAAGTGACGTGAATATTTTCAGCGCTGCAGTTTTTAGGCAGTTTACTGATAGGTAAACTGATCTAGAGCTGAAAACTGACCAGTGTAACATGCTTGCTATAGCGCGGGCGCGTTAAACCGAAAGAGCAGCTCGCACATCCCGCGCCGCGAAGCTGAATAGTCTGGATCGTGTTTAGTTATGCCGGTATCAAAAGGCATCGGTGGCCCGGTGGCCACACGCTCCGCGGCTCATTAAAACACACGCTCATTAAACACGCTCATTAAAACCGTACATTAAAACCACACGCTCATTAAAACCGTACAAGCACGGGGTCATTTCTCACGATACTGAATGGAGCCAGTTATGTACACCTCGGGATATATAAATCGTATGTTGCACTCGCTAGGTTACCTACTTACAATATAGAAGGCATGCAAGTACCGGCAGGTGTTGAAAATGTCATGCTTTCCGAAAAACTACACAATTCGCACTAGTTCTAAAGTTCAAAAACAAATAATCCGCCTTGAGCCGTGCGACAGTACGCTCATGCACGCCAGTAACCTGGCTAAACAAGCGATACACGGAAGGGACGGAGAGTCCCGGTATAGCGTCGTTCTCATTTAGGCATACACGTTGCCAACCGATTGCTTGGTTTGTTGCGACAGCTCTCGGTACTCATGCTTCTTGAATATTTTGTGCGGAGAGTTGTCTTATATTTGTTGTCTTATTTTTGTCTTTGAAGGTGTACGCTTTGCAGCTAGCTCAACATTTTGCCACTTTGAAGGCAGCGAGAAAGAGACAAAGAAGACGGCGAGTGGAAGGAGGCAATGCCAGACAGGAATTTAGAAAAAAAAAAGCCATTCATTGTTAGGATCCAACCAACAAAAAAGGTTATTTCTCGTCCCCTTTGATTCCGTTTAATTTAGGTCTAAATCAATAAACTGTGGTTCGCAAAAACCACATATTCTGTATTCAGTGCTTCCCTTGGTATAATCATCCCTGGGTCCATTACTGCAGCTAAAAAGGAAACGAACCTCTCGAACATTTTTTTTTCTTATTTCGTACTATCATTAGTGAGAAACATTTATCTACACGATGGTAACTGTTTACGCTATAATTTATTCTAACAGAATCAGTAAATTGGGCTACCTACATAAAGACAGAAGCACTGTAATGAAGTAGCTGAATAGAGAGACAGAGAGAAAAGGAAAGGCCGGGAGGTTAACCAGATATTGGCATCTGATTTGCTACCCAGCGCAGGGGGCGGGAAAATAGGGGCAAGAAAGAGGGGGTAGATAGAGAGAAAGAAAAAACTGAAAATGTCTGTATACGAAGCATTCTGGAGTGCTTCATTTTAATTTAACGCTGTATCCAACTATATAGCATCCATTCAATCGATTAGTTATTAGGCCGAAAACCGTGTTTGCCACCTACACGAAAACTGAACCGGCATAGTTTTTATACTCCTAATATATATAGCAAGAGTAGATGTTCTGCACACTCGCATGACCACTTATGAGGCTGGCGGTGCCACTGCATCAACAAAAGGCTCCGCTGAATGGCCCTGTCACGAGGCGGTTTAGCCGACTGAGCTAGACGGAGCCTCGAATGGGTATTGATTATGAAAAGCAGAGATCCGAGAGAGCATTAGATTACGAAAGACATCACTTCTATTCGCGTGCCTGACTTTGGTCGCTATGGTTCAGAATTGGTCGATACCGTTTCCCTCCAGTCGGCGATGCTTTGCTCTACTTCATCTCGGCAGCACTGCTTGCTCTATGCCAATCTGTACAATTACTGACGACGAACAGCGCTCAGTTTCGTGTAAAAGAATGTGTGTATTCAGAAGAGTAAAAATGAGCACACGGAAGCTTAGCGTTAAACGGCCATGAACAGAAACAGCTTTTGGAGATCAGTGGTATCGCCTCTCAGTAGTAAAACAGAGAGTACACGTAACGCGTTAGGGTGAAAACCTTATGTGGCTCAGAAGGTGGTAAGTCCGCCATCCGCCGTCTCGCGGCACACTCAGCCACGCGACGATGTCAACACGAACGTAGCCACATCACTTAGTCACGTCAAGGCAGCGTGCTAAGCGTAATAAAAAATATTTCCGAATGTGGCGGCGCTAGCAAATGTATATTAAATAAAGAGGGGAAATTAGAAGGGGCCTACACGTATGCAGACTGCAGTTAGCTGGGAATCTAGTATATGTGATGGAATAACGGTACACAACATCTCGATCTTTTGCAGGGGGGGGGGGGGGGGGGAGTGTTCTTAAAGAGAAAAGAAAAGTGAGCCCCGTAACTGTCTCTCAGTGGGAGGACACCTCAACAGTAGCTCACGAGGAATGGAGATAGAGAAGGAAATAAAGGGACACGATTAAAAGGTGGAGAGATAGAGAGAGAGGAAGGAGAGAGCGAGGTGGTGGGACAAGGAGCGACGGAAGTAAGGAGAAGACAGGACAGATGGACACGGTTGCAGAAGTCCGAGGACGGGGCACCACTGGCGAGAACTCTTGTCGGCGACAGGAGATGGCGCAGGGCTAATCCAGTCGGCCAGAGCTACGCTGTCGTCGTCGTAGGGGACCGGCGGCAGGAGGTGGCGTAGGACCAACCCAGTCGGCCAGAGCTACGCTGTCGTCGTCGTAGGGGACCGGTGGCAGGAGGTGGCGTAGGACCAACCCAGTCGCCAAGAGCTACGCTGTCGTCGGAGAT